>CM060363.1:173461133-174049704 GCA_030545235.1 Helianthus tuberosus
TTTCTAGGGGCTTGTTTTAAGCCATATAATGATTTAACAAGTTTACATACTTTATTTTCATCTTTATTATAATAACCCTCAGGAAGAGTCATGTAAACATCTCTGAAATAGACCCATACAAAAAAGCGTTATTCACGTCTAATTGAAACAAAGTCCAATCATTTTGGACAGCAAGACTTAAAACACAACGAACAGTGACCATTTTCACGACTGGTGAAAATGTCTCACCAAAATCTACACCTTCCCGCTGGTTATACCCCTTGGCAACCAAGCGAGCTTTGTATCTTTCTATTTCTCCATTGGATTTATACTTTATTTTATAAATCCATTTGCAACCTATTGGCTTTCTCCCTACAGGTAAATCAACAACATCCCAAGTTTTATTCCTAAGTAAAGCCTCCATCTCTTGATTCATAGCTTCTACCCACTTAGGATCAATAACGGCCTCATTAAAACTACGAGGCTTAACAGACTTGTTCAAATTAGACACAAAACATTTATTTTCAAAAGACAAACAAGCATAACTCACATACTTTTGTATCCCATACTTAGCTGTACTATTTAAAACAAAATCATCAAACCTTTTAGGAAAAGATGTAACCCTAGACGACCGTCTAACAGATTGATTATTTCCCTCAGATGGGACAGTCTCAACATTTGAGGTTCCTGTGTCCTCTGCCACGCCAGATCCACCTCTACTACTATCCTCAACCCTAGACTCAATATGTTGAATTTCATCAACACTGCTAGTGGTGGTAGATGTAGAGGGGACTGGCTGCTGATCATCACAAGATACCTCGTGAGAATCAGTATTCCCCTCTTCATCATCGGGAGTGACAGGAACAATGGATGAAGACATGTCAATACTATCAAAAAAATTCAAATGATTCAGACCATTAAACACAGTTTTTTCCTGGTTATTTATTTGTTCAGATTTAAAAGGAAAAACAGTTTCAAAAAACTTTACATCCCTAGAGTGAAACTCCCTTTTTTTTATCCAAACTCCACAACCTATAACCTTTTTTAACGTTAGAATAACCAATTAAAACACACTTTTCAGCACAAAATGAGAACTTATCAGAATCATCTAAGATAGTACTGAAACATAAACATCCAAAGTTCCTAATATGCATTAAAGAGGGTTTAAAGTTGAACATCAACTCATATGGACTTTTACCTAACAGCACTGATGAAGGCAACCTGTTAATCAGATATACAGCAGTCAAGACACAATCAGACCAAAAACGAAGAGGTAGACCACCCTGAAACATAAGAGCCCTAGCCATGTTTAAGAGATGCCTGTGTTTTCTTTCTACAATGCCATTTTGCTGTGGCGTATAAGCACAAGTAGTTTGATGGATTATACCCTTATTTTTACAAAACACATTCATTTGGTTGTTAACAAACTCAGTTCCGTTATCACTTCTAAACATCTTTATCCTTTTATCAAACTGAGTTAACACTAACTCATAAAAAAATTTGATATTTTCAAATACTTCTGACTTATTTTTCAACAAATAACACCAAACAGACCTCGAGTAGTCATCAACCACAGTTAAAAAATACTTATAACCATCTCTACTTGTGACCTTATACGGACCCCAAACATCTAGGTGAACCAACTCACCAACACATTTAGTTTTATGATCACTTATAGGAAAAGGTTCTCTAACTTGTTTAGACCTATGACAAATATCACACGGATGATTAACAACTTTATTAACACCTAAGACATCTTTTAAAACAGTTAGAACTTGGTTTGCAGGGTGTCCTAACCTACTGTGCCAAAGATTACTATTATTCAAGCTATTAAAATAGAAATTAGCAGAATTACCACTTTTATTAACAAAATACAGACCATTGTCCTGGTTACCAGTCACCAGGACTTTCTTTGACTTCGAATCCTGTAAAGAACAGGTATTCTCATTAAAAACAACAGTGATCTGATTATCTTTTGACAACTTGAAAACAGACAACAAATTAACTCCATAATCAGGAACAAAGAAAACATCATTTAAAATCACCCAATCAGCTAACTTAATATTACCAATTTTAGACACTTTGCCACTAGTCCCATTAGGATGACATACTTTCAAATCAAACTCAGAAACATCAATACTATTAAACATATCTTTGTCAGTATTAACCATGTGTTGATTCGCCCCCGAATCAACAATCCAGTTATAATCAAAACCAAAGTTTATACTACTGGAACAGCAAATAAAACTACCATTAACATCATACACACAATTAGACTTACCCCCCATATTGGAACTCTGAGGATCAGACCCAGTTTTCTCACCCACAAGACTTAAGAGTTTCGCGATCTGCTCAGAAGAAAAAGGAGACATAGAAGAACCAGAAGACAAGTTTGATTTATTGTTAGACGACACGTTCTTCCCAACCTGACCTACCCTTTTTTTAAAACCTGGAGGATATCCTACCAACTCATAACATCTATCAACAGTATGACCTAACATGTT
This sequence comes from Helianthus tuberosus, assembly GCA_030545235.1. NCBI lineage: Eukaryota > Viridiplantae > Streptophyta > Magnoliopsida > Asterales > Asteraceae > Helianthus > Helianthus tuberosus. Next base: position 173,463,617 of record CM060363.1, read on the forward strand.
GCAATTAGTGCATTTCAGATTAGGGTTAGGTCCTCTAAATGGTTTTTTCTTAGAGTCATATTGCTGATTAGACTTAGAAACAAATGAAACACTTTGACTTTTGGAACTACCACTAGTGTTTCTATGAGACTCCTCCCTAGATACAATAGAGAAAGCAACTTTGATAGAGGGCAACGGTTCTCTTGTTAATAAGTTTGTTCTTATAGGCTGGTATACATCGTCCAAACCCATAAGAAACTGCATTAGCTTGATAAGAGTTGAAAAATCATTATAATCTTTAGCTGCATTACAAGAACATGTGGGTAACTGAACCATAGCATCAAACTGTTTCCACATGGTATTCTGTTTGTGATAATATTCAGAGACAGTGCTCCCATTTTGAGAGATACAATTGATTTTTTTATATAAATCATAAACAACAGAACCGTCGACCTTATCATAAGTCTCTTTCAAATCTAACCAAACCTCAGACGCAAGTTTAGAAAAAACTTGACCTAAATATAACTCCTCAGAAACAGAATTAAGTAACCAGGTCAACACAACTGAATTGCATCAATCCCATTGACTACTCATAATAGGGTCATTAGTTGATTTTTTACATTTATCATCTATGAAACCAAATTTATTTTTAGCTTCTAGAGCTAATCTCATAGCACTAGACCAGACCCTGTAGTTTTCTGTACCTTTTAATTTTATTCCAACTATAGTCAATGAACTAGAATCACTTGGATGCAAATACAGAGGATCTCCTATATCCAGTTTACTTATTAAGGTTTGTGGAGTTCCTTCACCATCACCCATGATAACAATGCACAAACAAACACAAAAAACAAACAGACAAGAAGAAGCAACCGAATATACAAAACAGAACCACCTAACAAAGGCGAAGCTGAGTCAGGGACCAGATTCCAGGATCGTCACTCAGAGGTGCCTGGACAAGCCTTTACTCAGGAGCCCACACTAAGCCTAGAAGACCTAAGACACAAGACACAAGACAAGAAAGATAAACACAAACAAGAACCAACACAAAACACAAACAACAAACAAGAATCACAGAAGCTAGCACAATCAGCAAATAAAAAACAGAAGCAACAAGTAATAAGTGCCGGTCCTCACTACCCCGACTTCAACTATCCAACAACAGAAATAAAAAACAGTAAACAGAACGATCTTACAGTGGGTGCAAATCTTCAAAAAAATATCAGATCTGTAGTTTTCAAGAACTACAAAATCTGATACAGAAAACCACCAAGTCCACTTCAGGTTAGTTTGCCCTGAAACTTCAATGGTTTCAGAGACTAACGCAGAAGTCAGATCCGAGAAGACACAGAAGATTCCAAACCCTAAGATTAGGGTTCCGTCCGATAACAACACAAACACCACTCGATACACCAGATATGAGAAGATCAGTCACCAGATCTACGAAGAAAAGACGTCAAGCACAGTTTCCAAGAACAGAAACCCTAACACAAAATACATAACGATCAGAAATAACGCAGCGGACAACAAGTAACAAACAAATCAGAAGCTATCAAGCTCTGATACCATGTAAAAATGGTACAGATCTAAGAACAACTGATGAACAACAAACAATACAAGAAATAGCAACAAAAACGTGACGAAAATCTTATTTAACCAACCCAAAAGTGATTACCCCCCAGAAACCCTAGATCTCACAACTATGAGATCTAAACAATACAGAGTACAACAATACAGTGATGATCATCAACTGATGATCAATCCACAAGGAACACGGCAATCTCTCAATGATACAGATGAGAGATTGCAACAAAACTACAACCGTCTTCAACAACTTTAACAAACAAATACGGAGAAAATAAGAAGAGTATGTGTGAAGAATATTGGGGAGTATGACTGAACAATCAGTCAACTATCCTTTTATATCTCCAAATACTGCATGTTACACTTAGACCCCCAGAGAATACTGAAAGATCATTGTAGCCCTTATATGTTTCATATAGCACCCTTGAAACTTCCACAAAGAACCCTGGACTTATTTAACTGCACATAATAAAACCAATTGTATCAGATCACACAATGAATAATATACTGCACCTTTTTCAGCTTAGGACACAATGAATGAACCAAATATTGCAACACCTTTTTTAACAATTTACGTTAAAGAGTCAAAAGGTTCATGTTGATTAAATGCTATATATTAAAATAATATATTTAGAAGTTTGATATTCAACATGATATTTTAATGAATTAAATGCCCGGATAGTCCCTGTGGTTTGGCCTTTTCTCACCTTTAGTCCCAAACTTTCTAAAATTACAGTTATAGTCCCTAACTTTTTCAATTTCGTTCCCGAATAGTCCCTGGCGCGGATGGAGGTTAGTTTTTGGTGTTAAGTGGGTGTGAAATGACTAAAATGCCCTTAATAATAAAAAAATGTTATTAATTATCTCTTTACATATCTAATTAAAAGAAGGGTAAATTACACTTTTCGTCCTTTATGTTTGCATTGAATTGCACTGTATAGCCTTTAACTTCAATAATTACAGTCATTGTAACACCTCGCACGAATCATGTGCAATATAATAAAGACACGTGTTATGAACCTTAAACGTGTTATAAACCCGGATCAAGTTAAAAAGTTATATGGAGAGATTAAAAGTGTCAGCATGTTAATTATTACCTCTGAGTGACCTTTCAACGTTTCCAAACCTTTGTAAGGAATAAATACATTCTCATGAATGTCTAATAAGGATTTCATAAGTATCCGGTTAAACTTTGAAATGAATAATTTAACATTCAAAGAAATGGGATCCTATGTTCAATAACGACAATCTTTCATTCACATGGTTTCTTTCAAAGACTCCAAATTAATGTTAATGCATGGCAACACTTCCAAGAGCATTCAGGCCTGATCATGTGGTCCCTTTCTGCTGAAAATGACCATAGATTCGAGTTATGAAAGGTTGCATGGTCAAATGTTAAAGTTCTCAAAGTTTTGTCTTCTGATCAGATGCTTACGGACCGCAAAGGGACCACCTTACGGACCGTAAGGTGGCTTAACTGGGCGATAAAATTTGAAAAGCGGTTACGGACCGTAAGGCCTAGGCTTACGGTCCGTAAGGACTGTATCTGGGCAGTGAAAATGGACAGCTGCGGGTTGTCTCCTTCTACACCCCTTTTCTCGAAACCAGCTGCTTGTTAACGGTTTTGAAATACCTCTAGACACCTGTATGCATCAGATTTCACCTGAGGGACACCTGCATTGATCCTAGAATCCCCAATTCACTATATATAGAGGCTTTAGTTGAAGTTCCTCAATTGCACAATTGAGTTTTCATTCAAAGCTCACTATCTGAAGTTCCTTGGAGCTCTAGGTGCTAAGGATTCTTGTAAGCATTCTTAGCTTCTTTAGTTAAGTTTTATTAGTTTAATGACCGAAAGTCAAAGCTATCGTAAATAAGCTTTGACTTGGTGATTAATCACAAATGGTCCAGCCATTAATCGAATTAAAAGTGGCTATGAGTTGGTAATTATGTAGGTAATAAACCCTGAAAAGGGCACCTACTGATTATCACTTTTACTTGGTCAATTGTCGGGTCAAACTTATTAATAAAAAGTCAAACGGGTCAGTTTTTACAAATTAATTCATAACTGATAATGTAGAGGTTATGGAACATGTTTTAACATTAAAACAACTTGGTAAATAATATAAGAACATATTTAGACATGTTCAACCCGATAATTCTGAGTTTAGGCTCGGTTCGGAATCGAAAGTCGCAAAAGTAGACTTTTTCTTTGACTTTCAGTTCTGACCCGATTTAGCTTAGTTTAGATATACCTTAGGGTTCCTTTAGGACCATATTATAGGTTAGTATAACTCTCTGAGGTTATACAACTTGGTTCCATAGAAATCCTAGTTCATTGCATGTTTCCGTTAAATGCTTAAAAGTTGACCATTATGCCCTTTTGATATTAAAACGAGATTTTTGAAAATTTGAGAGGACAAAAACCTTTATTACTGATATTTAAGTATGTCCTAAAAATTTGACATCAGTTTATGGTTTAAAATGGAAGTTATGCACGATATCGTAAAATGAAAGCTTTTTATTAATTAAACGGCATTTTTGGCATAAAACCTATTTAAACCCAAATTTTGACACCAAAATTTTTACCCACTGATATAATATAATATTTAGGGATTTTTGGAAATTTTTATCAAATTTTATACTGATTATATTATAGGGTTCTAGTGTAAATTCGGTATTGACAAAATTACCCTTTTCTTTGATAAAATGAGTTTTACATAACATTTTGATACCAAACCTTTTCCTACTGATTTCATATGTTAAATAAAATATTTTAAGCTTTAAAAACTGATCAAAATCTCAGATTTCCTTATATTACCCGAGAATAGTCAAATACCGACTGTTAAGCTTTTTAAACGCATAGTTTGGTTTAAAACTATATTTGACACATAAGACTTATTACCTACTGATATTATGATTAAATTTTTATACTTTAACAGTAAGTAAAAGTTTTGAACTCAAATTTCCAAATTTGACCCTTAAAGCATATGTGAAATGACCAAAATGCCCCTTCGGTGCGTAGTTTGGTCATAAAAGATAAATTTCACATATGTATAATATCTTACTGATATAACTTGTTAAAATAAATATTTTTACTGATTATTTTAGACTAGAACCTCATATTACTATTTAACCTCTTTTATAATCTTTAAAATGACTAAAATACCCTTACGGGGCTTAAATTGGTTTTAAATTCGTTTTGGACATAATGGAAGATATCCTACTGATATCATAACATATTTTAAGCATATTAACTTGTGGAACCTGTACATGACTCATTTGGCTACCCGTTATGCATATTCGCGTTCGGTACGGTTTATGTAACTAGTTTGCATAAATTAACCGAAACGGGTCAAACCTTATCATTTTTACTTCAAAATCCAGAATGTGTTTAGTGTACCCATTTTATACAAGTCTTCATACTTGTCCGGTCTAAATCACATTCTAATCCGGTCTTCGCTTAATCGTGCGTTTTGAACCATAAACCTTTCATTAAAACTAACCGGTCTAAGTTTAAACTTAAGTAAGACCCGTTAGGAATCTAATAGGTTATTAAAACCTTCGTTCCAGATTTAGGATCCCAGTAAAAGCTATTTGCACTTGCTGATTGTTATACGGCTGAGATTAAAATTATATTTTGCTCAGGTAAATACTTTTATCTTATTTTTCGTTATATGGGCTTGGGATACGGTATTATAATAATACCGCTTGGTCGGGTATGTAGTTATTTAAATCGGATTGTGATTAATACATTTACATAACCCGTTTTAATCTGTTTTGTTTGGTGCAATGCCTTCAGGGGGTTAATGACCATGTCCTGGATATCCTCGGCTCATTTATTAGAAATGGCCACGGCTTAAGCACGTGGTGTAGGCATACACCTGACAGTTGCGTATGTATAAACGATATCTCACTCTCTTGTGGGCCTATACTTGTGGTGTGTCTATTAACCTTTAACCCGGTACTTCTAAACTGGGCTACTGAATGGACGACAAACATGTAAATATGTATACAAGATTATTTTTAAATAATTGTCCCAAGTTATAAAAGATTTTATGCCTTGTGCATCCAAATCAATTTTTATAAATACTTTTTAAAAGAGTCAGTTAATTGTATTAACCAGTGTAAACTGACATATTTTTCAAAAAGATTAAGTCCAGGTACTAAGCGTAATGGGCTGGAACTCCTGAGTGATTAAATAAAGAGTTTTGCAAGCTTTTATCACTTTAAGTCTGTTGAACATTACTTCTTTTGTTTTGATCCGTCTGGGATCTATCTTACAATCCATTGTGTAATATTTTTTGTTACTTTCAATTCGGTTTGTATAATTAGTTTTACACTTCCGCTGTGCATTTAAACTGTGAATAATTGTTTATGATGATATCATCTACGTCACGATACTCCCCACCGGGCCCACCGGTAATACGTGGAAATATCGTGGTGTGACAGGTTGGTATCAGAGCCAACATTGAGTGAATTAAACACTAGCCTTTTGTGTTTGATCTCAATGACACAGTTGCACATTCCTCGACTTCCGAGTCTAGGCTAATGACTTAGGACTAATCCTAATCTTATTGTTTTCTTTTGTTGGTTTCTTTTGTTTGTTTTGGCAGGAACAAAAGACAATGCCGCCACGATTCAGAGGAAGAGGTGGATGAGGCAAGGCGCCAATAACTGCTCCAAATGACCACGAGGCCGGGCCATCACACCGACGAACTCCTTCAGCAACTTTTAGCTCAAGTCCCCAGGAGGATTGGAGGACTTATCTGGAGCCTGCGAGACGCTCTGTCTCGCTCAGTTCCTCACCATCATACCACGATTCATGCGGGCTCCACCAGAACAACGAGCCCGGCCACTCACACCACTGCTACATCTCGTTGCAGCGATCGGGATCACACCGGGCTTTCCAGGACCCGACACCGTACTTCTAGAGCAGGTTCAATCCGATGAACCAAATTCAAGAACCCGAGGGTCCAAACCGTTTGGGGCCATATGACCACTATCCTGAGACGCATGATATGGAGATGGATGAAGATCTGGATCCGGAGATGCCAACTGGGACGCCGACGCATCCCATCGAGATTTCTAACGGATTATCTTTTCATGGTTCGCCGTACCTGGGCCCAGACTGTGACAACCCGAGATTTCAAGACCCTTCCTTTACACGTCACCTACTTTGCAAATCCTGTTTTATATCTTGTTTTACGTTGTATTATTAATATCATTGTAGAATGATATTAACATTAGTGTGTGGTGGTTTAATGTTTAGCATGTAGGACTTTCGTCACAGGCCCTTAGCGACGAAAGATAGGACTATTCGTCACTCCTGAAGCTCGACGAAACATGTCTTTCACCAGGAAAGTGTTTGGCCAAAAAGGGGTTCGGCCCAATCCACTTCGTGGCCCAACTGTTTAATGCTATGTTATATTAAAACCCTTGTAACCGGCGACAACATCAAACCCTAGACCTCTCTAGTCTTTGACGGCAACCACCATCATCATCATTGAAGCGTTCAAGTCTCTCGTTCTAGGCACTACACATCTCGGATTTGATTGATCAACTTGAATATGTAGATAAACATACCGAGCAAACCAAGGTGAGTTCACTGCTCTTTTTCCAAGCATGCGTCCCGGGGAGGGACATCTGGTAAACGTTCCGGGGAGGAATGTCGGGTAATGGGTTTGACTGGAATGTTAAACCTGGGTTATTGGTTAATACACGTATATCTATCACTCAAGTCCCTTCTACCGATTGTTGTCGGGGAGGCAACGGGGTATTAGTTAATAGCGCTATTTAGGTTTGGCACCCTCACACCGTACCGGGAGGACGGTAGTGAACTAATGACCCAAATCTTGACCATTGCTACGATAGAGGCAATGGAGGTCAGAGCAAATAATCTGGAGCCATCGGCGGTAAGCGTGTGATTAACAACATCGAATCTGTGAAACATTTTAATCTGGTAACTAGTAACTAAACGCGTTAACAAAACTTTGAACTCACCAGCGTCATCTGACACATTTGTCTGCATGCTTGCAGGTCTGTAGGGTCATATCATGGAACTTGCTGTCTGGAAGGCTGGAGTGGTCATGGGTCGAGATACATGGAATCGCAACACAAGTCTAATGGTTTACGTATGCGTGGTTTATGAAACATTTAACAAATGAGTTATGCTTCCGCTGTGTACAATAAATTATATGTAACGTTTTGTATCACTTTACGATAATGAATGAAAGTTTTATTTAAATATATTTATGAGTTCAATGTGATTGGTGGCTAAGATCCTGGTACGTCACATGCCCCGCGATGTTTCCGCAAGTGGTATTTTGGGGGTGTGACAGTTTGGTATCAGAGCCACTGGTTATAGTGAACTTGGTTTTAAAACGTTTTATAAAACCAGACTATAACCAAACAAGTTCTGAATACGACCATGACACTCAGCTCCAGATTGCAAGGTTCGTCTCTCGTATACTCATTGTACTGTATAACTAGTGAACACTTACATATGATATTGCATGTGATTGTACGTTTAGCACAACAGTATGAATTCATGTACTACTTGCATGTGTTATGTGATTGATAGGGTGGTATTTCCCTAAACATTCATGACTCACGTTTCAAGATGCTCTTTGTTTGCTACATGAGTTTGAGGAACCATTTGATATGAGTTAGGAGGAGCTGAGATGAGCATGCAAATCACAACATTATTGTGGGTGCACACATAATAATAATGTGGGGTGCATGTGAGTCCCAGTGAGGCTTAACAAGTGAAGAAGGGGTTCTGCTTTGTTATTCGATCAATGAGAAACATAAAAAATTTATAGGAGTCATAGTAGTGATTGTCTCCTACTCGAACGTGATCTTTCCATTTCCCTCTAAAACCTTTCGAATCTCGATGCTATCGAGTATTACCTGAACACCCATCTGAACGCCTAGCGAACTGTGTAGAATGTTAGGTGCTTGTACGAACGTCCCTGAGTTGGATGTTGCAACATCAATGATTGGTATATACCTCTCACACTCCTCTTTGGTTGCTGGAACTCAATGTACTGACGTCTTAGACCCCGAAGTACGATCACTTCTGCAACACTCTGGAAACATACTGTGTATTACTCAATCAACTTGCAAGAACGGTGGACAAGAGAATGAGCGTAGTGCCTTGCCGACCTCAGTATTTGGACAACCCTAATTATCGGCAACTATCACCAGCGAATTGACTTCAATCGAATCCTTAACCCTAGCCAGCGACTTATGGGAGTCAACCTTTACGAATCAACCAGGACATAAGCGATGAAAACTGACTTTGGTGTGGAATGTGTTACCGCCAGCACATTGAGGACGCGACTCGGAGTATGGAAAGGTGGAATCTGTTGGTGAAAGAACGTAGGGCTCCATTTCAAGCAACGACATTAGAGACAACAGTCATGACAACATCAAGGTACTTGTAATCATGGCCTATAGTATGGGAGATGGGGATGCCTACGACATGGATCGGCCCTTGCTAAATCAAAGACGACACACAACCAAGGGAACGACGACGGTACTGGAAATTCTCGTAACAAAAACAATAAACACTGGGAACGATGCTCGCGGAAGGGCATTTAGGATTGGCATGGGCGACGCCAAGATTATATCAGCATGGTGGCCTACACGTTCTTGGTAACGAATCGCTTCGTCTCTGTTCTATTTAACCCTGATACTTCTTGAAACCGAACCTGTTGTGGAATCGGCTGATGACAAGACAAATGGAACCTCATATGTTTGTTGGGATGCAAACTCGACCACGTGGGACAAGTGTTCGACATCGACCATCCTACTACTATCCTTGATGGTCTTGATGCAGTAGTTAGTGTGGATTGGTTATCCAGAGACCGCGTAGATATATCCTGTGAGGAGAAGATTTTGCGTATCCTTCTCCCTAGTGGAGGATCGTTGTCTGTTCTAAAGCGTCAGAGTGGTGCAAGGGTTAGCGCCATTCCAGCTATGAAGGCCCAGAAGTGTCTACGGTGGGATTATCCCTCTATGTTAGCAACTGTTTCTGATTATAAGGCTAAGGAAAATAGGATCGGGAATCCACCAATTGTTCGTGACTCCTCTCAGTGTGCTATTCGAGGAACTTTCAGGTTTACTTCCACAACTGTTAGTCGGAATCTCAGTGGATCTCACGCCAGAGGCAGCTCTGAGTACTTGTACTCTTGCCGTCTTGCACCAGGAAGGTTGCAAGAATTGTCTAATCAACTACAGGAACTGTTGGACAGGAGTTTGTCGGACCTAGTTTTCGCTTTGGGGAGCCCCAGTTATATCTGTGAAGATAAGCCTTTTTGTATGTGTACTGATTATGGAGAACTCAGAAAGGTGACAGTCAAGAACCGTTTGCTTCGACCATGTAGTAACACCCTGTTGACCAGTTGCGAGGGACAAGCTTCCATTCGGGGATTAATTAACGAACAAGCTATTATCAGATGGAAGTCCAAGGGGAGAATGTTCCTGGAACGGCATACCGAATGCAATACGGCCAGTGCGACTTTGTACACCATAACCACTGAGTTAATCAACACACCAGCAGCTTTATGGACCACATGAATCGACCGTGTTTATCGATGACCTATTGGATCATTTCCATGAGGAAGGAACATCATTGGCGGCACTTGCATCTTATTTTAGAGCTCCTGAGGGAGGAGCCACTCCGTGCGAAGTCTTGTTAAATGTAACTTCTGGATTCGAAAGGTACCTTTGGGTCATGTAATCAACGAAGTGGGAATACACGTGGATCTCGCTAAGACCCATTTCGGTTAAAACTGATCAACACCAACGATTCCTTCGGGGATGCAGCAATTCCTTGGTTTCGCTAGGTACTATCACAGCTTCATCACAGGATTTTTGAAGATCGCGCAGCCTTAATATCTTTGGCACAGCAGGGTGCTGTGTTTGTGGAAGACAAAACAAGAGGACGTCTTTTCAGCTTCCAAATCCCAGCTCTGCGATGCACTGAGCATCGTCTTTACCCGAGAGTGTGGGTGATCTAGTGGTACACCATAATGGTTAGAATCAGAGTTCCAGTTATACGCCAATGTAACACGAGGAAGTGATGGCTTACGTAGTGGATTCACAAGAAGAATTGCCTGAGTCACAACCTGCGGTGGAAACCGTGGTCTTAGGATTTAGGTTGGAGGCATTACTTGGACGGTACCAAATGTACTACTTAGACCGATCACAAGAGCCTCCCGAGTACTCTGGCTTAGAAATAGCTAAACCAGATAATGGCATTGCTGGATGGGACTTTTGGATGATTCCGACTGTGAAACTTAAACGTGTACGAGCTTTGCAGCTCACCATCGACTCTAGCCTACCCGATCGGATTCGCCCTGATCAAACCGAAGCACTGAAGGAAGAGAATTTTCAAGTTGGGACCATGCGGGGCATGGAGGGGAAACTTTTGGCGAGTTGGACAATATTCGCTACTTCATGGAATGAATACGGATCCCACTATACGGTAACCGTAGGGAACTTGCGTTGAGCAAAGCACACCAGCCTCGATATTCCAGTCGCCTGGGTTCTGATGGGAGATTTTGGGATTTATAAATCTTGTACTGGTGATCGGGCATGAAGACCCACCTAGAAATGTTTGTGATTAATGTTTGACTTGTGGAAAAGTCAAGGTGGAGTATCAGCAATGTTTGGGAACATACTACCACGAATTTTGTCACTGGACTACTTGAAACTCAGAATGGAAATAACATCACTTGGGTGCTCATTGATTGTTGCATGTAATCGGTATACTTTCTTGCAAACAAGGAAGATTGTCAAGCCTTCGCATCCTCTGAGTAACTACCTGTGAAGGGCGGTTTTTAGGCACGAGGTGCCAACTTCTGTTACCTCTGATTCTGATCTATACCTGGTTATGACAGGCATTACACAACACTCTTGGCTCACATATAGACATGAGTATTACTCAGCATCATAGGATAAACGGTTAGAGTCAGCGAATCCCTGAAGACATGCTGCGAGCATGTGTGTGAATGACTTAGTAAAAATTTGAAAGGACACCTACCATTCTAGTATTCAGACAGCTCTGGTTGAAGCATTGCATGGACGATAATGCCAATCTCATTGTTGGACTAAGGAGGGTGACAACCTAATCACAGATCCAGGATTTGTACTCGAACCTCTTGGGAAGATTGTTTAGATTGAAAACCGTTTAGCGGCAATGCGTGACCGTCAGGGAAGCTAACAAGCTTAGGAAACACTGGGAGTTCGCTGCAGGCGATTGTATCATGTCGAGAGTCTCACCCTGGGATGGTGTGGTAAGCTTGGGAAGCGTGGCTAGTTTAATCTACGTTACGTTGGGCCATCCAAAAACTTCGGAAAGAATCGGTCTGGTGGCTTACAAACTTGGGTTATCCGACGAATTGGGTAACGTACACGGTGTCACTTAAGTTTCGAAACTCAGGAAGTGTTGCCAGATGAAATACTTGTGGTACTTTTACTAGAACCTAAGGCCAGTGACGAATTGCAGTTGTCGAGGAATCTATCGAAAACATGGACCAGGAAGTCAAGGTTAGTGACATAGTCGAATTCCTATCGCGAGGGTTCGATGAAACTCAAAACGTGGACCGGAGTTCATGTTAGAACGTAAAGAGCTAATAAAGCTCTAACATCCTCAGTTGTTAGCATAGTTGAATCAACATTTGCGGTCATTGGAGAATTTTGGGGCGAAATTCCCTTTCAAGTTGGGGATGATGTGGTACCCGCGGAAAATCCACAGTCATCCTGAGTTAACATTTTACTGTTTTAGATTGCTTGTCAAATTTCGGGACGAAATTTCTTTCAAGTTGGGGATGATGTGACAACGCGAGATTTCAAGACCTTTCCTTTACACGTCACCTGCTTTGCAAATCCTGTTTTACATCTTGTTGTACGTTGTATCATTAATATCATTGTAGAATGATATTAACATTAGTGTGTGGTGGTTTAATTTTTAGCATGTAGGACTTTCGTCACAGGCCCTTAGCGACGAAAGATAGGACTATTCGTCACTCCTGAAGCTCAACGAAACATGTCTTTCGCCAGGAAAGTGTTTCGCCAAAAAGGGGTTCGGCCCAATCCACTTCGTGGCCCAGCTGTTTAACGCTATGTTATATTAAAACCCTTGTAACTGGCGAAAACATCAAACCCTAGACCTCTCTAGTCTTTGACGGCAACCACCATCATCATCATTGAAGCGTTCCAGTCTCTCGTTCAAGGCACTATACATCTCGGATTTGATTGATCAACTTGAATACATAGATAAACATACTGAGCAAACCAAGGTGAGTTCACTGCTCTTTTTCCAAGCATACATCCCGGGGAGGGACATCTGGTAAACGTTTTGGGGAGGAATGTCGGGTAATGGGTTTGACTGGAATGTTAAACCTGGGTTGTTGGTTAATACATGTATATCTATCACTCAAGTCCCTTCTACCAATTGTTTCTGGGGAGGCAATGGGGTATTAGTTAATAGCGCTATTTAGGTTTGGCACCCTCACACCGTACTGGGGAGGACGGGAGTGAACTAATGATCCCAATCTTGACCATTGCTACGATAGAGGCAATGGAGGTTAGGGCAAATAATCTGGAGCCATCGGCGGTAAGTGTGTGATTAACAACATCGAATCTGTGAAACGTTTTTATCTGGTAACTGATAACTAAATGCGTTAACAAAACTTTGAACTCACCAGCGTCGTCTGACACACTTGTCTACATGCTTGCAGGTCTGTAGGGTCATATCATGGAACTTGCTGTCTGGAAGGCTGGAGTGGTCATGGGTCGAGATACATGGTATCGCAACACAAGTCTAATGGTTTACGTACGCGTGGTTTATGAAACATTTAACAAATGAGTTATGCTTCCGCTGTGTACAATAAATTATATGTAACGTTTTGTGTCACTTTACGATAATGAATGAAAGTTTTATTTAAATATATTTATTAGTTCAATGTGATTGGTGACTAAGATCCTGGTACGTCACACGCCCCGCGATGTTTCCGCAAGTGGTATTTTGGGGGTGTGAAACAGACAGTTTTGCAGAAAGGTGGGCCACTTACCACTGGGAGTTTACTCCCCCTTTCAACCCACCTCAGCAGTAGCAGGATCCCTCTGAGGATTCGCATTTTCAGGTGGTCACGCCACTGCCACCACCGCCACCAGAGCAGCAGCCGCCTCCAGAACCACCGAGGCGAAGAAGATCAGGTGCACGGATGTCCGTGCGAGGGGGATTTCACTTCAGCACCCCCAACACTCCAGTGGCAGTCACTACCCGCCACTGTATGAACACCCGCAAATGGGTGGGCCTTCAAACCCAGCTTCAGAAGTCGACTCAGCTCAAGTCGCACCACCACCACCCATGGGTTATGATAACCCAATCCCTTCCTACGCCTGTGCAGCAGCGTATAACCTGTTTGAACATCAAGCATATTCGGGTTACAACTTCTTCAATGCCCCTGCAGTTGACCCGTACCTCGAGGTGGCCAACTACAATGCTCTTCACCCTGAAGGACCGTTCGCCGCTTCATACCAATTTGGGTACTAAGCATATGGGTATCAATACCCGCCACCTCCTCAACCTTCGCATCAGCAACTGCCGCAACCGCCACAGATCCAACCACTGCAGCAGCAAGAAATCCTTCAGAGGTTGAACCAAGTGGAACGGGAGGTACTAGAGGAGCGTAGAAGCCGCCGGGGTCTGCTTAAGGGTTTGGCAGACCTGATCAAGGGGAAGAAGAAGAGGGATTATTGAAAATTCCTTATTTATTTTTATTTGTAATTTTTTTTATTTCAATTAAGTCCCCGTGTGGACATTTATTTATGTACTTGGTACCTGCGTGGACTTGTATTGTTATTTTAGCCCCTGCGTGGGCAAGTTATTTATGTAGATGTCCCGTTTAAGGCATCTATGTACTTCTTCAATTTAATGAAATGTTTTAATTTAAAATTTTCATTTGTCATTATATGTAAGAATATATTATATGAAATAATTCAAATTATCATTCCTTTTTATAACTAATCTGCCAATAAATATTGAAAGAAAAGTCTTAAAGGTATACTTAGCCTATATGTCATTTTAGACATGGCCCAGATGGTAAAACCTTTTTAAGATTCAAGTCTTTGTTAACATCTGAAAACATCTTAGCACTCCTAAATGTGATTCGATAAAATCACACAAGTCATCCTTATATTGGATTTTTCCAATTCCTTTTCTCTATTTAATTAAAACATCCATTAGTGATGAAGTGCCTACGGGCCATAATAATTGTCAAATGAGACAAAAGACAATTGTAGTCTACGACTCCCTGTCAAGAAAAGGTAATGAACTATGTTCAAACCATAAAGCCCCGATCTTACGAGATCAAGGCTTATGAGTTAAAAATGTCCTTGTGACTAGGCCTTTTATGCCACTCTAATATCTTTAATAAGTTTTAACTAGGATAAATTGTAATGAAAACCCTAAATGAATATGACTAACAAAATAACCAATATGGTTTATATTTACCATGGTTAATGAATTGTCACAATGACAATACCATAACAAGACTTCTGAATAAATTATTGTCATCCTTTTTATGTTGCAATCAAGCTACATGGCTGAATCAGAAGAGGTTAACAGTCACCCCAGGGAAAGAAACGACACCACCAAGGTTAACGTGGCTGGTGCAGATCTTCAAGCATTAATAGACAATGCCGTTACTAGGGATCTTGGCAGACAGTTCAAAGAACCAAGTAATACTCGCTCGAGAACTCTATCTGTGGCTCATAGTAAGCCCCCTTCTAAAATGCATGAGTCAAAGAAAGACAAATCTCATCATTCATCGAATCAGATAAGTGTTCCATCCAAGCAAGTTGTGCTTAATCAAGAACCACAAGTTAAGACATGTTCTTACAAGTATTTTGTCTCCTGCAAGCCCAGAGACTTCACAGGGGAGAAAGGAGCCATTGATTGTATGACTTGGCTCGACGAGATGGATACAGTGGTTGATATTAGTGGTTGTGCAGAACAGGACATTGTGAAGTTTGTTTCACAATCTTTTAAAGGTGAAGCTTTAGCTTGGTGGAGATCCCTAATCCAAGCTTCAGGAAAAATCCTGTTATATAACATATCTTAGGATCAGTTTGTTGCGTTAATCAAGGATAATTTCTGTCCCCAGCATGAGGTGGAAAGAATTGCAACTGACTTCTTGACCTTGGTTATGAAGAACTTAGACTGTCAGGCGTATCTTACAAGCTTCAACACCATGTCGCGATTGGTTCCTTATGTGGTCACACCGGAACCAAAACGCATAGCTCGTTTTATTGGAGGTCTAGCTCCAGAAATCAAGGCAAACGTGAAAGCATCCAGACCTACCACCTTTAGGTCAGTGGTGGATCTGTCGTTATCTCTTACTCTCGATGCGGTCAGGTAGAGATCGCTTAAGAATTCTGATGAAGGAAAAAGGAAACGTGAGGATGAGAACTCACGTCGTTCTGATAAGAAACATAAGGGGAACTTAGATCATAAGAAGGGTTCCGGGTTTAAAAAGGATAACCAACAGTCGGGCGAGAAACCCAAATGCAAGACCTGTCAAAAGCACCACTTTGGGAGATGCAGGTTCGAAGCAAAGTCTGAGTCGCAGTCGCAAAAGCCTATTAGATGTAGGATCTACAAGTCCAAAGAGCATAGGACTTTGGAATGCAAGAAGTTGAAGGATGCAACCTGTTATGGTTGCAATGAAAAGGGGCACATTAAGACCAACTGCCCTAAGAATCCAAAGAAGCCTGAAGAGGCTAAGAAGACCAATGCTCGGGTCTTTCAGATGAATGCTCAGGAGGCCATTCAGAACGACAATGTGATAACATGTACCTTTCTTATCAATGATGTTTATGCTAGAGTGTTGTTTGATTCGGGTGCAGACAAGTCTTTTGTGGACAATAAATTTTGTAAGTTATTAAATCTGCCTGTTAAGACTCTAAGCATAAAGTATGAAGTAGAATTGGCCGATGGTACTATAGAGACTGCCTCAACAGTTCTAGATGGATGTTTTATATCCATTAGGAATCACTCTTTTCCACTATCCTTGCTTCCATTGAAATTGGCAGGATTCGACATAGTGATAGGCATGGATTGGTTATCTCATAACCAAGCCCAGATCGTATGTGATAAGAAGCAAGTGGTTATCAAGACTCCTTATGGTGAACCATTAACATTTCAAGGAGATACTCAGTACGGGTTACCCAAGCAAGTGTCTATGCTTAAGGCATTGAGGTATATGAAGAAAGGTTGTGTCATTTATATGGCACGGGTAACCAATGATGAACCAAAGCCCAAGATTGAAGACATCCCTGTTATTTCTGAATATCCAGAAGTATTCCCTGAAGAACTACCTGGTTTACCCCCAGATAGGCAAGTGGAGTTCAGAATCGATATCATTCCTGGTGCAGCACCAATTGCAAGAGCACCTTATCGGTTGGCACCAACTGAGATGAAAGAGTTAAGGACTCAGTTGGATGATTTGTTGGCAAAGGGTTTTATTCGACCTAGCTCGTCCCCTTGAGGAGCAGTGATTCTGTTTGTGAAAAAGAAGGATGGCTCGATGCGCCTATGCATCGATTATCGCGAGCTGAATAAAGTAATAATCAAGAACAGGTATCCGTTTCCCAGGATCGACGATCTATTCGATCAACTGCAAGGGGCAAGTTATTTCTCCAAGATTGATTTAAGGTTAGGTTACCATCAACTGAAGGTCAGAGATGAAGATGTGCATAAGACTGCATTCAGAACTCGCTATGGTCACTATGAGTTCTTAGTGATGCCTTTCGGGCTCACTAATACACCTGCAGCATTCATGGATCTCATGAATCGTGTTTGCAAGCTGTATTTAGACAAGTTTGTCATTGTCTTCATTGATGACATTCTTATTTATTCAAAGAGTTAAGCCGATCATGAAAGACATCTTCGGTGTATCCTTAAACTTTTACAGCAAGAGAAGCTCTACCCCAAATTTTCAAAATGTGAGTTTTGGCTTCGTGAAGTCCAATTTCTTGGACATGTGGTGAGCGAGCATGGTATCCAGGTGGATCCCGCTAAGATTGAAGCGATTATGAATTGGAAAGAGCCTAAGACTCCTACAGAGATACGCAGCTTCTTGGGTTTAGCAGGATACTATCGACGTTTCATTGAAACTTCTCAAGGATTGCTGCACCTCTAACATCGCTAACTCGCAAGAATGTCAAGTTTGACTGGGGTCCCAAGCAGCAAGAATCCTTTGATATTCTTAAGCAGAAATTAAGCAATGCTCTCGTGTTGACATTGCC
Source organism: Helianthus tuberosus (assembly GCA_030545235.1). Classification (NCBI taxonomy): domain Eukaryota; kingdom Viridiplantae; phylum Streptophyta; class Magnoliopsida; order Asterales; family Asteraceae; genus Helianthus; species Helianthus tuberosus. The sequence continues at coordinate 173,481,503 of CM060363.1, forward strand.
AGAAAGAATTGAGGAATTTGTGGTTTATTGTGACGCGTCGCACACAGGTATGGGATGTGTGCTTATGCAGAAGGGCAAGGTTATTGCCTATGCTTTACGTCAATTAAAGGTGCATGAGAAGAATTACACCATCCACGACTTGGAGTTGGGTGCCGTTGTATTTGCACTGAAGCTATGGAGGCATTATCTTTATGGGACTAAGTGCGTGATCTATTCTGATCATAAGAGCCTTTAGCACCTGTTTAACCAGAAGGATCTTAACATGAGACAGCGTCGGTGGATGGAGACACTGAATGATTATGATTGTGAAATCCGATATCATCCAGGCAAAGCGAATGTAGTCGCCGATGCCTTGAGCAGAAAAGAAAGGGTTAAGCCTATTAGAATCAATGCCGGAAGCATTGAATTGAAGAACAGCTTGAAGAAAGGTTGTTAGCCGCTCAAAAGGAAGCTTTATTAGAAGCTAACTATCCGAATGAGAAGTTAGGCGTAACTGCTTAACAGTTATCGTATGGCAAGGATGGAATCCTAAGATTGAATGGTCGAATATGGGTTCCAATCTATGGAGGGCTTAGAGATGTGATTCTTCAAGCTCATAGCTCGAAATATTCAGTTTATCCTGGCAGTGATAAGATGTACCAGGATTTAAAGGCAAATTACTGGTGAATAGGTTTGAAGAAATCTATAGCCACTTATGTGGCTAAATATCTGACATGCGCACAAGTTAAAGTAGAGCATCAAAAGCCGTCAGGTGTGCTTCAACAGCCTGAACTTCCCACCTGGAAATGGGAAATGGTAACCATGGATTTTATCACTAAGTTACCTAAGACGAAGCACGGAAATGATACTATTTGGGTTATAGTCGATAGATTGACCAAGTCAGCCCACTCCTTGCCAATTAAAGAAACTCACAGCTCCAATAAGTTAGCTCAGCTGTACGTGCATGAGATTGTATCCCTCCACAGAGTGCCAGTGTCTATTATCTCTGATAGGGATACAAGATACACATCGCATTTTTGGAAAAACTTTCAGCAATCTTTAGGCACTCGATTAAACTTCAGCACTGCTTATCATCCTCAGACGGATGGCCAAAGCGAGCGTACGATACAAACACTCGAGGATATGCTATGAGCTTGTGTTATTGATTTAGGAGGGAGTTGGGATGACCATCTTCCGTTGATTGAATTTTCGTACAATAATAGCTATCATTCGAGTATTCAAGCAGCGCCTTTCGAAGCTTTGTACGGAAGAAAGTGTAGAACGCCAGTTTGCTGGGCGGAAGTTGGAGATGTCCAACTATCAGGACCTGATATAGTCCTGGAGACGACAGACAAGATTGTTCAGATCCGTGATCGTCTCAAAGCTGCCAGGGATAGGCAGAAAAGTAACGCGGACAAAAAGCGTAAACCTCTGAAATTCGAGGTAGGCAACAAGGTATTACTCAAGGTGTCACTCTGGAAAGGGGTGATGCGTTTTGGCAAAAAGGGCAAGCTAAGCCCAAGATACATAGGACCATTCGAGATCATCGAATGTGTCAGAACTGTAGCTTAAAAGTTAAATCTACCAGAAGAGCTTAGTGGAATACATAATGTATTCCACGTCTGCAACTTAAAGAAATGTCTAGTCGATGAGTCGCTAGCAATGTCGCATAAGGACGTGCAGATAGATGAGAGCTTAAAGTTCGTTGAAAAACCTTTGTCGATAGAGGATCGACAGGTTAAGAAACTTAGAGGAAAGCATGTGCCGAGAAATGGGATGCCCGTAGAGGCCCATAATACACGTGGGAGGTTGAATCCACAATGAAACAGAAGTACCCTCATTTATTTCAGTAAATCTCGAGGTCGAGATTTTTTTTAAGGGGGTGAGGATGTAACACCTCGCACGAATCATGTCCAATATAATAAAGACACGTGTCATGAACCTTAAACGTGTTATAAACCCGGATCAAGTTAAAAAGTTATATGGAGGGATTAAAAGTGTCAACATGTTAATTATTACCTCTGAGTGACCTTTTAACGTTTCCAAACCTTTGTAAGGAATAAATACATTCTCATGAATGTCTAATAAGGATTTTAAGTATCCGGTTAAACTTTGAAATGAATAATTTAACATTCAAGGAAATGGGATCCTATGTTCAATAACGACAATCTTTCATTCACATGGTTTCTTTCAAAGACTCCAGATCAATGTTAATGCATGGCAACACTTCCAAGAGCTGTCAGGCCTGATCATGTGGTCCCCTTCTGCTGAAAATGACCATATATTCAAGTTATGAAAGGTTGCATGGTCAAATGTTAAAGTTCTCAAAGTTTTGTCTTCTGATCAGATGCTTACGGACCGCAAAGGGACCACCTTACGGACCGTAAGGTGGCTTAACTGGGCGATAAAATTTGAAAAGCGGTTACGGACCATAAGGACTGTATCTTGGAAGTGAAAATGGACAGCTGCGGGTTGTCTCCTTCTACACCCCTTTTCTCAAAACCAGCTGCTTGTTAACGGTTTTGAAATACCTCTAGACACCTGTATGCATCAGATTTTAACCTAACACCTGCATCGATCCTAGAATCCCCAATTCACTATAATAGAGGCTTTAGTTGAAGTTCCTCACTTGCACAATTGAGTTTTCACTTAAAGCTCACTCACTGAAGTTCCTTGGAGCTCTAAGAAGTTTTCCTCAGTTCAAATTTCGGGCTAAGGATTATTGTAAGCATTCTTAGCTTCTTTAGGTAAGTTTTATTAGTTTAATGACCGAAAGTCAAAGCTATCGTAAATAAGCTTTGACTTGGTGATTAATCACAAACGGTCCAGCCATTAATCGAATTAAAAGTGGCTATGAGTTGGTAACTATGTAGGTAATAAACCCTTAAAAGAACACCTACTGATTATCACTTTTACTTGGTCAATTGTCGGGTCAAACTTATTAATAAAAAAGTCAAACGGGTCAGTTTTTACAAAGTAATTCATAACTGATAATGTAGAGGTTATGGAACATGTTTTAACATTAAAATAACTTGGTAAATAATATAAGAACATATTTAGACATGTTCAACCTGACAATTCTGAGTTTAGGCTCGGTTCGGAACAGAAAGTCGCAAAAGTAGACTTTTGCTTTGACTTTCAGTTCTGACCCGATTTAGCTTAGTTTAGATATGCCTTAGGGTTCCTTTAGGACCATATTTTAGGTTAGTATAACCCTCTGAGGTTATACAACTTGGTTCCATAGAAATCCTAGTTCATTGCATGTTTCCGTTAAATGCTTAAAAGTTGACCATTATGCCCTTTTGATATTAAAACGAGATTTTTGAAAATGTGAGAGGACAAAAACCTTTATTACTGATATTTAAGTATGTCCTAAAAATTTGACATCAGTTTATGGTCTAAAATGGAAGTTATTCACGATATCATAAAATGAAAGCTTTTTATTAATTAAACAGCATTTTTGGCATAAAACGTATTTAAACCCAAATTTTGACACCAAACTTTTTACCCACTGATTTAATATAATATTTAGGGATGTTTGAAAATTTTTATCAAATTTTATACTGATTATATTATAGAGTTCTAGTGTAAATTCGGTATTGACAAAATTACCATTTTCTTTGATAAAATGAGTTTTACATAACATTTTGATACCAAACCTTTTCCTACTGATTTCATATTTTAAATAAAATATTTTAAGCTTTAGAAACTGATCAAAATCTCAGATTTCCTTATATTACCTGAGAATAGTCAAATACCGACTGCTAAGCTTTTTAAACACATAGTTTGGGTTAAAACTCTATTTGACACATAAGACTTATTATCTTCTGATATTGTGATTATATTTTTATAGTTTAACAGTAAGTAAAAGTTTTGAACTCAAATTTCCAAATTTGACCCTTAAAGCATATGTGAAATGACCAAAATGCCCCTTCGGTGCATAGTTTAGTCATAAAAGATAAATTTCACATATGTATAATATCTTACTGATATAACTTGTTAAAATAAATACTTTTACTGATTATTTTAGACCTGAACCTTAGATTACTATTTAACCTCTTTTATAATCTTTAAAATAACCAAAATACCCTTACGGGGCTTAAATTGGTTTTAAATTCGTTTTGGGCATAATGGAAGATATCCTACTGATATCATAACATATTTTAAGCATATTAACTTGTGGAACCTGTACATGACTCATTTGGCTACCCATTATGCATATTCGCGTTCGGTACGGTTTATGTAACTAGTTTGCATAAATTAACCGAAACGGGCCAAACCTTATCATTTTTACTTCAAAATCCAGAATGTGTTTAGTGTACCCATTTTATACAAGTCTTCATACTTGTCGGGTCTAAATCACATTCTAATCCGGTCTTCGCTTAATCATGCGTTTTGAACCGTAAACCTTTCATTAAAACTAACCGGTCTAAGTTTAAACTTAAGTAAGACCCGTTAGGAATCTAATAGGTTATTAAAACCTTCGTTCCAGATTTAGGAGCCCAGTAAAAGCTATTTGCACTTGCTGATTGTTATACGGCTGAGATTAAAATTATATTTTGCTCAGGTAAATACTTTTAACTTATTTTCCGTTATATGAGCTTGGGATACGGTATTATAATAATCCCGCTTGGTGGGGTATGTAGTTATTTAAATCGGATTGTGATTAATACATTTACATAACCCGTTTTAATCTGTTTTGTTTGGTGCAATGCCTTCGGGGGGTTAATGACCATGTCCTGGATATCCTCGGCTCATTTATTAGAAATGGCCACGGCTTAAGCACGGGGTGTAGGCATACACCTGACTGTTGCGTATGTATAAACGGTATCTCACTCTCTTGTGGGCCTATACTTGCGGTGTGTCTATTAACCTTTAACCCGGTACTTCTAACCTGGGCTACTAAATGGACGATAAACATGTAAATCTGTATACAAGATTATTTTTAAATAATTGTCCCAAGTTATAAAAGATTTTATGCCTTGTGCATCCAAATCAATTTTTATAAATACTTTTTAAAAGAGTCAGTTAATTGTATTTACCAGTGTAAACTGACGTATTTTTCAAAAAGATTAAGTACGGGTACTAAGCGTAATGGGCTGGAACTCCTGAGTGATTAAATAAAGAGTTTTGCAAGCTTTTATCACTTTAAGTCTGTTGAACATTACTTCTTTTGTTTTGATCCGCCTGTGGATCCATCTTACAATCCGTTGTGTAATATTTTATGTTACTTTTAATTCGGTTTGTATAATTATTTTAGACTTCCGCTGTGCATTTAAACTGTGAATAATTGTCTATGATGATATTAACTACGCCACGATACTCCCCACCGGTAATACGTGGAAATATCAGGGTGTGACAGTCATAGTCCTTTATTTGGAAAACTCATTACACCCTATGTCCTTTAGCACTAATCTGGTTAAATTTTTCAGTTAAGTTAGACATGTGCCTTGCACATGAGGGCAAGTTGGTAATTTTACTAAACCAAAAAAACAAGGTTCACCACTGCTACTCCAGCCACCATCCGGCCACCACCCTAGCCACCATCCGGCCACCACCATGACGACCACCTAAACGCCTCACTACCAACACCTAAATGCCTCACAACCCATCTCTCTTCCTCCCAAAGACCGCCAACCCACAATAAATCAAACAATCGTTGAACAATAGCACATCAAGCAGGAAAAAAGAAACTTACAAGCTAGCAAATCAAATAGAAAAAAAACTTACAAGCTTGCTGTACACACATATAGAAAATTATAAACAACAAATCCACTAAAACAAGCCCAAGTCACAGACTTTAATAAGAATACCCCCGTTATTTTTAGAACATCAAAAAATCTAGCCCAAAACCGAGCCTGAGCCTTCTCATAGGTGTCCTGAGGCAAAATCGGAACCCCTTTCCAGACTTCATCAATGTAATCCAAGATTACAATAGACTCGGAGATCAGATTTCCGTTGTGTACGAGCACGGGTACCTTCTTATTAACAGGATTGTATTTTATAAGGTCGGCACTCTTGTTTTTCAGATCTTCTTGGATAAATTTGTACTTGCCTTCCTTGATCGAGACTAAAATCTCCGTCGAGACCCTCTACAATGGTGTAATTGACGCGGATTCTGAGACTAGATCTAAAGGTGGAGGCCGCATAATAGGGCTTCTTCACCGGTAGTGGTAATGGCGGTGGTGGGTTGCAGAGAGGTAGGGGTGGGGGTGGTGGCTTCGTCACAAGGGTTTCCTCACCGACAGATCTGGATCGAGGTGGGGGTGGGGGTGTGGCGATCTGTATGGAGACGGTGGTGTGCTGTGCCGGATTTGGATGAAGACTGTGGTGGATCTTGGATGGGGGTGGTGGTGTGTGGCAGATGTGAGTTGTTCTTTTCTATTATTACAGACAATACATAGAGATTAGAGAGAGACAATTTTTATATAGAGAGAAGAGAGAGAGAGAGAGAGGGCATAGATACCAAAATATATTTATTTCAAAAACATAGTGAAAAGACAAATTTACCCTCATGTGCAAGGCACATGTCTAACTTAACGGAAAATTTTAACTAGGTTAATGATAAAGGACGTAGGGTGTAATGGGTTTTCTAAATAAAAAACTGTGACTGTAATTATTAAAGTTAAAGGCTATAAATTGCAATCCAATGCAAACATAAAGGACGAAAAGTTTAATTTACCCTTAAAAGAAAGTGGGCCCCACCATACACCCACCCCAACCCCACTCCCCTTTTCTCTTTCCTTTGCTCTGTCTGCAACCAGAATTATCAAACACAACCAACCACCACCACCACCCAAATACCACCGCAACCACCTCACCTCACCTCCCACCATCATCTTCAACCTCTCTAACCCAAATACCACTGCAGACCACGGGACTCGAACCCGGGTCGGCAGTCTCACAAACACACGGGCAAACCAACTGAGCTCGGAATCCTTATTGTTTAAACCCGGCCCCATTAATCCTTTAAACTCTCGGCCCGAGACACCCAAGCGGCCCACGACCAAAGCCCGGCCAGCCTCTGTGGCCCACCAAGCTAGCCCAACACGCTGAAATGGATCAGACTCGTTTTTAGAGGGATTTTTATGTTTTTTTTTTTAGTTTTAAACCTTGTTTTAACATTAAAGATCCAACTAAAACCTAACGTAATCATTCCCTATAAATACCAAGCCTCTTCCAAGCCTTTTACACTTTTCTAATCACTCTAAACACTTTCAAATCCTCCCATAATCAGCAGCAAATCTCAAGTTCGAGCAGAAATATCAACCTTCACAAAAGTGAGCATAACTCACTCATTTTTATCCGATTCACTCGATTCTTTTTCCTACTTCTTTGGTTTGAACTTAGCTACGTTTCCATTGGTTTTCCATGGAAAACCAGGCCCTGGAACGTCACCAAAAAGGCTCCAACGTTGGCTGACTTTTCTGTTTCATCTAAAACTTTGTTAAACTTAGTAAACTTGAGTTAATCTCATCTCAAACCTATGTCCTAATGCTCATAATCAATCGAATGGTTAGTTGGGCTTAAAAAAAAGGCTGAGAAATGTTAAATCAGAGGTTAAAACCTCACAAAAATTCTGTTTTGGTTAGGGTTTTACCCACAAGAAGTGTTCAAGCTTGAAGCTTGATGAAGGTGTGATTGTTAGACTAGCTTGGGCTATCTTTCATAAAAATCCACTCACTTCTTGATGTTTTCTCATAGACTAGTTGTTGTTTTTCATTATTCTTGTAGGTTCATAACCCTCATTGTTGTTCATAACAACAAGTGAAGTAGTGAATAATAGAGGTACCTAAATGGAAGCTTATTCTTCATACCTCATGTATGAATTCTATGATACTTAGAGGTGCCTAAATGAATACATTGATCTTCTACCTCTTGCTTGACATATATGATATAGTATACTCTATATAATACTTATGTAATATTCAAACAAACCGAACCCTTGATGATCAACAAGTGGACATTGTCAAGTTAGTAAGTATTTCATCTAAGCATCATATGTGATGGATGATTAGTTTCATATAGGTATGTTCATGTTATTTAAATTCCGAAATCCATAATCTTCCGCTATTCCCCAAACTCATACATCTATGTTCCTTTGTGTAGAAGGACAAGGTGCTCTAAACTAAACAACCAACACCACTCGCGGGATTCAAGTAGGAAAGCTTGCAAAAATCGTGAGCATACTCGATCCCTTTTTCCTTTTAATCACTATTTGGGTGCAACATGTATACTATACAAACTACACTTCACTTTGAAACTATTTTAAACAAACTCTATCCATTGTTGAAACATGAAACTATGTGTGATGCTTGTTAATCTCGTATGACATGTAAACTATTTATGTCGATATATGCTCATTAACTTTGCTAGCCTACCTTAACAATTATAGCGCTATAGGATTAACGCACCACCCACGAGACTTGGGGTATTGTTAAGTTAATCATGTTAACCTCCCGCGATACTTTGGGATAGGCAAAATTAAATGCGTTGGAAAATTGGGTTTGAACATATTGTTACACAATCTAGGCATACTAGTAACTCGTATATTATGATTCATGTGGATATGAGCAACTTTTTAGTCTATATTATGATATGTAGACAAACTTGTATGCTCGCCAACTTTTTGTTGATATATTTTAATACATGTTGCAGGTTGATAGTTTGATGATGATGCGATGAAGAACAAAGATTAGGTGGACTTAGATACACACCTAAATTTAGTTTATCTTTTGATGTTATGTTTGTTGAACTATGTTGTATTTCTTTGTAATCTTGTATGACATTTAGTCCATTTATGAAATTTGAATTTTAATTATATTGTCACATAGTGTTATGACGTTTTGGGCAATTTGTTCGTCTCATGCCGATGTTTCCGCCATCGGTTGGGGTGTGATAGATTGGTATCAGTGCCATAACTATAGGAAATTAGGAATAAGTAGGAATGCTTTGCCCTAGTCTATAGTTTTAGGAACTTTGACTCTTATTTGTTGTTTAAAATTTATGCAATCTACCTTACATGCTTCCTAGCAATACTTCTTTTTTGTTAAACTTACATGCCTTTCCTAGGTTAACATGAATACCCTTTTGATTATTTTAAGAAACTCGTAACATAAACGAGATGACTTTACCAAAATAGGTGTGAAACCCACAATTTGGTAAATGACTCTCATTCTACCTTAAACTATTTTTGCACGAAATTACACCATTAAGCTAGGAGTGAAATCCACAACTTAATGGTAATTTCCATTTCAACTCTAGTGGACCCTCGTCAGAGTGTCAAAATTATATTTTTACCCGACGAGTACCAACCACATTTAGGGTACGAAATCTTCAAGTTAGGGGTGAAACTCGCATCTTGTCGATTAAGTCCCATTCCTCAATTTTCAATCTCGCCAAAGTCCCGATTGTTTCAATCGATTAGAGACGTGTAGTAACTAGAAGGGTAAGATACCGTTAATCGCTTCTTGATGAGAGTATCTTACCTATAGGCCAAAACACCATTTCTCTAATTCGAAAGGACTTTTGACCCACTTTGGAATAGTCGACGTTTCTCTACCCGAAAGAATCCAATGTTTAATTTGAGCCTCTCTTTTATGTATCTCAATTTATATGAGATTTTATACATGAACGTTCGTTCATTTCAAACTTCTTACTCAATACGCACGTTATCGCAATCAAAAACAATAATAATCCCTCGTGAACAAACTAAATTTATGATGCTTTCATTATTCATGATTATGTTATGGGAAATTCATGTTATGCTATGTGGAATCTATGATTATGCTATAACATGAATATTTTATGATATGTGAAACAATTGAAACCCTTTATGCTATGTGACACCTTATGCTATGTGATTCATTCCATGAAAACGATTTTTCTTAAACAAACATTATGATCAAGTCTCATCTATTCTTTATTTTGAATTCTCTAGATGTCGTCTTCTCATCTCTCCAACTCGACTAAGAAGTCAAAGACCAGCTCTCAAAAGAAGATGATGGCATTCATGGCCAATCAGATTGCTCGCATCATTCCTAAGATCATCACTGAGATTCGAACTTCTGATACTACAAACTCCTCTGTCGATTCGGAGGTTGAAGCACGCAAGCCTGTGTCGTTTAACTTCAAGCAATTTTCGTCTTGCAACCCCAAACCATTCACTGGTAACGATGGGGTGACCGCTTTGCTCGAGTGGTTTGATAGTATAGAAGACACGTTCATCAACAGTGAATGCCCCGAAGAGCTCAAAACGCATAGTGCGACTGGGGTATTCCAAGCCCAAGCTCTCGAATGGTGGACAAACGAAAGGAATCTTTGTTCTAACGAAGTTGCTTATGGCTTACCTTGGGAAGAAGTTAGACACTTATGATGGAAGAATTTTGCCCGCCGCATGAGCAACAAAAGTTGGAAGAAGAATTCTAGGCTTTAAAACAAGTTGATGATGATAACCAAGCCTATACTACTCGCTTCAAACAGCTTAGTTTCATTGTTCCCCATCTCGTCATGACCACCGACCGCAAGATAAGGAAATACATCAATGGGTTACCTTCTGGCATGCACAATACGATTGAGGTAGCCAAACTCGACAATATCGAAGCCGTTTACCGTTTGGCCGCTTCCTTGAACAAAAATCGCATTCGCGATAAACAAGCTGCAAAACCTGTTTCATCCAAGCCAGCCAACCAAATTACCCAACAGTCGAGTGGCAATAGGGGAAAGAAGTGAAAGCATCAGAACCCTATTTGCAACACGATTGTACCAGCTGCAAACCCAAACCCTGTTGCTCCCGTAAACACTCAAAAGTCATACGTCGGAACTCATCCCAAGTGTACCACTTGCAATTATCATCACCCGACCAATGTCAATTGTCGCCACTGTACCATTCGTAACCGTTATGGGCACAATACCACTCATTGTCATAATAATCCACAACCACAAGCCTAACAAGCTCAACCCACTCCTCAAAACGCCAAACCAGTCAGAGCTTGTTTCAATTGTGGTGCCACCAATCATCTTCGTCCTCAATGCCCGCAATGGGACCAGGAGCAACAACAACCTGCTTGAGGTCGAGCTTTCAACATCAATGTGAACAAAGCACGCAACGAAAATGAAGTCGTTAATGGTACATTTCTTGTTAATAACCTTTATGCTTCATTGTTATTTGATACTGGTACGGACAAAAGCTTTGTGTCCATTGAATTTGAACCTTTTTTAAATGTTACACGCTCTAAACTGCCTAAGTCGTTCTCTGTCAAAGTTGCCAATGGAAAATTCATTTTAGTCGATTCCGTTCTTCGTGATTGTCTTCTCACTCTTAACGATCATACCTTCACTATCGACCTTATACCCATGCAATTGGGTAGTTTCAACATCATCGTAGGCGTGGATTGGCTTCGTGAAAACCATGCTGAAATTGCTTGCTACAAGAAATATGTTCGTTTACCTCTTCCATCTGGCGACACTATGCGCATTTATGGAGACCGACCTTCAAAAGGACTAAGGTTAATGTCATGCACACAAGCGAAAAAATATTTACGTAAACCGTACTTAGCCTTTTTAGCCCATATTGTGGAAGAAAAGGGCAAGGGCAAGGGAAAGAGCATAAATGATGTTCCAGTGGTGCGCGACTTCCCTGACGTCTTTCCTGAAGATTTACCTGGTCCTCATCCACCTCGATCTGTCGATTTTCGTATTGAGCTCGTAACTGATTCGACTCTTGTTGCGAAAGCTCCGTACCGTCTTGCACCTTCTGAAATGCAAGAATTATCTAGTCAACTCCAAGAACTCCTCGAGAAGGGATTCATTCGTCCAAGTACCTCACCTTGGGGTGCTCCTGTGCTTTTCGTTAAGAAGAAGGATGGCTTGTTTCGCATGTGCATCGACTATCGTGAGCTTAATAAACTCACAATCAAGAACTGTTATCCTCTTCCACGCATCGATGACCTCTTTAACCAACTTCAAGGCGCTACCTGCTTCTCCAAGATCGATCTTTGATCTGGCTATCACCAGCTTCGTGTTCTCGAAGAGGACATTCCCAAAACCGCATTTTGCTTTCGCTATGGACACTACGAGTTCGTGGTTATGCCTTTTGGTTTGACCAACGCACCCGCTGTGTTCATGGATCTCATGAATCGTGTTTGTAAACCTTATTTGGATCGCTTTGTGATCGTATTCATTGATGACATTCTTATTTATTCTAAATCTCAAGCCTTTCACGAGCGTCATCTACGTCTTATACTCGAGCTTTTACGTACCGAACGTCTTTACGCGAAGTTTTCCAAATGCGTGTTCTGGATCAAAGAAGTCCAATTCCTTGGGCACGTTGTTAGTATAAAAGGAATCCATATTGATCCTTCCAAAATAGAAGCAGTGAAGAGTTGGACGGCGCCTAGAAACCCCTCTGAAATCTGCTCCTTCTTAGGATTGGCGGGTTATTACCGCCGATTCATCTCGAACTTTTCAAAGATCGCCGTTCCTCTCACTTCACTGACTCAAAAAGATAAACCTTTTGCTTGGGGTCCTGAGCAAGAGGAATCTTTTCAAACCCTCAAGGATTTGCTTTGTAACGCTCCTATTCTCGTTCTTCCTAATGGGAACGATGACTTCGTGGTATATTGCGATTCCTCGAATCATGGCCTTGGTTGCGTTCTCATGCAACGAGACAAATTCATCGCTTACGCCACTCGTCAACTCAAAATACATGAGAAAAACTATACTACCCACGACCTCGAGCTTGGCGTAGTTGTTTTTGCGTTAAAGATTTGGCGACACTACTTATATGGTACAAAGTGTGTGGTTTTCACTGACTATAAGAGACTACAACACATCTTTAACCAAAAATAGCTTAATATGCTTCAGCAACGTTGGGTGGAATTACTTAACGACTACGACTGCGAGATTCGCTATCATCCTGGTAAAGCGAATGTCGTGGCCGATGCACTTAGTCGTAAGTCTCATGTTAGTAGTATTCGTTGTTTTCACATTTCTAGCGATCTTCACACATGCATTCGTGAACTCAATATGTGTCAGCCAACGAAGGAACCTTATTCGTCGAAATACGTGGTGCTACTGAAGATCAACTTGTGACTAAATCCGATGGTCTTCAATACTATCGTGATCGCATCTGGGTTCCAGATCGCGACAATCTTCGTGAACTCATCATGAACGAGGCACACAAATCCAAGTACTCGATTCATCCTGGTGCTGATAAGATGTACCACGATTTACGTACATCCTATTGGTGGCCTGGTATGAAGAGAGATATTGCTACGTACGTCTCTAAATGCCTTACCTGTTCGAAAGTCAAAGCCGAGCATCAACGACCTTCTGGTCTACTCGAACAACCTGAAATCCCCGTTTGGAAATGGGATAGCATTGCTATGGATTTCATAACCAAACTTCCTCGTACGCCTTCTGGTCATGATAACATTTGGGTAATTATCCATCGTTTGACCAAGTCCGCTCATTTCCTTCCTATTCTTGAAGATTTCAAGGTTGAACGACTTGGTCGACTCTACACTGACGAAATCATATGTCGTCATGGTATTCCCCTCGACATCATTTCTGATCGTGATGGTCGTTTCACTTCGCGTCTTTGGCAAACCTTTCAATCCGCTATGGGTTCTCATTTGAATCTCAGTACAGCCTTTCATCCTCAAACGGATGGACAGACTGAACGTACTATCCAAACCCTAGAGGACATGCTCCGTTCTTGTGTCATCGACTTTGGTGGTAGTTGGGATGTACATTTACCTTTGATCGAATTCTCGTACAACAACAGCTACCACTCCAGTATTCAAATGGCTCCTTTTGAGGCATTGTATGGTCGCAAATACCGATCTCCTTTAAGCTGGCATGAGATTGGTGACAAACAATTTACTGGTCCTGAGATCATACAAGAAACAACAGATAAGATCCTTCAAATCCGTGATAATCTACTCAAAGCTCGAAGTAGACAAAAGAGCTATGCTGACAAGAGACGCAAACCATTGGAATTTAACGTTGGTAACCATGTTCTACTCAAAGTATCTCCTTGGAAAGGAGTAGTTCGTTTTGGTAAAAAAGGGAAAACTGGCCCCTCACTATGTTGGTCCTTTCAAGAACTTGAAAGGATTGGCAAGGTGGCTTATCGACTCGGTTTACCTCCCGAACTCAACAACGTTCATCCAAAGTTTCATGTCTCGAATCTAAAGAAGTGTCTCGCTGAAGAAGGACTTCAAGTTCCTTTTGAAGATCTCCAAATCAACAACACTTTGCATTTTGGGGAGAAACCCGTCGAGATCATGGACCAAGGTGTCAAGAAACTGAGGCGCAGTCAAATTCCTATCGTCATGGTTCGATGGGAAGGAAAACGTGGCGCTGAATTTACTTGGGAACTCGAAAGCAATATGAAGACCAAGTATCCGCATCTCTTCGTTACTTCTTCCTAAATTTCGGGACGGAATTTCCTAAAGGAGGGGAGACTGTAACGCTCCGCATTTTCGCACTTTCTTATTTTAGCAAGCCATGTTGTACTTTCCATATTTAGACACTCGTACTCTCTTTGTAATCTACTTTCGTTCCATTTGTAATTCGAGACTATTGATCATAATGAAAACGAAGCTATTTTGTGTATTCATATTAGACTTATGTGCAACTGTTAATCAATTTCTCATTTGTACGAAATATTATTCAAGGATTCTTGATTCTATATCTATCGACACTTGATACCTGTTAAACTACATGAAATGATGAGATTCGGATCTTAAATCTCAAAACTCGAAAGCTTCGTGAAATGAATAATTGTTTAAAGATTTTTATTCGTTATAAAGATGGTCATTATTCAAATTATTTAAATTAATTAAATTAATTAATTTTTTATTTAAAAGTGTATTTTTATGAATAATCTAGTTAGTTTCAATAGATTATAAAGTTAGTGAATATAAACTAACTTAGTTAGTATAAAATATAAAGTTAGTTCTTTTAAAACAATAAAACATGGTTAAATAAAGTCCAGGGACTGATTGTGCTAATTGCTGAAAGTTAATGTTTTAAAACAAAAAAAAAACAAAAACAAAAAAAAACCAAAAAAAAGAAAAAAAAAACTGCAGACCACGAGACTCGAACCCGGGTCGGCAGTCTCACAAACACACGTGCAAACCAACTGAGCTGGGACTCCTTATTGTTTAAACCAGGCCCCATTAATACTTTAAACTCTCGGCCCGAGTCACCCAGGCGGCTCGCGACCAAAGCCCAAGCAGCCTCCGCGTCCCGCCAAGCTAGCCCAACACGCTGAAACGGATCGGACTCGTTTTAAGCGGGATTTTTATGTTTTTTTTTTTTTTTTTTTTTTGAGTTTTAAACCTTGTTTTAACATTACATATCCAACTAAAACCTAACCTAATCATTCCCTATAAATACCAAGCCTCTTCCAAGCCTTTTACACTTTTCTAATCACTCTAAACACTCTCAAATCCTCCCATAATCAGCTGCAAATCTCAAGTTTGAGCAGAAATACCAACCTTCACAAAAGTGGCATAACTCACTCATTTCTTATCTGATTAACTCGATTCTTTTTCCTACTTCTTTGGTTTGACCTTAGCTACGTTTCCATTGGTTTTCCATGGAAACCAGGACCTGGAGGGTCACCAAAAAGGCTCCAAAGTTGACTGACTTTTCTGTTTTCATCTAAAACTTTGTCAAACTTAGTAAACTTGAGTTAATCTCATCTCAAACCTATGTCCTAATGCTCATAATCAATCGAATGGTTAGTAGAGCTTAAAAACAAGGCTGAGAAATGTTAAATCAGAGGTTAAAACCTCACAAACATTCTGTTTTGGTTAGGGTTTTACCCACAAGAAGTGTTCAAGCTTGAAGCTTGATGAAGGTGTGATTGTTAGACTAGCTTGGGCTATCTTTCATAAAAATCTACTCACTTCTTGATGTTTTCTCATAGATTAGTTGTTGTATTTCATTATTCTTGTAGGTTCATGACCCTCCTTGTTGTTCATAACAACAAGTGAAGTGGTGAACAATAGAGGTACCTAAATGGAAGCTTGTTCTTCCTACCTCATGTGTCAATTCTATGATACTTAGAGGTGCCTAAATGAAGACATTGATCTTCTACCTCATGCTTGACATATATGATATAATATACTCTATATAATACTTATGTAATATTCAAACAAACCGAAACCTTGATGATGAACAAGTGGACATTGTCAAGTTAGTAAGTATTTCATCTAAACATCATATGTGATGGATGATTAGTTTCATATAGCTATGTTCATGTTATTTAAATTCCGAAATCCATAATCTTCCGCTATTTCCCAAACTCATACATCTATGTTCCTTTGTGTAGAAGGACAAGGTGCTCTAAACTAAACAACCAACACCACTCACGGGATTCAAGTAGGAAAGCTTGCAAAAACCGTGAGCATACTCGATTCCTTTTTCCTTTTAATCACTATTTGGGTGCAACATGTATACTATACAAACTACACTTCACTTTGAAACTATTTTAAACAAACTCTATCCATTGTTGAAACATGAAACTATGTGTGATGCTTGTTAATCTCGTATGACATGTAAACTATTTATGTTGATATATGCTCATTAACTTTGCTAGCCTACCTTAACAATTACAACACTATAGGATTAACGCACCGCCCACGAGACTTGGGGTATTGTTAAGTTATACATTTTAACCTCCAGTGATACTTTGGGATAGGCAAAATTAAACGCGTTGGAAACTTGGGTTTGAACATATTGTTACACAATCTAGTCATACTAGTAACTCGCATATTATGATTCATGTGGATATGAGCAATTTTTTAGTCTATATTATGCTATGTAAATAAACTTGTATGCTCGCCAACTTTTTGTTGATATATTTTAATACATGTTGCAGGTTGATAGTCTGATGATGATGTGATGAAGAACAAAGATTAGGTGGACTTAGATACACACCAAAATTTAGTTTATCTTTTGATGTTATGTTTTGTTGAACTATGTTGTATTTCTTTGGAATCTTGTATGACATTTAGTCCATTTATGAAATTTGAATTTAGTCCATTTTGAGCAATTTGTTCGCCTCATCCCGATGTTTTCACCATCGGTTGGGGTGTGACAAGATGGTTAAGCGATATTGAAGGTGTATTTGAATGACTCACTGTGATCCAAGTGATTTTGTGGCTTACGGAACAGGCCAGTTAAGGGGTCAAGTGAAGGATTGGTGGGACAATCTTAAAAAGGAACAAGGGGTTGAGGCCATGGAGGCCATGTCATAGGAAGAGTTTAAGGTACCTTTCCTTAATCATCATAGCCTTAAAGCCGTGATCAACAAAATTAAAGAAGAATTATATAGTTGAGACAAAAGGGCGAAATGATTGACAAGATCACGGGGACGTTCCTTGACAAATTAAATATTTGTGATGAGTTGGTACAAACGGAGGAGCAGAAGATCTACTACTATTACAACATGTTGAGTGCGGAATATATGGAATTTATGACTCCTTCGAAATACAAAAATCTCACGGAGATCATAAACGTCGCGCGAGAACGCGAGATTGAATTAAGAAAGCGAGTGGGAAACCTTGGATGAAAGAAATGATTATAGAATGGCCCCTTCCTAACCTAAAGACTTAGAGAATCCATTATGCCTTTGTCCCACCTTGATGAAAGAAACAAAAGTGGAGGAGTCACCTACTTTATAAAGGTAAATTAAGCCCTTACGAGAGTTAAATAATTGTGTAACTTACATGCTCGATTATTTGGCTAAGTAAAGTTTTTAGTTTTAGCCTTTCGGCAAGAGTAAATTATATTTTTTGGTCAAGTGAGGCGTCTCCATTTTTAATTGACTCGAGCTCGACTTAAAGGCTGACTCAAGCCTACTCAGTATGAAGATTGAGTCAAGCTTGAGCTAGTCTTGGCTCGAATCATTATTTTTAAGTGTTGTGTTTCCCCGTCACATCACGCTGGCACCCTTGTATATGTGTGTGTGTGTATATATATAAGTAGTTTAGGAGTTACATATGCGTATCTCATGATCTAAATATGGTTTTCTTTTTTTTCTTCTTTTTTTTTTTTTTTTTTTTGCAAAGGCTAATAAAATCGAAAAAAGTCCATGTTAAAGGATGAGGGATGGCTTTTTTCAATAGGCGTAGCTTCTTCGGATTTGGCAGAAGAAAATGGAGAAACTTTTCTTATTAAGATAACATGAGTTTGACTATTTGGAAAGGAGAATGGAAAAAGGAAATAAAATAAATCTTGCTCAAAAGTAATTATCTCGAAGTTTTTTTAGCATCTTTTTCATTTTTCTTATGATCCTAACTTATATATGTGGATCTTAAAAGACCCATTTAGTCTAAATAGCCTAAAATATATTTTTGTTTTGGATCAAAATCGGCTCAAAGAATTTCGGTTATATGTACTCATTTCAGCGGTATCGAATCCGGCTTGTCAAACCCTATAACCTAACCCTGACTTTAAATCCTAACGACAAACCCTAAAGCTAATTCGAAAGTTAAATCGTAAACCTAAACCCTTAAAATAAACCCTAGCACAAAACACTAAAACTAAAGGCAAAAGTTAAGTTCTAAAAGCTAAACACTAAATGTTAAACCCCAAAAGTTAAGACGCTAACGTTCGATGAACCGGATCCAACACTACTGAATGAGTTCAATCGAATTTCATTTGAGGTGGTTAACGATAAAATAAAAATGTTTTCTTATCCTTATATATATATATAGAGAGAGAGAGAGAGGGAGAGTGTGTGTGTGTGTGTGTGAAATACGAGAGTGGTTATCATGCGAAGCGTACGCGAGTAGGAGATTGCGCCATGTGTCATTCCTTAACGTGCATGATTAGGGTAATTAGGTATATATTCATTTGCGATTTATATGATGTTATGCGTGATTATGTGATGGTATGCGTGATTATGTGATTTTATGCATGATTATGTGTTTTCTTCATGCATGATTATGTGATTTTTGGTCCTGCATGATTAGGGTTTGAGTTTTTATAACATGCGTAATTTACTCGCGTATGCTTCACACGTTATGGTTGTACGTTAACCGACCTCTCTCCTTCTCTCTCCCTCTCTCTCGTTATATATATATAGATCAAAATTCTTGCACAAAGTCCAAATCTCGAATGCAATATAGGAAAGAATGTGGAACATTGTTGGTGCATATTTCGTACGCCTGCCACTGTGCAAATAGCTAGATAGAGCGTGTGTTGAAAATTGTATATAATAGGAGAAAGTTGGACAGGTTTTGTAAATGTCAAGGTCTATCCAGACGGATGACCATCCGGTCGGATGGACACATAGTGCGAGTTATCTATAAATAGGGGGTTGGGGCTCCCATTTGGACAAGCTTTTGGTCCCAGAGAGGACATGCTGTCCAACTTGTCTCGTGGTGCTGTAAATGTTTAAAATTTCACTGTTGTATGTTGAAATTCCGGCATTTTTGAAATTCGTGATACTACAACAGTATTCGGGTAGTTTCGACTTCAGATTGTCAGGGGGAATGTGAATCTGATCGTGAGTGTAAGCTTCCAAGATCAAGATGATCCGAGGTATTGATATATGATCGTGGACGAATGCTTCAGAGATCAGAGAGTGATCGTAGGTGAAAGCTTCTGAGATTTAGATTATCCGAGGAGATGAATCTGATTGTGGACGAATGCTTCGGAGATCGGATTAAATTACCAGTTGATTTGTTTTCCAAAGAAGATTTGCTGAGTGTAGAGAATACCGTTTACACGGATCTGTCATGCTTACGGTGCGTTAACGTGGATCACGGTAAACGGGATATCAGATCTTCAGGGGGAATCACGGATTTAAAGTTAACCATTGGGGTATTTGAAGTTTCTATGAATTGCCGGTTGAGTTTTTGTACATTCTTAGATCGAGCAGGCGGAATGCGAAGATCGTGGTGCTTACTTGTGATATCAAAAACTGAGCTCAGATGCGGTTAAAGTTGAAACAGAGGATGCTGCATTGACTAGTTTCAAGTTGGTGATTGTTCGTGAAGGTTGCAGTTTAACTAATCAGAGGAGAGTCGTAAACTGTGCAAAAGACCTGAAGATCCATTCCAGGGGGAATTCGTGCTTTACTCGGTTAAAAGCAAACCCGAATCATCAATCGAGGGGGAATTTGGATTGTCAGATTTCAAGATACCTGATTGAAGTTGCAGAAAAGTTGAAGTTGCAGAATATTCAAACACGGCTCAAGGTTCTCAAAGTTTTAAGACGATTCGATAGTGACATCCGAGGGGGAATCTGTTGGTGCATATTTCGTACGTCTGCCACTGTGCGAATAGCTAGATAGAGCGTGTGTTGAATATTGTATATAATAGGAGAAAGTTGGACAGGTTTTGTAAATGTCAAGGTCCATCCGGACGGATGACCATCCGGTCGGATGGCAATCCGATCGGATGGACACATAGTGTGAGTTGTCTATAACTTGGGGGTTGGGGCTCCCATTTGGACAAGCTTTTGATTCCCAGAGGGGACATGCTGTCCAACTGGTCTCGTAGTGCTGTAAACGTTGAATAATCAATAGAGACCAGATTGAAATTGACTGCTCGGGGTTCTATCTATCTTCTACTCCTTTCTTAGTCGTAATAATCGCACCGAACACGTCGTTTCAGGACCGAAGCTCCGTCAAACTCGCCGGCTCCTGGAATCAGCAAACATTGATCTAACAAATTCCATAGTTCAGATTAAGATTAAGTGGTCGAAAAATCTAGCAATCACGTATATATAGAAGTGGTGAAATGACAAAAAAGAAATATCTACTATTGTTGACTTGTAAACCAACTTCTCGCACAAATTTTAAACGGTTGTAATTTTTCATACGTTAACATTTATATAATAAAATTACACCATAAAAACTAATCTTTTTTCTTTTTAATTCGAGTAATGTATCGCTGTAGGTTTTTTTAATTAAAAACAAGTTTTACATACTACATGATTAAGAGGTCTTTTAATACCTAATTTATTTTATCTTCTGCATTGATTTTATGCTCGTTCATTTTCTGATAATTTTGCCCTCGTTCGTTTGATTTGGACTCAGTTTATCCATTCTAAGTTGTTGTAGAGGAAGGTAGAATTCTAATCTATTAATCTGGTTCAACATGTGATGGAGAAAAGAAAACAGTTTTGAAAGTCGATTTTACCATTATAGTGTTAAAAAACCCTAAAAACCATATTTTACAACCATGAATTTTTTTATCAACAAATGTAACGGCTGAAAATTTAATGTATTCACAGAGAAACGAGAGAATCCGCATCCATGGTATAGTAGACATTTCAATTTCTAATTATCACTCATCATCTCTAAAATGTATTCTTTTTATAAAGCAGTCCAAAAGTATTTTCTCATACAACGCTTTTGACCTTAAAAGAGAAGGAACTTGTCATGTATTTTATAAAGTAGTCCAAAAGCATTTTCTCATACAACGCATTTGCTAATTTATTAATTTTAATTATAATTTGGGAAATGACTTTTTGAGTGTGTAATACTTGCTTTTTTATTGAAGAAAAGTATGTGAAATGCACTTGATGAGACTTTGTATAACTTTTCCTTCCCCTCAGCTCGTCAAACACTCCTCTTTGAAGATAAAAAGATGGCCAAAACCATTGAGTGCTAATTTAGCTAGGACTTTTTTTAATTTACTTCACAAAAATAAAGGTGGTTCATAAAGTGAGATTTTTGATGATTTTTTAATATATGAATATTCTAAGGACATTTATTTATTTTTTTACAACACATCAACAATATATTACCTTTCTTTGTTACCAAGCATTTGGTCTGATAAACTGTCTGATGTAGTTCATGGCCATGTGATTGAAGAACAAAATCTCATAACCATTTATGATGGTACCTCTATTTTACATTTTTACATTATAAATTTGCATGTAATTTACAAATCCGACAAAAATGGTAGAATCATTTTCCAACATAGTTACACATATGCTAGTTGCACATTGAAATACACCATTTCAGCTTTGGTCACACGTTCATGAATAGGAGGAAAAGACAATTCCTCAACAAGAGCATTACACCGTTATGATAATTCTAAGGGCTTAAATGAGCATTTACACATTAATGTGAAACTTGTAGGGTTTGTTGAGATTTATATCCTAGTTTTTTAAGAAGAGATGATGCGGCATGAGGCATCCAATGATTTTAGTTACTATTGAAATCTTCTGCTAAGGATCCATTAGTATAAAATAATGTAAACCAAAAATAACAAACACAAGGTGTTTGAAATTGCAACCTTTGATGTGTTTAGTTGATGATTATCAATACAAACTTCTAAATGCATCTACAAACACATTCGGTCTATTACATTAGATTTCTATAAATGCACCAAAAACAAGTCTTTTTTCTCTCTAATCATACAAATATCCTTATCAATAGTTACATTTTATATCATCATTACATTTACAATTTGGAAAAATTACAAGTTTTGTCCTTTATCTATATACCACTTTTCAAACGGTGTCATTTTCAACGAATTTTGACAGATTTGCCCTTTATATGGAATTTTGTTGCAAGTTACGACCTTTGAGCCTAACCCAGTTAAATTTTGTTAAATTATTCTGTTAAATCTTATTACACATGAGTAATTTAGTCTTTTTACTTATTTAAAGGACAAAAGTTATAATTTATTCTTTAAAACTATTTCAAAGGAATTATATATATATATATATAGGGAGAAGATCATGCGAGAACCACCTCTTATTGCGAAAACCGCGAGAACCAATGTGAACACAACCAAAAATGCCTAAAAATAGCTAAAAATCACACAATTTTTTTTTTTTTAATATTTTTTATATAAAAATCGCTACGCCACTAAAAGTAGCGATTTGAGCATAAAAAATATTAATATTTTTTTTAGATTTTTTTAGGTTTTTTGAGGGTTTAGTTTTTAGCATTTTAGCTTGGGGGAGGGGGGGGGGGGGGGGGGGTTAGGTTTTTGGGGGGTGGGGGAGGGGGGTTTAGGTTTTTTTTTTTTTTTGGGGGGGGGGGGGGGTGGGGGTTAGGTTTTTTTTAGGATTTTTTAGCTATTTTAGGTTGTGTTCACATTGGTTCTCGCGGTTCTCGCAATAAGGGTGGTTCTCGCATGATCTCCTCCCTATATATATATATATATGTGTGTGTGTGTATAACAAACAAGACATTTATCTCTCCCCCTTCACCTACCACCACTGTCTTCACCACCACCATGTGTTGCTGCCACCACCACCACCGTCTTCACCAACACCACCATATGCCGCCACCACCGTCTTCACCATCCCACCACTGTAAAAACCTTCTGTAGAAGCTGGAGGCCTAAACTCTGCAGTATCAGCCGATAAATCACTGCCTGGCTTCTGAGTCCACTTTTGTTCTTCTTACCACCTATTTACTGAACATTATCAAATTAATCCAGTTACTAACAATGACATCTAAACCACAAAAATTAAATAATCAGGGATCATTTCATCCGGTAGTCAATATGATCTCTTCACTATTAATATAATATTCAACCTAAACAGATAATTGCAGCACATGATTAGTCAATAGCATAGAACCTAAACATCACGACATGTATAACACCGAGCACGGTTCGCTTCAACTCGGTCAATCGAAACGCAATAATTTTCTTACAGTCAATAAATAAACTCTAACAAATACGTTCAATAACAAACAGATAAATAAATAGAAGTGTTGATCGACAAAATATTATAAAATTAATCCAGTAATTACCAACAATTACATCTAACCGCATATATGAAACAATCTTCCCCAAAATATAGTACAAATTAACTCATCCGCTAATCAATAGAGTTGATTGACGAAATGTTATCAAATTAATCCAGTAATTAACAACAGTTAATTATTACGCTAATCGATATGATATCCTAACTGTACAGATAATTGCAGTACAGGATTAGTCAATAGCGTGAAAACTAAATAGCACAATCTGCTTCAATTAGGTCAATAGAAACACGATAATGATCTAAAAGCGAACAGATAGATAGAGCAGGTGTTGATTGATTCAAGAGATAGCTTTTGATGTCGCATGGTGGAGTGGAAATCGGAGATGTTGGAGGTGGTGATGAAGCGATGATGGTGAAGGATCCCGAAGGTTCTAGAAGGAGCGAAGGAAGATGAATAGAGAGTGCGTGTTGAAGTGAAAGCGCAGTGGTATACCGGCATTCATATAGAGCTAACATGGATGGTGAAGACGGTGGTGGCAGCGGCATATGGTGGTATTGGTGAAGACGGTGGTGATGGTGGTGAAGACGGTGGTGGTAGGTGAAGGGAGAGAAGGGGGAGGGGGAGGGGGCCGAGGGGGAAGGGGAGAGATAAATATCTTGTTTGTTATACACACACATATATAATTTTTTTGAAATATTTTTTAATGAATAAATTACAATTTTTGTCCTTTAAATAAGTAAAAAGATTAAATTACCCATGTGTAATAAGATTTAACAGAAAAATTTAACTGGGTTAAGCTCAAAGAAAGTAACTTGCAACAAAATTCCCTATAAAAGGGCAAAACCTGTCAAAATTCGTTGAAAATAACACCGTCTGAATAGTGGTATATAGATAAAGGGCAAAACTTGTTTTTCTTTACATTTTATTTTTAATATTCATACAATTTTTATAATTAATCCATTTTCTGTTGTTGTATTAGTAAAAGTATAAATTAATTAACTAAATATAAACAAATAATAAAACCTACTTAAACCTTTTTCTATTGTTGAATTTCTTATTATTAATTTATTTTTTACTTTCTTACCATTGAGAAGGTTTAGTATGAAATTATACTTTATTTTTTTACTTATATACAAGGAAAAGACAAATAGTTTTTTTATGATTCGATGTTTGTGTGATAAAGGAAACATTTTTTTTTTCTAAACACATATACACCTACAGTTTCTATTATTTTGGAAAAAATTAGAAAACATTTTTTTTATTTAATAGCATGTGGTGTTTGGTATGCAGGCAGGAATGAAAGGCGAAATTGAATGGATCATTACAAGGGAATGAAGAAAAAGGTGTTTGGTTGGTCAATGAAATGGAATCACCTATTCCATAAAGCATTCCATTCACTTAAAATCATTCCATCCGCCCTCATGTTTTTTTTTTCATTACATCCGCTCTTGCACCATTCATCAACAACCCACCACTTGCGCCACCACCCATAACCACCACCACCTATCACTGACGCCATCACCGCCGCCAGCCGCAACCAGCCACCTCCTCCATTGCCACCCCGACAGCCACTGCCGCCGCTGTCACCCACTCGCCACTGTTGCCACGCATCGCCACCACCAACCACCACTGCCGCCAACGCCACTCGCCGCTGCCACCCACCACCACCGTGGACGCCACCACCACTGCCACCAAACACCACTTGCTGCCACCTCCGCCGCCACCAACCACCACCGACGGCGTTGCCGCCTGCCCGCCACTGCCACCCATCGTCATCGCCGCATCGCCACTCGTCGCCACTCACCATTGATTTTATTCCTTCGTATTTCTTGCCTACCAAATAATACACAATAATAATTCATTCCATTCACATGGTAACCAAACAAGACATGAAATGGTAATAAATCATTGCATTATCTCGTTCATTCCATTACCCCATCCATTCCAATACCCCATACAAAACGACGTGCACTTATCTAAATGCCAAGCTCCTCTAATGCAACACTAGCGGTAAGACCCGTATGCAAACACGGGTGGTTTCTTAGAAAACCATGCATAACGCATATTAATACAAAGCATAGATAGGTATATAGATATTGTACCAAAAAGTGTTATCTATTATAGCTAAAAGACAACTATAAACATAGATTATCGGTTAATATATCAGTTACATATAATTATTTCCATTCTCTTATCCAAAAAAGCGCATATCCACCCATTGACAATTTAACTGTTTACCCAAAAAGACAATATAAACTGTTTATAGACATAAGTACATATAAAATATGTCTAACAAAACTTAATAGAATTTGAATACAGCTTAAGGTTAACAAACATTAACTACAAACACACAATCACCTGCCTCAACAACTTTC
Organism: Helianthus tuberosus; assembly: GCA_030545235.1. NCBI lineage: Eukaryota > Viridiplantae > Streptophyta > Magnoliopsida > Asterales > Asteraceae > Helianthus > Helianthus tuberosus. The sequence continues at coordinate 173,507,558 of CM060363.1, forward strand.
AGCAAAACTAAATCAAGGAATCAGCACACTTTAGAAATCAGCAGATCTTTATTCTCTCATCAACCTTTCCCGGATTTGCCCTTTGAATTGGAGCTCAAAATCCAAGGAATCAGTATCATCTTCATCCCTATCAAGCTGAAGGTTAAAAAGATCTTGGAGGTCAACTGGATTCAGACCAAGTGCATTCTCCCTTGATATCTTTTCAACACTACCATCATACTTTATCAAAGTCAATTCATGGGTCTGCTTGTCAGACTTCCACTTTAGTATTTTTGGGTCTGATGGGTTTCTTGGGAGAAGTTTTATTTGAGAGGAGTTTGGCGATTGAGGCCTGCTTGCCAACTTTTGAAGTGTTTGAGCAACTTGAGCTTGTAATTGCAACGAAGCATCATCCAATCCATATCGTAACTGATTTCTGATAGACTCTTTTCTGATTCCAGTTTCTCTCTTTTCATCTTCCTCATCCATCAGTTTTTGTCTTTTTCTTTGGTTCAAGGCAGCGATGGATACATCTGCTGATGAGAACAGCTTTTTAGATGTAATGGTCTGCCGACGTCTAACAGTGGTTTCATATTTGTAACTGGCTTTTTAGGAAGGGATGGATCTGTCTTTCTTCGCTCTTCTAGCTTATTGTAAGCTCGATCAATATACTGCCTAGACCATTTTCCAATTTGTCTAGCAGTCCCAAACTTAGTTGCTACAAGTTCTGCCCTCATTCTCTTGTACTTCAACACTTCATCCACTTCAACCTTTTTGTATTGTTTCAAGTTGGGAGCAGATTTTTGCATTTGAGGATCTTTATTCATCTTTTCAATTCTATTAACTTCCTCTTTAAGAGCTTCAAGGGGCCAGTCTTTGAAATCAGACCTGTAGGCTTTGTAGGGCTTGGTATCCATGATAATGTTCAAGAAATCATTCCTTAAACTCTTTTGTAGCTCAGCATTTGGTGACAGATTTGACATATTCTTACTCAGGTCTCTAGCAAATCTTCCAACTTATTGACTTGACTAAGCCAATGTTGCATGCGACCTGATATCTTAATGTCTCCTAGCCCTTTACTCTCTTCTTTTGCCTGACATTCTGCTTGCTTGCCCTTTAGCTTCAGATATTCATCAATATTCTTTGGAGTTTCGAATCCATGAAGAGATGGGAAGGTTCTTTTGGATGGATCATCCTCTGTGTAAAATTGAGTCATTTCATCTTAAACTTCAAGCAGTTCCAGAGGGGAATTTACTGCCAATGGGTTGATTTTTGTTGATGGAGGTGGGATGAATGGTTTAGGTGATGTTTGAATGAATGGAGTAGCTGGTAACGGAATTGGTGCGAGTATATCTTTTTCTTCCTTCTCTTCTTCATGCACCATGAATTTTCTCTTTCTTGTGTAAACAGATTTTGGAGAAGGAGGAGTTTGGGAAGAAAAACGTGCTATGAGTGTAAGGGTTGATTGTGATGGGAATTGAAATTGGGTAGAATCAGTGGATTGACTAACAACTCTTGAAACAACTGGTGTCTCAACCGATGTTGTCTTAACATGTGTTGAAGCATTTGTTGCATCAACAATTGTTTCAGTGGAGGTTGGTAGTGGTGATGAGGATTTTGTATTCTGCTTTTTGACAGGTGGTTTTTCTGGTGAGAGTTTTGTTTTAGGTGTATCAGAATCTGGCTTCTTAGGTTCAGCAGTGGTTTTAAGTTTCGCAACAGTGGTTGGTTTTCTGGTGGTGATATTGGTTTAGGAAATATGACAATAGGAGATTTGTTGTGTTTGTGTAATTTTCTTCTATTTGAGGTTCCAATGTAGAGCACTTCGTCTTCCTCTTTTGTATGCTTCCTCTTCTGCTTTCGTTCAATCTCCTTATCTGTCTGTTTGTTAACAGTATCATCAATTCCTTTTTTCTTACCAGTATCAGATTTTCCAGGAAATTTTGCAGAATTTTGCTTGGCAGGCTTTGGATTTTGTTTTGGTTGATTCCTTGGTGTTGGTTTGCCAAAGTTTTTCATGGAATCCTTTTCCCTCTTTTCAGCATCATCTTCATCGTCTTTTTCTAACACAGGTGCAGGGGTAGTACACGTTAACTTTGTAATGCATTCTTTTATTCCCTTGATGTCAGCCTGTGTGTCTTTGTATCTTGCTTCAACCATAACTCTAATTAGCTTCATGTGGGAATTAAGTTGAATCTCAGCTAGTTCCCTTTGAGCTGCAAGAATGGGTTGTACCGAATTCCAAAGCTCTTTGCATAACTGCTGATGAGAAGGTAGACTTTTGAAAGCATCCACCAACTGCTTCAATTGATCTTTCATATCAGCAACAGTTGTTTCCAAGTTAGATATCCTCTCCGTCAAATCCTGGTATTTTAATCCATCACCTAACTTAATAGGATCATCTGAATTCCCACCAGAGGTGGTTGTATCTACTTTTGAAAGAGGAGGTATCTCCAAATTTTCATTAGCAGATGCCCCTTGTTCTTGGTTCTGGGGACTTCCATCTGCATCAGTGGTTACCTTAGTGATCTCACCCGTGGTTAACTTGAACTCACCAGTGGATACCTTGATACACACAGCAGTGGTTGCCTTCAAGGGAGTCTGACTGATGAAACTACTGTCCAAATGTAAATCAATGGATTTGACATTTGTAGTAGCTGCTCCACTTGAAATACTATCAAGAATTTGCTGAAATTCAAGAGGTGTAGCCTCCTTAACTGTTTCTGGGTTAGCTAATTGAACAGGTTCAGACATAGCTATTGAAGTTAAACTCTCAGTAAAGTGTTCGTGGGAGGGACTGCTATCAGTCTGAATGTCAATAGCTTGAAGTAGTGTTACAAACTTTTGTGGAATAGAAGATGAAGGGATTGCCGTCGAAAGAGACGTTGCCCCGGGAGAAGGGCTTTTAAGCATTCTCTCCTATGAGGGTATGACATCATATGGTGGTGTCCATGTGAATACAACATGTTCCTTTTGTGAGGAATCATGAGGAGTTTGGTTTTTGGGTTGAGATCTTTCCACATGTTGTGAGGAAGTAGCAACAGTGGTTTGTAGTGACATATGTGTTGTCACAGGGTTAACCTCTGGGATCTCATCTTCTAGAGGACCCATTTTGGTGGTTTCGGTGGGCTTTTTGGATTTTGTTTTGGTCTTTTTGGGTTTGTTGGTGGGGGTTTCACAGCAGTGGTTGTAGTGTTGTGATCACCAAGAGCAGTGGGCTCAGCAACAGAGGTTTGAGGAGCAGTTGTGGACTCATCTAAAATTTCCTCATTCCCCTCTGCTTCAGTTTTGGAAACATCTAACTCTTTAGCCATAAGGCGAGTAAAAGTTTCAGATGTTAGACTATTCATTTTAATAGCTTTACCTTTTTCAAAAGCTTTTTGAGAAACATGTTTTTGCAGGTAGTAGCTTAATAGTCTAGGAAGCATAAGAAAACCAGCAGTATTCCCCTTTTTAATAGCAGCAGTTTTTCCCTTTTTAATGTTTTTTAAATTTGCAACCAAATCAGCAAACAGTGCCTGGGAGTAGTTAAAATCAATATTTGTCAAAATTGCATACCCCAATGACTGAATTTTCAAGGGTATTTCATTAAAAGAAGTAGTTTTATTTGAGAGATAGATTAAGAGAGTATGGAATAGGAATTTCATTGGTGGTGGAAAATTACCTTTAAACATAGTTGCCTTATTCAACTGTCCATCATATCCCCTCTCAATCAAGTCTGTTTGAATCTCATTTTTTGGGAAAGATGTCTTACCTGCCAAGTCGTTTATCCCAAATGTTGTTGATATGGTACTGGGGGTAATAGCAACCGATTCACCTCTGAGTTTTGAAGTTATACTTACTGCCACATTGTTTTGTTCTTCAATATTCGCATTTGCCCAGAAATCGCAGAGCGTCTCTTGGTAAATGAGTGCGTCGGCGGTAAGAATGACCTTATATTTTGATGATGTGAGAACATCAATCATTGAATGATAGAGAGTATTGTTCTCAGTTTTCTCAAAAATAGCCAGGTAGTTATGCGGATTTTTCATCATCAGAGCCATGATTGGAATTGAAAGTTGCGAGAGGTTCACGAAGAAGTGTTGAAGAAGAAGGTGGAAACCACTCTGATGAATTTTAAATTTGAGACGAAAGTAAAACCTCTGTTTGGGGATGAAACAGGGGTTTATAAAGTGAAAAAGTGAATGCTGATGTGTTAGAAGTTACAAAGATATGATGGCTAACATCTGTCCATGTCAGAACCTCTGCTCTGATAATGGATGACAGTTGTTTAAAAACCACTGTTGGCCAACAACATATGTTAGGCAACAATAGTAACTCAGCAGTCCTTAGATTAAACAGAACCTTTGAGAACAGACAATACCCTTCAGCAGTGTTTGGAAACCACTGTTGGGCAACAACAGATCTTAGGCAACAATAGTAAGTCAGCAGTCCTTAGTCAAACACGGGTTTGGAAAACAGTTGTTTTCAACAGACTTTTAATATAAACAAATAAATTGATATTAAATATCAGCAGCCATTTAATGCAAAACATTTAAAAATTAAATTTTTATGGGAAAACTTTAAAATTAAATATCAAGAAACCGAAAGGACAAATTTTAAACCTCTGCCATAAAAAAATTAAAAAAAAAACCTCTTCATTTTAAAACCAACGATAATCTACATGGCAAACAGAGGCTTCTACCACTTCATCAGACACAAATGTTGTAAACACTGGTAAATCAACAGTCGCTAGGATAAACAACACTTATTAAAATAGACAATACCTTTCAGCAGTGGATGAATTTTAATCCAAACAGAAGTTGATTCAAAACATCAACAAATACTATGAAAACACTGATAATCAGTTTTAAATTGATTTTATATATTAAGACTTATGATTATGATGCAATAATAACCTTAGAAAAACATTGTCGGACAGCCTCTCTGCCTGTCGCATCAGCTTTTCTTATGTCACCGCAATTTTTTGAGCAAAACTGAAGTTTGCCCAACAGTTGTTTTCCACAAACTTTTAGGAGTTTTTTCCAATATTTAAAAAATAGCTATGTTTTAAGAATGGAGTTTTCATGTTCTGAAGACATTTTACAAAGATCTGTTGGGCAATAACAGATGTTCAGAACTTCTGTTGTGTTAATGGTTGACAATTCTTTGGAAACTGATGTTGGGAATAACAGATGTTGGCAACAGTAGCAACTCAACAGTCGTTACATAAAACAGAAATTAGGAGAACAGACAATACCTTTAAGCAGTGGATGAATCTTTAGCCAAACAGATGTTTTAAAAACATCTGTTTTCAACAGACTTTTAAAGATTTTTGACAAAGTTTTTAAAATACCTATTTTTTAAGAATGGACTTTTGATATTCTGAAGACATTATAATGTTTTAATCATCAATAGACAATGATTCCAAACAGTTCTTCTCTTTTGGCAAAATTTAATTTTAACAGACCTTTACAATAGCAGTTATCAACTCTAACAATTGTTGATGCACAAATTAGTAAAAATAAAATGTTCTACAAAGATTAATAGAATTAAAATTTACCCATCACATATGACGATAGATCAACACTTACATCGAGTACTGAACAACAAAATTTAGTAATCTAAAGACACTGATTTCAAGCAGTAGTCAACGAAATTTAATAATCTAACAGCAAAAGCTAAGAAATTTTAGCTTCAACTCCATTAAGTATTAAACTTCTCTATGTATATCTGTGAGCTTCGCCATGAACTCCAGGTCTCTATCTCCGCACTCTATATTACTAACAACACAAAGGTTACGTACGACACTTGAAGGCATCACCATCAGGTTTCTGGACGCTTGGTCTCTCATAAATAGACCAAGATGCAGTCCATCAAAACACCTCTTCAGCTTTTGAAGAGTAGCCCTATCCTCATATACTTGATCTCAACTTGCTTGATAAATCGATACTTTAAATCATAAGAATCTACATAAGGGTATGATGACATTTTTAACTTGTATATTTCTTCAAGTCTGATGTAAAATAAGGATATTATGGTAGTAAAACGTGATGAAAAACAACTGATCTGACAATCATATTATATAGTGAAATAGCTAACAGCCCAAAGCTCAGACTTAATTTCACCGCACCATTAAACTAATCTTGGAGGCAAAAACGTGTACATTTAATGCAAAACAACAGCCATTTAATGCAAAGCCTTTCAAAAATAAGTTTTCATAGGAAAACTAAAAAGTTAAATATCAAGAAACCAAAAGAACAAAAAAAAAAAAAAAAAAAAAAATAGGCTATCATAATTACCATTAACTTCTTCATTTATCATAAAGATGCATTTTAAACACTATAAAAGGCTGATGATTAGGCTGATTGAAGAACTCATATATAAAATCGACATCATCAGTGATAATAAATACAAGAAAACCTGGAACAGCATCGGCGCTTCATGAAGTACTCCACTTTCTGCACTTCAAACTTCAAGAACAGTGCAGAAGAATTTCCCATTGCTCGCTCAGAAAAAACAAAGCTGAAATATATCAACACCTTAAAATAAATATTATCAATCAACAGTTTAAAAGAATCCACAAACCTAAAATAACCCGTAACTGATTGTTTGAATTTTAAACAACTCTGATTAGGCTGAAATATAAAGCGAGAATTAGAATAGATCAGTTCAAAAGTTAAGATTCAAAATGACATAAAAAAACATACCCTCAACGATGTTGCAACAATGATGTTGGAAAAATTATGTGAAGTACAAAAAGCTATAATCGCAGATGAACAGACTGAATATGCAAATTCTGCATTCTGTAACAATCTATCTATACTTTCTATAAAAAGAGAAAACCAAGTGACATAAGAAAAGCTAAGGTGAAACGTTGATGTGTGAAACAGAGCTTCAATGAAACAACGATTTTGGAACAATGATATTGAAAGGGTAATGTGTAAACAGAGTCAACAAATGTTCGAACAAGAACTGTAATCGAAGATTAACCGGCTCAATCATGAGAGCTATGCATTTGAGTGAGAGAGATAAATTGAAATTTGAATGTGGAGCCAAGGATTCATATATGTTATTTATAGGGAGCCAGATTCATATGTAGTTTGAATTTTGAATTTGGAGTCAGGATTTTAAATTTTGAATATAGGCAGAAGTTTGAAGCGTTTTTATAAACAGCTGACCTTTTGCATGTGGGCAGATGTTTAAACACTGCCTAAGAACCTACGGACAGACCTTTAAAAGTATAGATGTTGGACAGACCTTTGAAAATTAAAGTGATTTTATATATTAAGGATTATGATACGATAATGACATTAAAAAAAGCCTTGTTGGACAGCCTCTATGGCTGCCACCTCAGCTTTTCTTATGTCACTTGGTTTTCTCCTTTTATAGAAAGTATAGATTTGCAATTGATTTTGCCACGTAGTACAAGTCCATCGTCAAGTGTGATGCACGGAGGAAAGTCAAAGGGTTTATATTTAATTACTACTAATTACCATTTATTATGTTATCAAGGGTCAATATTTATTTCGTACTAAGCCGAAGATTGTGGCTTAATGCTACCCCACCACCTCAGCCTCTTTAGTGCCCAGAGCGCCATCGTCAACACCGACACATTGAAAGGGGTGGGGGCGTCATTGTCCATTCGCCAGCACGTTAACAAGCAATTTTTGAATTGTTCGATGGAGGAATGGTTAACGAGCCATTTCCTTTTCTTTTCTGTTTTTTTTAATGAAAATTTTCAGTTTATATAGTGCTATATTGGAAAGAGAAACTGGTTGTGAAGACATCGAAAGCTTCATAAAGCTTTAATGGAGAAATTAAATTGATGTGAAGGAGATGAAGTCTACAGTTAACAACGAGGAAAACTTTTTATTTTAATATCAAAACTTTTACATTCACCCTTTCAATTGAGTTAAACTACATATTTAAAAATAAATCCAATTAAAAAAAACAAATTTTAAAACATCAAATTTAGAAAACCAATTTACAAAATCCTATTTAAAAAATTAATCTGTTGCACGTGTCTATGTATTTGCATTTTCTAAAATCAAGTTTACTTACATTTGTAGTGTTTTCTTTTATTTTTTAATGAAATTATGTTTTTTTTTTAAATTTTCTAGTTATTAAAATTGCCATTTAATTTAAAAAAATAATATATATATATATATATATATATATATATATATATATATAAATAATTAGCTGATGATGGGGCTTTATTCCACACCCTACAAGTTAAAGGAAGGGGCTTTAAAGCCCCCTGTCTGACATAGCGTTGACGTGGGGCTAAGGTGGTGTGATAAAGCCCCTAGGGGCTTTATACCACACCCACCAGCCTAGTTACCATGGGACATAATTTCCTTTTTTTTTTACAGTCAATGAAAAACAGTGCCCGCCTATCCTTGATATCTCAATGGCAAAAGACGACCTCATAACCGTTGACAACGCTACATGACTCGAGCCCAGCATCACCAGTTTCGGGGAAACCCACCATCGAAAGTCCACTGCGGTAAAACCCGGTTGGATACAACTTGAACTTTAGACCTTAGGCCGCAAACTTAAATATTCACCCCCCCCCCCCCCCCCCCCCCCCTCCAATGTCAATTGAGTTATAGCTCACTGGCACCATGGGACACTTTGCAGCCATCATATTATCATATCAAGGATTTAGTTTTAGTTAGTACTAATTGCCATTTATTTCATATGTAGCCTTCAATTTATGCAAAGAAGGGTATTCAAGTCGTTTTATGTGATATTTGTGTTCTACAGTAGTTGTTGCCCTCTTTCTTCTCGAATCACTAATTATAAAACTTTGCCCCTACAATACTTTTTCTTAGTTACCAAATTAGTGTTAGATTTTAATTCCAATTTCTTCGTGAACAAAATAGTTGTTTAATATCACAAAAAATATAGAATAGATGGGGTTGGCAGGCCGTAGACGGCTTTTCACAAGTTCTCTGACGGGTCGGTTAGTTTTACATGTTTAAAATGGGTAATTGAATTGTTTTAATTATTGTTCCACATGGAATATTGTTACTTTTGATGGTCTTTAATGATTCTTAGGTAAAAGGTGAAACGGTATCAAAAGATGGAATAAAAAATGAGTGAATGAGCTAGCGAGAAAGTGAAATCAATATAGAAATGTGTTGTTAGGTGTAGGCTACGCCCAGGAAGGCATAGGCTACGCCCTTGCGATTTTAAATTCGAAAGTGTTGAGTTATGTTAGATCCGCTGATGATGAAAGACAAAACTCAAGAGAACCATCTTCCCTGCCTGTTGGAATAAGCTGAAGTACATTCACAGTCCAGAAGTTTCCCCCTTTAAGGCTTCCCAAACAACCACCCAAACTACTGGAATATAACTTTTGCATCAAATAAACATGAAGACAAGTACAATGCGCTGCAATCTAAAAGTGTGGGTCAACAAAGTCAACAAGTCAACACAAGAACAGAAAAACTAGATTTCGAAAGTGTTTGAATCCTTCCAGCAGTTTTTGTTGGATCTGAGAGTGTGAACTGTGTGTGTTTTATTAAATAGTAGAACAGGATGGAAATTCAATCTAAACAGTTAATACAAACACATCATCAACATGATTGGATTTGCGACTGGTTGCATAATGATTTCATCCAATTCAAATGCTTACAATACAACCAGATAGTACAAAATGTACTCCCCCTCACCAAGTGTTCTCTCTCTTAGTTCTTATGCCTTTTGGCTCTAAGTGTTAATTGTTACATTGAAGGTTAAGAACTGTGACACCTGTGTCTCTACGACCATCAAACGAATACAAAACCAATGAAATATTGTGCTTTATACTTGGGATTTGTATAAATATGTGTATCATTTGCACATATCAATTCTTGTTCAATTTCGAACTTTAAATCGCTTTCTGGAAAGTTATACGCGAACTGATGCGTAAACATAATAAGTTTAATGCGACAAACACTCCGGAACAGTGACATAGGCTTAACATACCTTAAATAACCCTTACATAACTTAGAAATAAGTTTTGGATGGTTTGGTGTGTTGAAAACAAGTTTATTCGATCGCATGGACAATTTGCGTCAAATTGCGAAACTATGCCGATTTGTATAGTAACGAAATTCCGGAACTTGATCATAAGTTAAACATACCCTAAATATCTTTTATAGCCTAGAAATAGGCTTTGAGGGGTTTGGTATGCGAAAATAAACTTTTTGAACAAACAGGGACTAAAAGCGTCAAAAAGTGCATAAGTTTGCATTTTCGCGCATATCTTACGTTATGAACATATCCAGGCATCCAAAATTTTTTGTAATCATTAAAATATTTTATTTTAGTGATTGGATGCAAAAATACCATTCGTCGCGCAATTTGGATCGTTTTCGCGTCCGTTCGAGTTTTCGTCGTAATTAACCAAACAACGCAACCGTACGACCAAACGAACCGACATCCGAGATGTTTTTGAGCATATTTTAAGTTCCATATACTTTAACTTCATTGTAGAGCCTTGAAATGGGGTTAACGGGGCTCAAATGCATCGAAAATGCATCAAAAACCAAGTTTCAGGCCTGTAGGGACTAAACTTGACATTTTGCCAAACATGCTTAGGAGGGGCGCGTAAGACTCAGTGTGAGTCTACACGGCCCCCGACAGACTTTCAGACAGAAGCATTGAATCTGGTCATTTGAGCTGGTTTTGATGGTTTTGATCACTGATTTGGAATACCATTTAATGGTTTTTGATGTCCCCTTGTATTGTAGACCATGGGAAACACATGTAGGGTCCAGATTAAAGCCCGAATTACGAAAAACAATCCTAACAGTTCTTGAAATTCTATAAATACCCTCTTGATTTCACTTCGTTTCCTCAGACATTTGCTCTAATCTGCTCTAAGTTGAAGCCTTAGCTTCATACCTGACTATTTTAGATCAAATCCTTCCTTGCTTGGACCTTTTGTAAGCTTCTTTCATGTTCGTTATTGTTTTTCAAGCATGAAAGTCAAACAGTGTTTGACTTTCTGCTTGGACCATGAATTAGTCAACACTAAGTTCGTTTGAACTGTGCAACGTGAGCGTAATAACGATGGTTATAGTCACCTTGTGACTATACCTACTAATTACCACGTCGATTAGTCGAAGTGACGAGTCAAAGTTTCGGTCAAAATACGTGTTTATGCGTATTTTGCATCGAAGCTATTTTCGGGTATAAAAACTCTTTGTTTTGATATCAAACTTGTTTTCTAACTTAGTTAAACATGTTTTAACATGTTTAACTCGTCACTTTTAGTCTAGTGCTTGTATAGGGTCGTAAGTCAAGCGGTCTTGACAACCGCTTAGACTTTCGAACCCGACCCGTTCGGTCGATCGTTATGATCCGACCAAGCATGTTTAGTGACCATAGTTGTAAAGGGAATAACCTTCCGAGGTTATACCTTATGGTCACTTAGTTTAATTAGTTGTATGATAGGTAGTTTATATGCCTTAGGTTAATGACCCAAATGCCCTTTTTCATGCATAATTGGTATTTAAGCATATGTAACTTAACTTTTGTCACTTAAACTGATTATGCAACATATTTAAACATATTATGGTATGTAATACTTGTCATAGGACTAGTTAGGCGTCTCGAACGCGCATTCGCGCGAACGACGCATTAACGTAGCATAAGCTACCTTAATGGGTCGTAACGGGTCGTAAGCACTTAGGATAGGTTTCGATTTAGGATGTAGGCTTTGTTAAACCATATCACATGAGTTCCGATACTCATTTGGTTTACAAGACCCCATTCTACCCGATCTCCCGATTTAGGTGTAGATTTATTAACTAGCGATCCGATTACTAGGTGCTACTTGATTTCCTTGGTTTGCCTGAGCTTCGCTAAGTTCATTAGATCGAGGATACTTTGCACTTCAAGTGAGTACATAGTTCCCCTCTTTTACCGTTTTCAAATATTTTGGGGTGATTCATATGTGCCAAATGATTTCGAGTTTTCTAAAACGAATGCTATGGTTTATATTGAACACAACGACTTCAATTATATGAACTATTGAACCACTGGAAGTACGAGAACTATTTGAACCATTCGAACTATTTGATCTATGTGAACTACTTGAACTATTTAAACGATTGGAACTATTTGAACTATTGAATGATTGGGTTATGGTAAGTGATTAGGTAACAGGGCGGGGTTAATATGCTAAAAGCATGGTGGATACGCTGCTGGTACTTCCTATATATAAGTGCTTTTAACACATTACATATCATTGCGTTATCTAGATCACTTGGGCAAATGTTTTCAAAACGAAGTTACACTACAAGGTTTTTCTAACGATATAAACCATTCGAGTTTTATTACGAAAACGATTTACGATTTGGGTTTACATAAACAAATGTTTTGAGTTAAGATTCATGGCATCGAGGTTTTATAAACTATAACTAATCTGTTTTTACTTGGTTATTCAATTTACAATACAAACATTTTACAAAACTAGGTTTTCTAATATCGATTAACGAAGTTGTGTGAGTTATTTCAACATGTAAACGAGCCATGAATCTGACACTCACACAAAACCTATGTACTCGCCGACATTTTTATGCTGACGTATTCTCACAGATGTTTCAGGTATCATAGTTGATGATGTTTGATGATGATTATGATGCATGCTCACATAGGGATGGACGAGGCCTTAGTGACTTAATAACAATGAAGGATAATATGTTCATGTTTTGTATTTAACTTTCGAGACAATGTAATAAACTTAATTCAATAAAATGAAACTTCAATCCATGTGTTGTGAAACAATGATTCTGTTACAACACTCCCCGACGTTTCCGCCGCGGTTTGTTGTTTTAAAGAGGTCGGGGTGTGACAAGAACAATATATAGGATGGGAGGACTGTTGGTGACGTCACCATGAAAACGACCCTAAACAACCTAATTAATGGTGTAATTGCCAGCGGTTAACAACATTTTTGCATAGTTACAAAAAGGCACTGTTACATTAGACTACTGCTTTGATATAAAAGAGATAACGGCTGGATTCCTAAACTGCCAAAGGATTCCAACATTTTTAGGAATCCACTACTTCTGGTCTATTGTTGACTTATTGGCTTGGTCTTCTAGTCTTCAGCTTTGACTTTAGTTTACTTAGTTGTTGATTATTTAACTAGCACTTTGACAATCCAACACTTGTATTTCGGTTCTACTATTCTTTGAGGCAGCAGTTCTGTTCCAACATTTTTGGTGGTTGTTTGTGAGGCTTTCTAGGGGGGAAACTTCTGGACTATAATTGTACTTCAACTTATTCCATCAGGCAGGGTAGATGGTCCTATTGGGTTTTGGCTTTCATCATCAGCAGATCTTATATAACCCAACAATCACCCCTAGATCTGTTGATGCCAAAATCTCTTTTATTCAGCTTGTCTTTTATTTCTTTTATTTGATGAAGTCCTTCGGTCTTTCTCAGATCATACCTTTGATGCCAAGTTCCAGACAAAGAGCTTGATTATCATTAGCATCTGATCGATGTCGTATGGTCGGTCAAAAAAATATAATTAAAGAGTTTCCTAATCACCTTTATTAGTAAAGAGCAAGTAGGGTATTGAATCCGCAAAGAATTAGTGGAAAGTGTTAAAGTTCATTGTTTTGTCTGTAATGATCTAATTCTAAATTTTTGTTGATTGAGAGAGTTATTATAAAAATGAATTTAATTAACGTGGTTATAAACAATTGTGAGAAAATGATCAATATCCAGGTTTTGGGGTTGTGTGGAAAATCAGGTAACCTAATTTCTACTAGTTGGAAATCACATAGACATGATTTGTTAACCTACTTGTTTGATATATAACTAACAAATAATATATTTGATTGTAATGATCCACGCTCAAAACATAAAGATTGATGCAACTGAATAGTAACCTAGTTAATTACCAATCCTAGAGTTCACAAACATTTTCAACTTCAATGGTTAAAGGTTAAAGAATAATGACAACTTAAAATATAATCCCAATTGTTGATGACAAAATCAAATAACTGATGAAAAAGTGTGTATGCGATAATCTAAACATAGTTTAATAAAAACAAATAACCATCAAATAACAGCTGCCTGTTGCAGGTCTAAAACGTCTGTAATCCATTGTTTTCTTAAACCAGAGCCTCACCAATGGTTTTACATGCATAGAGGGGCACTTGGACGGATCTTATAACAAATGTAGACCCTTGTGGCATCATCTAGTGAGATCAAAATTGATATTTAAGAACACCCATTGTTGCAACAATTTCACATTCACTTGCATTCTCAATTCTGGAGCTCTCTGGTCAGCAACAAGGATTCATTAGGCTTCCTAGTCGTGATTAGGACTCTTGTAAGTATTCATAACCCTTTCTAATTCATTTTTAGCTTAGTTATTTAGCTTATAGTCAAACCGTCGTAATTTAAGTTTGACTTCGCGATTAAATGAAATCCGCTCAGTCATTTCTCGAATTGAAAGTACCTATAAGTAGGTATTTATGTCGGTAACAAACCCTTAAAAGGGTACTTTCAGATTCCCACTCTAACTATGTTAATTGTCGAGGCAAAGCTTACTTTAAAAAGTCAACAGAATGTGTATTTTTAAATTTAAGCATAATTAGCAATGTAGGATACATGCAACCTATTTGATCATTAAAATAACTTGGTAACTAATGTAAGAACATGTCCCAACATGTTCAACTCGACAATTTTCAGTTTAAACCCGGATCGGAACCGAAAGTCGCATAATTTGACTTTTGCTTTGACTTTCAGTTCTGACCCGTTTGTGCATGTTAAGATCTGCCTTAGAGCTTATTTTGGACCAGGTTTCATATAAGTATAACTCTCTGAGATTATGCAACTTGGTTCAATACTTATCCGATTCATATGCATGTTTCCGATTAATGCTTAAATGTTGACTATTATGCCCTTTTGACTATAAAACGTGATTTTTGAAAAAGTAAAAGAGTAGAAACCTTAGTTACTGATTTATAAACTTGCACCTAAAATTTGACATCAGTTTGAGGTCTAGATTAGGAGTTATGCTCATTAGCGTAATTTGAAAGCTTTATGTTAATTAAATGGCGTAATTAGCGTATAGCCTATTTAAACCCACTTTTTGATATCAAAATTTTTACCCACTGATGTAATATAATATTTTGGGATTTTTGAAGATTTTTATTTAATTTTTGGCTGAGCATAACATAGGTCTCTAAGTTTAATTCGGTTAATACCGATTTTGCCCTTTTTAGCCATAAAATGAGTTTTACAAATCCTTTTGACCCCAAACCTTTTTCTACTAATTTTATTTGTTAAATAAAATATTTTGAGCCTTCTGGAATTACAAAAATATCAGCTTTCCTTTAAAAACCCGGAAATGGCTCCAAATCGCCTTTTTAAGCGTTTTTAACGCATAGTATGTACTAAAACTATATTAAACATATAAAGTTGATACCTACTGATATTTTTAGGATACTTTTATATAATAACAGTAAGTAAAAGTTTTTAAACTCAGACCTCCAGTTTTGACCTTTTTAGCCCTTGTGAAATTACCAAAATACCCCTAAGGTGCATAGTTTGGTTTTAAATGATAAGTTTCACATATAGGTCATACCCTACTGTTATAACATGTTAAATTAAGTGTATTTACTGTATAAATCAGACCTGTAACTCAGATTACAAATAAAACTCTTTTACAATCTTTTAAATGACCAAAATGCCCTTATGAGGCATAGTTTGAGTTTAAATCCAATCCGGGCATAATAGAAGATACCTTACTGATATCACAACATGTTTAAGGCATATTAACTCTGGGAACTTGCATATGACTCTTATGGTTACCCGTGACGCCCTTTTCGCGCTCGGTTCGGTTTATGTAACTAGTTTGCATAAATTGACCGAAACGGGTCAAACCTTATCATCTTTGTCTCAAAATCCAGAATGTATTTAGTCTACCCATATTATAAAAGTATTCAAACTTGTTGGGTCTAAATCACATTCTATCCGGTCTTCGCTTAATCGTGCGTTTGAACCGTATCGTCCTTAAAAGCAAACCGGTCTAAGCTTAGGCTTAAATAAAGACCCGTTAGAAATCTAATAGGTTATTATAAACCTTTGTTCCAGAATAGAAGAACATGTAAAAGCTACCTTCACTCGCTAATTGTGATTTATACTTACAAAGGTAAATACTTTTAACTTATTTTCCCTATACGGGCTTGGGGTACGGTATATAAAATACCGCTTGGTCCGGCATTGAATCTTTAATCGAATAGAGGTTAAATCATTGATATGCTACGTTTTGAAATGTTTTGTTTGCTTAAAGCCTTTGGGGGGTTAATGACCATGTCCCGGATATCCTTGGCATCATCTTACGAGATGGCCACGACCTAAGCACGGGGTGTAGGCGTACACCCGTCAGTGCCTAACCAAATAATGTGGTGTGTCTATTAATCTTTAACCCGGTCTACGGATCGGGCAACTGAACACATAAGTAACATGTAATTCACTTACAAGATTATATTCACATAATTATCCCAAGTTATAAAAAATGTTTTGTGCCACGTGCATTCAAATCAATTTTCAACCCTTTTTAAAATGAGTCAGTTAAATTGTATTTACCAGTGTAAACTGACGTATTTTCCAAAAGGTTAAGTGCAGGTACTACTCGTACTAGGCTGGCTGTCTTCTAGCGTCCACAATAAGTCTCGCAAGCTTGGATGTCAATAAAACTGTTGAACAATATCTTCTTTTATTTTGATCCGCCTGTGGATCCGTTTGAACTATTCGTGATATTTAATATTACATTTTATTAAAGTTGAAATGAATCTATCTTTGCTTCCGCTGTGCATTTATATAATTGTGTTGTTTGACTTATGATGATATCAACTACGTCACGATACTCCCCACCGGGCCCACCGGTGACACGTGGAAAATAGGGGTGTGACAGGTTGGTATCAGAGCCAACGCTGAGTGAATTAAACACTAGCCTTTTGTGTTTAATCTCAGTTACACAATTGCACATTTCTCGATTCTCGAGTCTTGACAAAGAACTTAGGAATTATCCAAATTTTTGTCTTATTTCTAACTTTGTCTTATATATATTTCTTGTTGTATCACTTGTTTGTTTTTGACAGATTGACAAAATGCCACCAAGGATGAGGGGAAGAGGCAGAGGAAAAGGGTCATATGTCGCCCCAAATGACCATGAAGCCGGACCTTCGCACCGGCGAACACCATCTGATCCCAACAACTCGGGTCCTCAAGAGCCATGGAGGACCTACATTGAGCCTGCTAGGCGCTCAGTTTCACTGAGTACCTCCCCTTCTATTCCACACTCTTTTAAGCCTCATTCTCAAAATGAGCCCCACAACTCTCACCAATCCTACATACCTCTTCAAGGACATGACTCACCCTTCGGCCACCTATCACCTGTTTTCCAGGGCCAGTTCAACCCTGCCGATTACTTTGGAGAACCAGTGGGTTTTAACCCACTTGGACCTGAAGATCACTTTTCCGGTGGCAACGCGATGGATATAGATGAAGATACCGATCCTTCAATGCCGCCATCCGGAACTCCGAACCACCCCATCGAAATATCGGATGGGTCACCTTTTGTGGGATCACCATATAATGGTCCCGACAGCTACGAGGAGAGATTCCGACAGATTGACTGGGCGTTTACCCCCAGTTACCACAACTCTCCCCTGCACCACCAGCAGCAGCCACAGCAGCAGCAGAATCATTCTGAGGATTCCCGACTTGTCGCGGTCATTCCGCCACCACAACCACCTCAGCTTCAGCCTCCCTCGCCCCCGAGGCGAAGGAGAATGACCGTGCGAATATCCGCGCGAGGGGGAGTGCGCATCAGCACCCCTCCACTTTCTAGTGGCAGCCAATACTCGCCAGTCCACGAAGAACCAGAGATGGGAGAATCTTCACACCCCGTCTCAGAAGTGAACTCTGCACCAGTTGCGCCACAACCACCACTGGGTTTTGGAGACCCAATCCCTGCTTACACTGGCGCGGCAGCATACAATCCCTTCGAGCAGCCGATCCACACAAATTACAACTTTGCAGAGGATCCTTACTGGGTAGCTGCGAACTCTCTCCAGTCAGGAGGTCCCTATGGAGGTCCCTGGGCTACGGGACACTCGACCTATGGATACCCACCATATGGGTATCAGCAACCACCGCCTCCTCAACCTCAGCATCTTCAGCAACCACCGCGGACACCGGTGATGTCACCGCCACAATTTCAAGAAATCCTTCAAGGGATAAATGAGGTGCGACAAGAGGTGCGGCATGAGTTGCGGGAAGAACGAAGGCATAACCGGGGGATGTTCAAGAAAATGGTGGATTTGATCAAGGGAAAAAGCAAGAAGGATCACTAAATCCTTTGTTTGTTTGTTTATTTTAGTTGTAATCATGTCCCTGTGAGGACATTTGTTTCTGTACTCTGCCCCTGCGTGGGCATATTTCTCATGTTCTGCCCCTACGTGGGCATGTTTTTCTATTTGACCCCTGCGTGGGTTTGTTTGTTAGTTTGGCCCCTGCGTGGGCATGTTATTTGTGTAAAAGTACCGTTTAGGGCAAACTTGTACTAGTTAATTTTAATTGGAATGGTTAATTCAAGTTTTTCATTTTTAAATTATGTACATGAACATAGTATATGAATAAATGAAAAATAACGTTTATTATTTTGATTTACCATTTTAATAAAATAATAAGAATCTTAAAAGGTAAAACCTAGCTTGTATGTCATATTAAAGACCTGGCCAATATGGTAAAACCTGTTTAAAAAGATTCAAATCTCTGTTGACATCTGCAAACATGTTAACATTCTTGGCTAATGTGATCCGCAAAATCACACATGTCACCCTTTTAATAAATTATCCAAATTTATATTTTTACATATATCTGATTGTGACATAATGCCTACGGGCTATAACTAATGTCATATAAAACAAAAGGTAGCCGTAGTTTATAGACTCCCTGCCAATAAAGGGATTGATTGTTATTTTATTCAAACTTTAATCCTATAAGATCTAAATTATAATTTAGAAATTTGTCTACGTGACTAGGCCTATGTGCTATTATTAATTTATGGTTTTGGATTATGATAAAGATCCTGAATAATAATATATTTAATGAATTAACTAGTATGGCTCTTTAATTACCATGGTTAATTATCAAGATGATATGACATATTATATTCCTGAAATGAATCATTGTCATCATATTATGTATCAGTTAAACTACATGGCCAAGTCAGAAGAAATAAACAGTCGTCCAGAGGAAAACCCTGAAAATGCTAAAATACTTGTAACTGGTGCCGAGTTACAAGCATTAGTGGAAAATGCTGTTACTAAAGCCATCGAGAGGCAATATAGTGAATCGGGTAGTACTCGAAGCAGGACCCGATCAGCTCCTCACTCTAAGCCAAAAACACATTCTGAAGCTCATGATAAACCACCCTATAAGATAGAGAAGCCAAAGAAGGATGATGAGGATCATCACTCCTCGAACCAACACAGTGTCCCGTCAAGGAAGGTCGAGCATAAACAGGAACCGCGTGGTAAGTCCTGTACATACAAATACTTCGTCTCATGTAAACCCCGGGACTTTACTGGGGAGAAGGGAGCGATTGACTGCATGACCTGGGTGGACGAGATGGATACGGTTGTGGACATCAGCGGTTGTGCTGAAAGGGACGTAGTGAAATACGTATCCCAATCGTTCAAAGGAGAGGCACTGGCATGGTGGAAGTCTCTCATCCAAGCTGCCGGAAAGATCCCACTCTACAGCTTGTCATGGGATCAGTTCGTTGCTCTCATTAAGGAGAATTATTGCCCGCAGCACGAAGTTGAAAGAATCGAATCAGATTTCTTATCATTGGTGATGAAGAATCTAGATTGTCAGGCGTACCTCACCAGTTTTAATACCCTATCTCGGTTGGTTCCGTATTTGGTCACCCCGGAACCTAAAAGGATTGCTCGCTTCATCGGGGGTTTAGCCCCAGAAATTAAAGCTAGTGTTAAGGCGTCAAGGCCTGCTACCTTCAGATCAGCAGCTGATCTATCTCTATCTCTCACCTTGGACGTAGTCAGGTTGAGATCACTCAGGAATTCAGAAGAAGGTAAGAGGAAGCGTGAGGACGATACCTCACGAAGATCAGATAAGAAACACCGAGGAAATAACGACCACAAGAAAGGGTCAGGGTCTAAGAAGGATGGGCAACAATCTGGGGATAAGCCCAAATGTAAGGTTTGCAAGAAGAACCATTTTGGGAGGTGTCGACTTGAGTCGAAATCCCAGCCTCAGCCGAGGCCCTGTGGGATTTGTAGATCTTCGGAACATAAGACTCTGGAGTGCAAAAAGCTGAAAGATGCAACATGTTACGGTTGCAATGAAAAAGGGCACATTAAGTCCAATTGCCCAAAGAACACCAAGAAAATCGAGGATGGGAAAAAGACCAACGCAAGGCTTCAAGATGGACGCTAAGGAAGCTGTTCAGGATGACAACGTGATTACAGGTACTTTTCTCGTAAATGATGTTTTTGCTAGAGTATTGTTTGATTCTGGAGCAGATAAGTCTTTTGTGGATATTAAGTTTTGTGAGTTGTTGAAATTGCCTGTAAAAGCCTTAAGTGTGAAATATGAGGTGGAATTAGCTGATGGAACCATAGAAACCGCCTCAACTGTGTTAGATGGATGTGTTATATCCATTAGGAATCACTCTTTTCCTTTATCCTTACTTCCCTTTAAGCTAGCCGGTTTTGATATAGTGATAGGTATGGATTGGTTATCGCATAACCAAGCCCAGATTGTGTGCAACAGAAAGCAAGTGGTAGTCAAAACTCCGTCTGGTGAGTCACTTACCATTCAGGGGGATACCCAGCATGGATTGCCTGAGCAAGTGTCCATGCTCAAGGCATCCAGATGCTTGAAGAAGGGTTGTGTCATTTATATGGCACAGGTTACTATTGATGTGCAGAAACCCAAGATTGAAGACATCCCTGTCATTTCGGAATATCCTGAAGTTTTCCCCAAAGAACTACCTGGTTTACCACCAGATAGGCAAGTAGAATTCCGAATTGACATCATCCCTGGAGCAGCACCTGTTGCCAGAGCACCTTATAGGTTGGCACCAACGGAGATGAAGGAGTTAAGGACACAATTAGATGATCTGCTAGCCAAAGGTTTTATTAGACCTAGTTCGTCTCCTTGGGGAGCGCCGATCTTGTTTTTCAAAAAGAAGGATGGATCGATGCGTTTATGCATCGATTACCGTGAGCTTAATAAAGTGACTATCAAGAATAGGTATCCTTTGCCTAGGATCGACGATCTGTTCGATCAATTGCAAGGGGCAAGCTACTTCTCTAAAATCGATTTGAGGTCAGGCTATCATCAGTTGAAGGTTAAAGATGAAGATGTGCACAAGACTGCATTTAGGACTCGTTATGGTCATTACGAGTTCCTAGTGATGCCTTTTGGGCTCACTAATGCACCGGCCGCATTCATGGATCTCATGAATCGCGTTTGCAAGCCTTACTTGGACAAATTCGTCATCGTCTTTATTGACGACATCCTCATCTACTCAAAGAATCAGGTTGACCACGAGAAACATCTTCGTTGTATTCTTAAACTTCTACATCGTGAGAAACTCTACGCCAAATTTTCGAAGTGCGAATTTTGGCTGCGAGAAGTCCAATTCCTTGGACATGTGGTTAGTAAGCGTGGTATCTAAGTGGATCCCGCTAAGGTAGAAGCTGTTATGAATTGGCAAGAACCAAAGACGCCTACAGTGATTCGTAGTTTCCTGGGTTTAGCAGGATATTATAGGCGATTTATCGAAAATTTCTCAAGGATTGCTGCGCCTCTAACTTCGTTGACATGTAAGAAGGTTAAGTTTGATTGGGGCCCTAAGCAGCAGGAATCCTTTGACATTATTAAGAAAAAGTTGAGCAATGCACCAGTGCTAACATTGCCCGATGGTATAGAAGAATTTGTGGTGTATTGTGATGCATCACACACTGGTATGGGCTGTGTACTCATGCAGAAAGGCAAGGTTATTGCCTACGCTTCACGACAGCTAAAGGTGCACGAGAAGAACTACACCACCCATGACTTGGAGCTGGGTGCCGTTGTATTTGTATTAAAGCTATGGAGGCATTACTTGTATGGAACCAAGTGTGTGATCTATTCAGATCACAAGAGCCTTCAACACTTGTTCAATCAGAAGGACTTGAACATGAGGCAGCGACGCTGGATGGAAACTTTAAATGATTATGATTGTGAAATAAGATACCATCCAGGCAAGGCAAACGTAGTTGCTGATGCCTTAAGCAGAAAGGAAAGAGTGAAGCCGATAAGAATCAATGCCAAGAGCATTGAGATAAAGAATAGCTTGAACGAAAGGTTGTTAGCTGCACAGAAGGAAGCTGTGTTGGAAGCTAACTATTCTGAAGAAAAGCTAGGAGTAACTGAGGAGCAGTTATCCTATGACAAGGATGGAATGCTAAGATTGAATGGACGAATATGGGTTCCCATTTTTGGAGGACTTCGAGATGTTATCCTCCAGGAAGCCCACAATTCCAAATATTCTGTTCATCCTGGGGCTGATAAGATGTACCAGGATCTAAAGGCAAACTACTGGTGGATAGGCTTGAAAAAGTCTGTAGCTGCCTATGTAGCTAAGTGTTTGACTTGTGCGCAAGTCAAAGCTGAGCACCAGAAGCCGTCAGGTTTATTACAACAGCCTGAACTTCCCACATGGAAGTGGGAGATGGTGACAATGGATTTCATCACCAAGTTGCCAAAGACAAGGAAGGGAAACGATACTATATGGGTCATAGTAGATAGGCTGACCAAGTCAGCACATTTTCTTCCCATTAAGGAAACTTACAGCTCCGACATGTTAGCTCAATTGTATGTAGATAAGATTGTAGCTCTGCATGGTGTACCAGTGTCGATTATCTCTGACCGAGATACGAGATACACCTCTCATTTTTGGAAGAGTTTCCAACAGTCTTTGGGCACGCGCTTAAACTTTAGTACGGCTTACCATCCACAAACGGACGGACAGAGTGAGCGTACCATCCAAACGCTGGAAGACATGCTTCGAGCATGTGTGATTGATTTAGGTGGCAGTTGGGATAACCACCTACCATTGATCGAGTTCTCCTATAATAATAGCTACCATACTAGTATTAAGGCTGCGCCTTTTGAGGCATTATATGATAGAAAATGCAGAACCCCTATATGTTGGGCAGAAGTAGGAGAAGTTCAATTATCAGGACCTGAGTTAGTCTTTGAAACGACGGACAAGATTGTACAGATTCGTGATCACTTGAAAGTTGCCCAAGATAGGCAGAAAAGCTAAGCTGATCCAAAGCGTAAATCTTTTCACTTCGAAGTAGGTGACAAAGTATTGCTTAAAGTATCACCCTGGAAGGGGGTGATGCGATTTGGTAAGAAGGGCAAGCTAAGCCCGAGATACATAGGACCTTTCGAGGTTATCGAACGTATCGGGTCAGTTGCCTATAAGTTAAACTTACCTGAAGAGCTCAGTAGTATACATAATGTGTTCCACATCTGTAATCTGAAGAAGTGTTTCGCTGATGAATCACTGGTCATACCACATACGGATGTACATATAGATGAGAGCTTGAAATTTGTGGAAAAACCATTGTCGATTGAGGATCGACAGGTAAAGAAGCTTCGAAGGAAGCATGTGCCTATTGTAAAGGTCAAATGGGATGCCCGTAGAGGTCCCGAATACACATGGGAGGTAGAATCCACAATGAAAGAAAAATACCCTCAATTGTTTCAGTAAATCTCGAGGTCGAGATTTCTTTTAAGGGGGTGAGGATGTAACACCTCGAAAATTTACGTCAAATAATGTATTGACACGTGTCATAAGCTTTGAATATGTGAAAAAGTACTTTAGAGGGACTAAAGTTGACAAACAGTGAAACTATGTGAATATAAGGGTCCAAAGTGTCAACAATGGATAAATAGGCTCTACAATAACCCTACATGGTGTTTATAATCTTAAACGAATAAATCATGGATCATACGAAGAAGAAAATGAAAGAAAGTGAGGAATTACAAACTACAGGGGCTAAATGTGTCAACATGTTGAAAGTATACCTCTGAGTGACCTTTTGGCAAACCCGAAGCTTTGTAATGATAAAATATACTCACTAGAATATGTGATAAAAATTTCATAAAGTTTCGTTATCGTATGAGAAAGTTATGATCAAAACCGTGCACGAAGGGTTAAATGCGTTAACGTTGAAATTCGTGACTTTTCGGGTAAGCACAAAGTTAACCAAGGACCTAACCAAGTTTGTAGATGTCCTAAGGCCCTTAAAAATCAGGTTTGAGGGTCAAGAGTGCAAGAAAAATAGGCAAAACCACGTAACAAAGGACCAGGGACTGAAATGTAAAAGTTGGAAACTTGTTTGGCCTGTTGCGCACATGTACGCGCCCCGCGAGGGGGTCTTCGCGGCCCGCGTATTACCTGCCAGCGCAGAAAGCAGCGCACAGCTGCCTGTTGCAGGTCTGAAACGTCTGTAATCCATTGTTTTCTTATACCAGAGCCTCACCAATGGTTTTACACGCATAGAGGGGCACCTGGACGGATCTTATAACAAATGTAGACCCTTGTGGCATCATCTAGTGAGATCAAAATTGATATTTAAGAACACCCATTGTTGCAACAATTTCACATTCACTTGCATTCTCAATTCTGGAGCTCTCTGGTCAGCAACAAGGATTCATTAGGCTTCCTAGTCGTGATTAGGACTCTTGTAAGTATTCATAACCCTTTCTAATTCATTTTTAGCTTAGTTATTTAGCTTATAGTCAAACCGTCGTAATTTAAGTTTGACTTCGCGATTAAATGAAATCCGCTCAGTCATTTCTCGAATTGAAAGTACCTATAAGTAGGTATTTATGTGGGTAACAAACCCTTAAAAGGGTATTTTCAGATTCCCACTCTAACTATGTTAATTGTCGAGGCAAAGCTTACTTTAAAAAGTCAACAGAATGTGTATTTTTAAATTTAAGCATAATTAGCAATGTAGGATACATGCAACCTGTTTGATCATTAAAATAACTTGGTAACTAATGTAAGAACATGTCCCAACATGTTCAACTCGACAATTTTCAGTTTAAACCCGGATCGGAACCGAAAGTCGCATAATTTGACTTTTGCTTTGACTTTCAGTTCTGACCCGTTTGTGCATGTTAAGATCTGCCTTAGAGCTTATTTTGGACCAGGTTTCATATAAGTTTAACTCTATGAGATTATGCAACTTGGTTCAATACTTATCCGATTCATATGCATGTTTCCGATTAATGCTTAAATGTTGACTATTATGCCCTTTTGACTATAAAACGTGATTTTTGAAAAAGTAAAAGAGTAGAAACCTTAGTTACTGATTTATAAACTTGCACCTAAAATTTGACATCAGTTTGAGGTCTAGATTAGGAGTTATGCTCATTAGCGTAATTTGAAAGCTTTATGTTAATTAAATGGCGTAATTAGCGTATAGCCAATTTAAACCCACTTTTTGATATCAAACTTTTTACCCACTGATGTAATATAATATTTTGGGATTTTTGAAGATTTTTATTTAATTTTTGGCTGAGCATAACATAGGTCTCTAAGTTTAATTCGGTTAATACCGATTTTGCCCTTTTTAGCCATAAAATGAGTTTTACAAATCCTTTTGACCCCAAACCTTTTTCTACTGATTTTATTTGTTAAATAAAATATTTTGAGCCTTCTGGAATTACAAAAATATCAGCTTTCCTTTAAAAACCCGGAAATGGCTCCAAATCGCCTTTTTAAGCGTTTTTAACGCATAGTATGTACTAAAACTATATTAAACATATAAAGTTGATACCTACTGATATTTTTAGGATATTTTTATATAATAACAGTAAGTAAAAGTTTTTAAACTCAGACCTCCAGTTTTGACCTTTTTAGCCCTTGTGAAATTACCAAAATACCCCTAAGGTGCATAGTTTGGTTTTAAATGATAAGTTTCACATATAGGTCATACCCTACTGTTATAACATGTTAAATTAAGTGTATTTACTGTATAAATCAGACCTGTAACTCAGATTACAAATAAAACTCTTTTACAATCTTTTAAATGACCAAAATGCCCTTATGAGGCATAGTTTGAGTTTAAATCCAATCCGGGCATAATAGAAGATACCTTACTGATATCACAACATGTTTAAGGCATATTAACTCAGGGAACTTGCATATGACTCTTATGGTTACCCGTGACGCCCTTTTCGCGCTCGGTTAGGTTTATGTAACTAGTTTGCATAAATTGACCGAAACGGGTCAAACTTTATCATCTTTGTCTCAAAATCCAGAATGTATTTAGTATACCCATATTATACAGGTATTCAAACTTGTCGGGTCTAAATCACATTCTATCCGGTCTTCGCTTAATCATGCGTTTGAACCGTATCGTCCTTAAAAGCTAACCGGTCTAAGCTTAGGCTTAAATAAAGACCCGTTAGAAATCTAATAGGTTATTATAAACCTTTGTTCCAGAATAGAAGAACCAGTAAAAGCTACCTTCACTCGCTAATTGTGATTTATACTTACAAAGGTAAATACTTTTAACTTATTTTCCCTATACGGGCTTGGGGTACGGTATATAAAATACCGCTTGGTTCGGCATTGAATCTTTAATTGAATAGAGGTTAAATCATTGATATGCTATGTTTTGAAATGTTTTGTTTGCTTAAAGCCTTTGGGGGGTTAATGACCATGTCCCGGATATCCTTGGCATCATCTTACGAGATGGCCACGACCTAAGCACGGGGTGTAGGCGTACACCTGTCAGTGCCTAACCAAATAATGTGGTGTGTCTATTAATCTTTAACCCGGTCTACGGATCGGGCTACTGAACGCATAAGTAACATGTAATTCACTTACAAGATTATATTCACATAATTATCCCAAGTTATAAAAAATGTTTTGTGCCACGTGCATTCAAATCAATTTTCAACCCTTTTTAAAATGAGTCAGTTAAATTGTATTTACCAGTGTAAACTGACGTATTTTCCAAAAGGTTAAGTGCAGGTACTACTCGTACTAGGCTGGCTGTCTTCTAGCGTCCACAATAAGTCTCGCAAGCTTGGATGTCAATAAAACTGTTGAACAATATCTTCTTTTATTTTGATCCGCCTGTGGATCCGTTTCAACTATTCGTGATATTTAATATTACATTTTATTAAAGTTGAAATGAATCTATCTTTGCTTCCGCTGTCCATTTATATAATTGTGTTGTTTGACTTATGATGATATCAACTACGTCACGATACTCCCCACCGGGCCCACCGGTGACACGTGGAAAATAGGGGTGTGACAACTAACCGAATAATCATGCAAATCCCAATCCAAAAGTATGTAAACACAGGTTGACCTAATTCCTGACACAAACCCTAGCTCTGGAGATGATCACAAATAAATTAGCCGATCATGATGATTTGATCTTCAATTCTTGATTGGAGCATTGATTTCTTCATGGGGATCTTGATAAGAATGATGAGAAGCCTCCAAATTGCTCTTAGTTCGTCCAAAACTACTGGGAAGGAAGCTCTTTTTGAAACCCTAGAGATTAGGTTTAAATAGGGCTTGAAAACAAAAAAATTCATAGTTAACTAGGCCGCGACGTATGAAACGCCCATCTTCGGCATATGAAATGCCCAACTAATAGTAAAAACACCCATAAGTTTCTGTAAACACCGTTAAAAACGCCCCCAAAACGCCCAGGAGTTTGAAACGCCCAACCACACTTTTGAAAAGTTGGGACCTGATTTCTTCTGAAAATCTCCTCTCTTTTCTGATTTGCATTTCCGGTCTTGATTTTTTGGTCCGGATCAAACACATATTTAATTTGTTTAAACCTGCGAATCACAAACACTCACAAAGTAAACATGTTCCACATATATATCACATAAAAACATGCATTTAAACACACTCATAACCATAAAATATCACACTGATCAACATCTTTTTCCATTTCAATACCAAGAATGACTTCTAGGCACAGACTCAGAACTTCATACCCATCCACCTAGGCTCTAGAGCCATATTCTCAAAAGATATCCACAACATTAGAGTCCTTCATACTTTCCATCTCACAATCCTTGGGTCGGGGAGGTTGTAAGTGCTTAGGATCTCCCAGTCTCAGGGTTAGGGAAGCTTGGAGGCTACTCTCTGGACCTCGAAAGAAGAACAGAGTATCGTGTCTTTATTCATAAACAACCGAGATATGTGGAAAATATTAAATTGCAGAGCCTTTATCTGTAAATGATTCATCAAATATTTAAGTTTATAGGGAATGACCTCCAGAAAATATTATGAAGGATTTCATTTGGGCAACTTCATATTTTTGTGAAGTACTGGATTTTAGAAACTACTAAACCCATTTGTTTAAGTTTCTAGTTTTTGTTTTTTCAATAGTTTAGGGTTTGATAATAAATCCTAACTCCTTGATCAATATTGATAGAAGTTTTTCTGGAAGAACCAACATTTTGACCATTATTAGCCTACCATCTTGACTCTTATCTGCTTCTCATGTGATTAGTAAGAGGCTTTTAGAAGATATCAGCTAAAATTTACGGGGTAGGAAGAATACTGGCTTTCCTTGAAAGTTTTGCAAATTCTTTTGTTTTTGAAAAGTAGATTTGAAAGATGATTTAATAAGTATGCTTATTCTCCCCCTTTTCGATATCAGCAGATTTGAAAACGATGTTTAGCTCTTACTGGTAAATGAAGAGGTGGTTATAACCTCACCAGTGGTTTTGCTTTATGTGGTTGGTGGCTGATGTTTAGTGACTAGTAATTTAGAGTATACAAGCTCCTTTGTAGGAGGCCAATTGTTGGGTATAATTTTGGTTCAGCTGGACTTAGCTTGAGGCATATTGGTAACCATCTACTTGAGATTGGAGACCTCAGCTCTCAGCTTATCCCATCAATTTCATCAATTTGTTTTGAGCATCATTTAAATTAATGAAATCATCTTATCCCAACTCATGGTGGTTGTATCATTCGTTATATGAAGTAGAAACTATTACAGGGATAAACTGTGATGTTCTTTTTTTCTTGATACTGGGGACTTCTAGTTTTATATGGCATTCATAGAATGCATAATGTTGTTGCCTACTAGGTGGTCTTACTTATGTTTATATTGTTAATCTATGATCCAGTGAGATAATTTAGAAAAGTAGAAGCCACACATGCAATCTCATCAATAGGATATACTTGTGATGGATTTCACCTCTTCTTCATGTGGGTTAGGATATGAACTCTATAACATCTGAGCATTGATCTAAAGTATTATCTCTTTGATTTGTGAGTGAGATTTTCTCTTTTTATTATGTTCAGATGTTCATCCTTCATGAATATTTTTTCTAATGTCTTTTCAAAGATAGACATAAGTTAGACAGTTTGGCCAGTAGTTTAGGTCTTATTTGCAGACACATAAGATCAGGTATGAAGAAGTAACACCTATGTTTTGTTGGGTGAATATGTATGTCACTCATGTTCTTTTGAGGGTAAGTGGGCTATGAGGTAGAATATAACGTGTTAAAATGTTTATGGAGTGTTTATGCCTTTGGTTACCATAGGAAGGGAGTTTACCTTAGGTAGGCAGTGGCAGTGGGCCCAATTCGATAAAGTAATTTAAAGATAAGAGATCATACCTATGTTCTTTCTGTGGAACTGCAGGATAGAGAAAATAGTTGTTCTAAAAATGTGTTGTGGAAACAACTGGATGTGAAAACTACTAGATGAGAATCCAATCTTTTGGCAAAATAACTGGTTTAGAGAAATTGAAAGAAATTGTAATTTTTTTAAGTTTTAAAATTGATTGATTATTACAAATTCAGCATTCCCAGTCTAGAAATTAGGTTGCAACAATATACTTTTCTTCTACAATTGAATTAGATACAACAGTTTGCTTCTTGCTTTGCCAGGATATTAAGGCATTTCCTAGTTACTGACATCCTCCTATGGCTGACTTTCTTGTTGTAAGACATCCTGCAAAAGTCATTGTCTGAAAAACCAACCAACTCTAGATTATCATTAGCTGAATACCAGATTCCTAAGGAAGGAAATCCTTTAAGATATATGAATATCCTTTTCACAATAGTTAAATGCGTTTCTCTAGGAGAAGCTTGATACCTGGCATTACACAGGTGGCAAACATGATATCTTGTCTTGATGCAATTAGATACATCAAAGACCCTATCATACACCTATATAAAGTTTGAGCAACAGGTTTGCCAGTTGGATCAAAGTCTAATGATTTCGATGTGCACATGGGTGTGGTGCATTTTATACAATTTTGCAGATCAAATTTTCTTTAAGAGAGTTTTCACATATTTGTTATGATGTATAAAAGTTCCTCTTTCGAGTTGCTTGATTTGTAATCCTAGAAAACACTGTAACTCTCCCATTACACCCATTTTAAATCTTGATGTTATTAAGTTTTGAAAAGCTTCGCACAATTTTGAATTTGTTAATGCATAAATTCGGTCATCAACATAAATCTGAGCAATTTTCTAATCTTTTCCCTCCCATTTTAAAAATAATGTTTTTTGTCAATTACACCCATCTTAAAGTTATTTGTTGTTAAGAATGATGAAAGAGTTTCATACCATGCTCTTGAAGCCTGTGTGAGTCCATACATCAAGCTTGTAGACATGATCAGGATCGTGGGCATCTTTAAATTCAGGAGGCTAACAAAGATAAACTTCTTCATTTATTTTCCCTTAAATGAAAGCACATTTGATGTCCATTTAATACATGTTCATCTTGTGAATGATAGCAAATGCAAGGAACAATCCGATAGCTTCCAATCTAGCCATAGGAGCAAAGGTCTCATCATAGTCAATCCCCTTCCTTTTACCTAAAACCCTGAACCACCATCTTTCTTTATTCTTTACCATAATACCCCTTTCATCAGGTTTCTTCTTGAATATCATTTGTTCTAATGGGGTATTACCTTCAAGTAGTAGAACAACTTGCCAGAATTCTTGTCTTTTAATCTAAAGTAATTCTTGTTGCATAACTTCCACCCGGCTGTTGTATTTTATGGCATCTTGGTATTTTAGGGACTCAGCCATTGATAGAAACCCAACAATAAGTAGATGTTTTTTTGTTTGGGTTCTTGTGAAAACACCTTTACTCATGTCACCTATCACTTGTTCTGGAGTATTAAATTTCAAAATGTATGTCCTCCAACATATAGAATAACATTAGTTATAGTGTTTGAAGAATTGGGTTCAGATTGGTTATTTAAACAAGCATTCGGTGAGTCAAAATACTATGGTGGTGGAGGAATCAAACCCAAAGGTTTAGAAAATGCAATGTCTGCTTCTTTTGAAACTACAGTACTTTGTGTCTCAGAATTGGTTAGGAGAGTGATCATATGAGCCTTCAACAAGTGCTGGAAAAATATTTCCAAAGTCAAAACTCACTTTAGCACTTTTGTCTTTATTATTTTCTGGTGGAAATGGTTGTATAAAGACATTTGTTCTATAATCCTCCTATGCAGCACTAGAAGTTTCATTGACACTAGAAACTACTAGATCAATTCTTGGTTCATACTTTAAGATCACCAAATCAAATAATTCAACTGGATTAGCAGGTATCTTAAGTGTGGACATTGAAAGTCTCGGAAACGTCGAGTTTGACGGAGCTTTGGTCCCGAGATGATCGGTTCGGTGATAAGAAATGAGTAGAAGTAGAGAAACG
Source organism: Helianthus tuberosus (assembly GCA_030545235.1). Taxonomy (NCBI): domain Eukaryota; kingdom Viridiplantae; phylum Streptophyta; class Magnoliopsida; order Asterales; family Asteraceae; genus Helianthus; species Helianthus tuberosus. The sequence goes on from CM060363.1 coordinate 173,539,308, forward strand.
ACACCGAACAGTCACTTATAATCTGGTTTCTATTAATATATGAAAGTTACATACCCGCGAAACCAGTTGGACAACATCACCCCATAGGGAACCAAAAGATTGTCCAACACAAGACCTCAAAGCCCATATAATTAGGCATGCTGGCTTCGTACGAACCCACATAGAGTGCGTTTGAACGAACCGGCTTGGCCTTGCACATCTATTATGAACCCACAAAGTAGTCCGTTCGTACGAAACGGCTCCCTTCGTACGAAGGTGCTCCTTCCGTACGAAGGGCTGTTACATCACAACACCTTTGATTCGTAACGGATTTTACTCTATTCTATACACTATTCAACACACGCTCTATCTAGCCTATTCGCACAGTGGCAGACATACAAAATATGCACCAACAGATTTCCCCTTGGCTGTGACTGTCGAATTGTCACGTTGAAAACCTTGAGTTGTGTTTGAATATTTTGCAACTTCAAATATTTTGCAACTTCAATCAGGCATCTTGAAATCTTCAATCGATTCCCCCTTGATTGATGATCTGGGTTTGCTTTGACAGTGTTTGCACAAATTCCCCCTGAAATAAATCTTCAGGTCTTTGTTTGCACAGTTCACGACTCCTCCTCTGATTTGCTAAATTGCAATCTACGCGAACAATCACTTACTTGAAACAAATAAATGCAGCAATCTCTATTTCAACTTTAACCACATCCGCGTTGGTTTTTATATAACATTTTAGCAACACGATATCACATTCCGCTTGCTCGATCTGAGTATTGTACAAAAACCCAACCGACAATTGATAGAAACTTCAAATACCCCACTGGTTAACTTCAAATCTATGATTACCCCTGAAAATCTGAAATCCCGTTTTCTGCGATCAACGTTAAGCACCTTCAAGAATGGTAGATCCGTGTAAACGGTACTTTCCACAATCAGCAAATCTTCATCGGGATAACGAATCATCTGGTAATGTATACTGATCTCCGAAGCATTCGTCCACAATCAGATTCACCCTCTCGGATAATCTCGATCTCAGAAGCTTTCATCCACAATCAGATTCAATTCCGGACAATTCTGAAGTCGGAACCACCCAAGTACTGTTGCAGTGTCACGAATTTCAAAAATGCCGGAATTTCAATATATGACATTGATATTTTTATTCCCCCACATTTTTGCAAATTCTGACGTCTTTTTGCTGAATTCCCCCTCAAACTGAGCAATTGAGTCTTTTGTCATCTCTGAAAAACTCGACTAAAAGAAGAATATAACAACTCTGCTACCAAAAGTCAGTTTTTCATATATGCGGATTTAACGTTACGGACCATAAATAGTCAGATACTCTAGATACCCTGGATGATAAACATTATGCACCAGTATCATTATCATGACTACCCCACTAAATTCTACAATCCGTGATCGCATCATAAAATATGCTGGCTAAAGTTTCGGACGAAATAACAATTAAGCACCATGTGTCCCTTCTTACGAAGCTAGAAATCTCCCTTTCATACAAAGCTGAAAAATTTGACAATTAAGCTTCCATGCTTGTTCGTACCAACCCAGATGTGCACCTTCGTATGAACCCATGAGTGTCCCTTCATACGAACCCAAAGGTGGATTCGTACCAACTTTTATGACAGTTTGAAATCTCCCTTCGTACGAAGCTGAGTTCATACCTCAAGAACACTTTCAAACACATTTTTCGATCCAGAATCTTCATTTCTTTGAATTTCATGATGAAACTTCACAGGATTGTGCGAAAATCAATTCCGAACATAATGATGTCTTCAATTTTGAATTCCATCTGTAAATTGACCTTCAATTTGATGTTTTTCTGATTTTACGTCAAAACTCACTACACATCCAAAATTTTTGAGCGTAGGTGATTCAATCAACTATTAGATCAATTGAATCGGTACCGTAGCTCTGATACCACTTGTAGATGCGAATCCGGATCTAATTTGAACTCCCGACACGATTGCAAAGAACACGTATCACGTGCAGAATCGGTGTACGTGAGTGCATCGATACAAGAACGTAAAAACGATGATTCAATTGATGATATAACAATATACAAAACCGTGATCACCTTGGACAAGAGTTTCTCTCTCTAGATCTTCAAAGCTCTAAAAATGAAAAAGTTTTAAAAACATTACATAAGCCTCCTATTTATAGGCAAGACATTAAAGAAGATCTCTTTAATTACAAGAATGCCATTCCCCTATATTTAACAATATAAAACCTTGTTTTGTTCACTTTTCTGCTACGAAACGCGATTGACGGAAGTGATAGACATTATGCACTCACAGTCCGTAAGGACCTTAAGCGCGCACCTGATTTCAAATACCCTTGCGCACCATAAGGGCTAAGCCTTGCGTCCGTAAGAGACCTCTAGAAACCATAATTTGATACTTTTACAACTTTAGTCCTGGACTTTGATTCTTTTTGCCATTTGGCACTTCTAGTCCCTCTCCCTCCCCATAATTTGAGACTTTTACAACTTTAGTCCTTGGACTTTGATTATTTTTTATCTGGGATGCGTTTTAGTTAACACACAATAATAGTCTCTCTCTCCTTCCCAGAATCGGGATCAGTCGGTGATACGGAACATGTTTAACAGAGTTAAGTTTTTTTTTTGAATTACAAACCGATGTTTTAGGGCTTTTGATCAGAACGAGGATATGAGTCGATTGATGTAAAACTTACCTCGAAATTGTGCTCGAAATGGCTTGATTTTTGTTAATTGGAAGTTTAAACACCCAAATTGAAACATCGTTTTCGTGGGTTAGGGCAGTATTTCGAGGTAGGTTTTACATCAATTGACTCGTATCCTCGTTCTGATCAAAACCTCTAAAACATCAATTTGTAATTCGGAAAAAAAAAACTTAACTCCGTTAAGCTATTTTAACGACAGACTCTTTTACAAAAAAAATTGACCAGTTCAAATTATTATCGGCCAAATTGAGTTAGGTGGGATTATTTATTTCCAATTTACCATAATATTATTATAATAACTAGTATTAAGCCCCATGCCTTGCAGCGGTTGTCATAAAACTGTGTTAAGTAGTAGCAATACTATACCATTGCAGCGGCCACCAACACCGGAAAAGCTCGTAAAAACAAAATAAATAAAAACGGAAAAAATAACGCCGAGTGAAAAGCAGACGTAAAATCTTTGAATCACGCACGCTCATTGCTGAGAAATTAAACCGAAACGTAAAACATAGAAAAAAATAACCGAGTCCATCCAGGACCCGCATGTTGGACGAACTTGTCAAACGCAGAAAAATAGATGTGACGCGATTGGCCAGTCAAACAAGAAAAAAATATACAAAAAAATGTTGAACCCCACACGCACGTTGCGGTGCGTTAACTTACAAAATTTAGAACGAAACGAAAAACTTGGGAAAGATGAAAAGTATGGTGGACCAAAATTGAAAATAAAAAAAGAGTTAGGATTAAATTGCAAAAGATGAAAAATCTTGGGTTAAAAGTAAAAAAAAAACAAAGGGTCTAAATTGCAAATTTGAAGTTATTTATTAATTTTAGATAAAGATAAGGATAAAAATAAGTGATATCTATATATTTGTTATTAATTAATATTAATATTAAAAGGAATTTATTAAACAAATATAAACAAAATTTATGAGGTTGAAGGAGAGAATGCCATGTGTCATTATTTGGAGTCTTTTATTAAAAGTTAGATAATAGTAATTATTATTATTATTATTATTATTATTATTGTTGTTGTTGTTGTTGTTGTTGTTATTATTATTATTATTATTATTAGAGTTAAATGCTTGGTTGGTCCCTGTGGTTTGCAAAAATTTCATACTTGGTCCCAGTGGTTTACTAATTACACGCGTGGTCCCAAAAGTTGTCAAAAATGAGCTCGGTTGGTCCCCTGACCTAACCTCTGTTAAATTTCTCAGTTAACTATATGTGAAATGACTATATTACACTTGAACAACTAAAAACCTAAAACTAAGAATTAAACACAACCTGCATAATCTTCAGCACCATCATCATCTTCATCACCAACCCACCCCTAGTCTCACCCTAACCATCATCATCCGACAGGTCTAGGGCCTGTCACCGCCGCCCCTCTTTCTCTCTCTCATCTTTCTCATGTCGATTCCTCTCTCTCTCTCTCATTTCTGAACAGCGAGTGTGGGTATAATGGTGTTACATGGAAGAAGAAGGATTATGTATGTGTGGCCGGAAAAACGGGAGAGAAGAGGGAGGAGGAGGTGGTCGTGGTGGATTGGTTAACTCGCCGGAGAAACCGGACGGCCGACAGGTCACCGGAGAAATAATCCGGTGACCAGATTTTTAGAGAGAGAGAGAGAGAGAGAGAGCAAAGACCTTGTGTGCGGCTTCATATACCACTTAAAACACAACTATATTTTTTTCCAAGATACATACAATACAACTCTCTTCTAGATTATCAAATTAAAACAACGAAGTGCTGATAAATTACTAACCCTAAATCATCTAAACATACTGTTGATTCATCTTCCTAACCCCAAATCACCAACATCAGGCACGGTACACTCACATGATCAACCAAAAACCTCTAAATACAATTCAAACATGTAATTAGGAACAAAAAGCACAACGGATACCTGTAGCGACCTCTGAAATGCGGATTGTGGTGGTGGTGGAGGTAGTTGCAGGTTGTGGTGGGTTGTGATGAGGAAGAAGATTCTGTTAAAATGAACTCGGTGGTGGTGGAGGTAGTTGTAGGTTATGGTGGGTTGTGAAGGTGAAGGAGGTGGTGGTGTTAGAGGTTGAAGAAGATGATTGGGCTTTCAGGGGTGATATAGTCATTTCACACATAGTTAACTGAGAAATTTAACAGATGTTAGGTCAAGGAACCAACCGAGTTCATTTTTGACAACCTTTGGGACCACGCGTGTAATTAGTAAACCACTAGGACCAATTATGAAATTTTTGCAAACCACAGGGACCAACCAGGCATTTAACTCTTATTATTATTATAAGTCTAGATTATATTCTAACACACCCATGGGAGTTATTAACCTGTTCTATCCATGGGACCTGTACCATTCCTGTGATTTTTTTCATTTACCATCCATGAGGTCCGTTATCTTAGCATCATGAAAATCCAATCTTCTTTATCAAAGTCTTTTCTTTATGTAGAAGGTTGGATCCCCTCTTTTCTTCTTTAATTCTCTTCCTACATACTTTACTTGTGTGTCCATATTTTTGGCATTGGTAACATCGAATATGCAATTGTGATTTTCCTCTTCTTTTATCTCTTGATTATTCATTACCAGAACTATTGCTTTTGTCACCAATATCTTCTTTATTTGTTGATTGAAGTTGAAAAGCTTGTTCAAATGAAGATGTATTCATGAGATTGAAGAGAGCCTAATAAGATTTCCAATGATAAAACCTGAGATATCATTTTATTCTTCTATAGCATCAACAATATGCTCGAATTTTCTTGTTAGGCTACCTGAAATCTTCTCAAGAACCTTATTTTCTTCAATATTTTCTCCATTTAGATGAAAATATATTGTTTTTAATAAAAATATAAAAAATGCAACATCCACATAAACACACATTTTTTTCATCACCGACAATTACTCATCACGTCATGTTTATTCTCCAAGCATGTCCCGAATCTCGAGCTGATATAAAACAAGAATCCGATATAACAAACCCGTATTTTATATCATCATGACGGATGTTACAAACTTACATGTATATGACAAAAGATATGTGATACATTTACATAACATATGAATGACGTGAAAAAGTAAAAAAACGCGGCAACATTTTCGTAATTATTTTACCCGTATGGTAATTATCAAAATTACCAAACAATATCAAAATTACCCTAAAAGATCATTTGTAGAGTAGTTATGATATTCTACAAAATTACCCTACAAGATCATATGTGTTGCCCAGACTTGATCTTTGATCTCTAGAACATAAACGATAATCTAAACTTTATTGAATACTGAATTTGAATACAATGGAATGATTACAAATGAAACTATCTATCCCTATTTATACTAATCTAATGGGTACTAGTGTAGAGACATGTCTCTTCGTGAATAGGCATGTCCTTTGAGTGAATGGTTGTGATCACATATGAAGAGATGCGTCTTTTCCTTCTTAATCATAGCCACTAATTGAATAGATGTGTCTCTTGGTGGTGCCCCTTGAAGCCATCGATCAAAGGAGGCAGCCCTAGGGGTTTCGCACCCTTTGGGGTGGAAGTTACCAACTTCTGAAATGTCATAAACAACCCCTGAACTTTGTAACCGCCACTCTTTTCTTTAATTACAATAAAACCCTTGTAGTTTAGGATGTGTAATGATTAGCAATTTCATTCACCCCCTAATCATGAACATCCTTAGGTTGTTGTAGATCTTGAACTCCGAGCAGTTCTCTCATAGTAGCGAACCTGATCCTTGCTAGTGCTTTTGTTAGTGCCCGTTGTAGTTCTCCACTTACATGTTCCACAGTGATATCTTCGTTCTCCACGCATTCTCTTATGAAATGATAGCGTGTATCAATGTGCTTGCTTCTTCCATGAAAGACTGGATTTCTCATGAGTGCTATTGCAGAAACATTATCCACTCTGAGTGTTATCTTCTCTTCCTTCCAGCAGGTAATTTCACTTAATAGTCTTTTAAGCCATAGTGCTTGGCATGCTGTTGCAGTGCCTGCCATGAATTCTGATTCACATGATAATAATGCCACTGTCTGTTGCTTCTGTGTACACCAGGTTATAGGTGATTCTCCAAAGTAGAATACCATACCAGTTGTTCCTTTTCCTTTGTTTGTATTAACTCCAAAACTGCTATCACTATAACCTGTGATCTTACATCCTCCTTGCTTCTTGTATATGATTCCATGCTCTTTAGTTCCTTTGATATAACGTAGTATTTGCTTCACTACTTTCAAGTGTTGCTCCTTTGGTTCTTGCATGAATCTACTAAGCAGACTGACTGGGTAACATAGATCTGGCCTTGTATGCAATAAGTACCTAAGAGAACCTATCAGGCTTCTGTAATGTGTTGCATCTACTAGATCTCTTTCTTCAGTATTCGTTAATTGTGTTCCTGGATTCATGGGAATCTTTGTGTTGTTGCAGGATAACATATCAGCGTCTTTGAGTATCTTATTGATATAGCCAGTCTGCTTGATGGCTATCTCACCCCCTGCTTGAATAACTTCTATTCCCATATAATATGCTAGCAATCCTAGATCGCTCATTTCAAACTTGTTCTTCATCTGAGATTTGAAAACATCTTTCTCCTTCCTTGATGTTCAAGTGACTATCAAATCATCAACATAGACTCCGACTATTAGTGTAGAAGTCTTACTCATCCTTGTATAGATTGCATTCTCAAAAGTGCACTTGTTGAAGTCAAGTGACTTTAGGGTTTGATCTAACTTCGTATTCCAAGCTCTTGGTGCTTGTCTTAATCAATACAGTGCTACTGATAGTCTATAAACCTTTCCTTCATTTATTGGCTTCACAAATCCTTCTAGTTGTGAGACATAGACCTCCTCCTTGAGATCTCCGTGTAAGAATGCATACTTCACGTCTAAGTGATGTACTTCCCAACCTTGATATGCTGCTAAAGCCAACATTAGTCGAACTGTCTCTATGCGCGCTACTGGTGCAAAAACTTCGTCAAAGTCTATTCCGTGTGGCTGAACATATCCTTTTGCAACCAGCCTTGCTTTGTGTCTGACCACGGTTCCGTTTGCATCTTTCTTAGTCTTGAATACCCATTTTAAACCTATTGCCTTGTGATTTCTTGGCAACTCTGTCAACCTCCAAGTGTTATTTTTGTTTATCGAGTCTAACTCGGCCTTCATTGCTTCAATCCACTTTTTATCACTAGACACTTCCTTGTAATTCCTTGGTTCTTCTTCAGCAAGTAATAATTATTGTGGATCTACTTGAATTTCCTCTGTCTCTTCGTATAGTTCTTCGAGACTTCTTAGTTTTACTGGAGTGTCACTAATACTCTCCGTTGTACTTTCAGAGGTAGATGGACCTCTATTTGATAATCTGTTTGAACTTCCTGATGAGTTTTGATTGTACGAATGTGCTGGCAGGGTTACATAGGAGTTTGGTTCTTCTGTCTGATCTACTCCTGAATCATCATGATGTGGCCTGCTACTACCAGGACTACTTGGTTCATTTTCTTCTAACTCTGGTGGGTTGTCATCTTCTTGAATGACAAAGTTTGTCCATTCGGGATTCCCTCGATTCAATATAACTATTCCAGTTCCCTGGTTGACCTTCCATGAACTTTACATCTCTACTGACACATATCTTGTTCTTCGCCGGATCATATAATCTGTATGCCTTTGATCCTTCTTCTATTCCAAGGTAAACCATAGGTGCACCTCCATCATCTAACTTCTTTTGTAGAAGTGGTAATACCTTAGCGTATGCTGTGAAGCCAAAAACCTTTAAGTGTTCCAGATTTGGCTTTCTTCCTTTCAATGCTTCATACGGGGTATTGTTTACCAAATCCTTCATTGGAATCCGGTTTAATACATATAATGTATGTCTTATTGCTTCTCCCCAGAAATTTTGTGGCATGTTCATCGTCTTGAACATACTTCGAGTACTTGACAACATTGTCTTGTTTCTTCTTTCAACTACTCCGTTTTGCTATGGGGAATATGGCGCTGTAAGCTGTCTTGCTATGCCATTGTCTTTGCAATACTTGTTGAATTCAGCCGACGTGAATTCTCCTCCTTTGTCCATCCTTAGCATTTTTAACTTGGTTCGAGTTTCTGTCTCCGCCTTTTCTTTGAACTGCTTGAAAGTTTCGAATGCTTAATCCTTGGAAGTTAGTAGATATGCCCACATGTAGTGAGTACAGACGTCTACAAGTAGAAATATATACTTCTTCCCAGCATGTGTTGGTGGGGATATAAGACCACAAAAATCTCCATAGACTAAATCCAGAGGTCTCAAAGATCTGAATTTTCCCTGATTTGGAAATGGTGTCCTAGTATGTTTTCCTAATAAGCATGCGTCACATACTTGATTGGCATGACTTATTTGAGGAACTCCATGTACCAAGTTCTTTCGAGTCATTTCCTTAATAACATCGAAGTGTAAATGGCCTAACCTTGCGTGCCATAACCATGCTAAATCTTCTGTGTTTGAGAGCAGGCAGATTGGCCTTCCAATCTTCAACTTTACTTTATACAACCTGTTCCTCATTCTCCTGACTCGCATTAGTAACTTTCTATTTCTGTCGCGGACTGTTAGTAAGTCTCCATCCATTTCTACTTTGCAACCGATTTCTGTGCGTTGTCCGAGGCTCAATATGTTGCTTTTCAGACTTGGAATGTAGTATCCTTGAGAAACAATCTTCTGTTCTTGGTTCAGACATTCCAGCAGTATTGAACCTATGCCTTTAATTTCTATGTGTGACCCGTCACCGAACCGAACTTGCCCTGTCACCTTTTCATCTAATTCTCTGAAGTGACTTTGCACTCCTGTCATGTGGTTGCTGGCCCCGTTGTCTAAATACCATAGACTTTCATCTTCTGTGGCATAACTTGCTGGTTCTATGCGTTCTTCGTTTAGTAGAACCCTTTCTTGAACAACGTTTTCTTCTTGTATTGCCATTAGCAATACGGGTGCTTCGTCTTCCTCGACGAGATTTGAATGTTCTTGTACAATATCTTTCTCAGGACAGTCTTTCTTGAAGTGTCCATACTTCTGACACTTGAAGCACTGGATCTTACTTGCGTCTGTTTGGTTTCTTCCAAAATTCCTCCAATTCTTAGACCTTCCACCTCTAGGTCTATACGAAGATCCTTTATTCTTAGTGCTTTGCTTGTCTTTATTGTCTCGCCAGTTTCCATGCGGTTGGTTGAACCTTCCACGCCCGCGGTTTCCAAACTGTCTTCCTCTGCCTGAGTTGTTGTCGTGATGTGTAAACATCAACTTGTCTTGACTTTCTCCTGGCTTCCTTTCTTTTTCTTAAGTCTTTCTTCGAACGTTTTTAACCTTCCGACCGCTTCTTCTAGCGTCATTGTTTCTAGATCAGAGTACTGTTCCATCGAGGCGACAATCTGAGTAAATTTATCTGGCATTGCATTTAGGAGTTTGCGTACCAGAGTCGGTTGACTCAGTGTTGTCCATAATTCGTTTGCCCGGGTAACTACACTATTTATCTTTGCGGTGAAGGAGTCTATAGTGTCATCTTCCCTCATTTGCATTAACTCGAATTTTGATATAAGTGTTTGCCAACGAGCCTTCTGTACCCGATCAACACCAACTTTTCTTGTCTTAGGATTTTCCTAAATTTCCTTTGCAGTTTTACAACTTGCAACTTGCAATACAACATCCTCCGGTATTGCTTGGAACAGATAAGCAATTGTCGCCTTAACTTTCTTAATATCAGTTTGCGTATTTTCTGCCGGTTCAATCGTTTCCCAAAGTCCATTCGCTTCCAAAATAGTTTTGATACGAATTGCCCAAACCGTATAGTTTGCTAGTTTCAAAATAGGAAACTGGAATTGGGAAAGAGAACTTCCTTTCTTTTGAATTACAACTTGTGAATTTGATCCGCTTGCTCCTGACATGTCTTCCGACCGAACAATCTTCACTTTCAAAAACTTTTATCTTTCTTGGTTTCAACAAACCTCTAATCCTTAACCCCCTCGTATAACCCAACACGTAACAAACAATCAATCTAATTCGCACTAAACCCCGGAATCAAAACCCTAGATTCCTAACCCCTGGTTTGACCCTGAACCAAAAATAAAACTAACTTGCGAATTGAGAAAGAATAAAAAAACCTGATCGCGAATTCCTTGTGATGCCTAGAGCCTGATGCTATGATACCAATTGTTGCCTAGACTTGATCTTTGATCTCTAGAACATAAACGATAATCTAAGCTTTATTGAATACTGAATTTGAATACAATGGAATGATTACAAATGAAACTATCTATCCCTATTTATACTAATCTAACGGGTACGAGTGTAGAGACATGTCTCTTCGTGAATAGGCATGTCCTTTGAGTGAATGGTTGTGATCACATATGAAGAGATGCGTCTTTTCCTTCTTAATCACAGCCACTAATTGAATAGATGTGTCTCTTGGTGGTGCCCCTTGAAGCCATCGATCAAAGGAGGCAGCCCTAGGGGTTTCGCACCCTTTGGGGTGGAAGTTACCAACTTCTGAAATGTCATAAACAGCCCCTGAACTTTGTAACTACCACTCTTTTCTTTAATTACCATAAAACCCTTGTAGTTTAGGATGTGTAAATATTAGCAATTTCAATATGTATAGTAATTTTGATAATTAACCTACAAGTAAAATAATTACGAAAATGTCACAACGTTTTTTACTTTTCCACGCCATTCGTATGTTTTGTACAATAAACGTATTTGTATTTGATCTTTTGTTAACTTTTTTGATCACTCAAGCTGGCTTATACATCTATACTATATAATAAAAGAAACCAATTTGAGGACACTTGTCATCATATTAGATAATCTCTTATAGATAATTATTATTTTAGTTTAATCTCTTCAAATTAATTATAAATAACCCTCCTACTAAATATATTTTTATAAGAATGATTAACCAACATTATCGAAATTATAGTTGTAAGATAGTCGGGCTAAGTAATAGTGGTATAAAAAATATAAGCAAAAGTTACGATGATTATAATATATTTTTTAAATAACATGTTATAAGTAATTATTAGAAAGTGATTTTAAAAATACTTATAGTATGCTTTAACGTGTTATTTAGAGATCGTCATAATTTTAATATGTTGCTTTATTAAGAATACTAGCTTACAACCCCGTGTATTACACGGGTTGAATGACAAAAAAATGTAAATTATAAACGTGTATATAATTTTATTAATGAAATGACTTATTTAGATAAAGTAGTGAAACAAAAGAACAGTTATTTTTTCGTTAATTGTACATGTTGATACTTTATTAGTAATTATTGTGTATATCCAAATAATATATTTTATCTTAACAAATATATATGGTTAGGGTAAAATGAAAACTTCTACGAGTTGTGAGAACTTAGAGAACTCAACCTTACAAAAGGTTTTTTTGAATTTTTTACAGAGGGTGTGAATGAGCGGTTAAAGACTCAAGGTGTTAAACTTTTTGATTTTGAATTTAAGTGGTTAAAACCACCAAAACATAGGGACTCAAAAAGTAATTTACTATTAATTAAATTTGAAATTATACGTTTGATCTCTAACTATATTAAATAATATTATACTTATATTATTTGATACATTTATATTTGTTATAGATAATTATTAATTAAATTTGAATTTAGACGTTTATCTCTAACTATATTATTATTAAAAGGGAGGAGGCACCAGAGAGTGACACGTGTACAAAAAGATTTTCATTTATTAGTATAGGAAGACTTTCTAGTGCTTTCTCACCTTATTTTCCTATTTATCTCTTATATTAAATAATAATAATAATTTTAAATAGAAAATTAGATAAAAACAAATAATAATTTTAAACAGAAAATTAGATAAGAATAAATATTTGTTTTCAATAAATAATTTTAAACAAAAATTTAGATAGGAATAAACGTTTGTTTTTTTGTATAATCATAAAATTATATCTCGAATAATATGAGTAGATATATATACTTTGGAGTTCGATGATTTAAAATATGGTAAATTAGGAATCAAAGGTTCCTATGTGATATATACTTAATAATTGTAATGAAGTTTTTATTTAATGACATATTTTCTTATTATTTAGTATATAAATTATTTATGCAACCCGTGTGATACATGAGGTTTTAACCTAGTATATAACTATAGTGAAATTCGACCACACCATCTTATCACGTAACACTGAACCGATAAACACCCATATATGACACTACACATCAGCGCCCTTATACATGTCGGAAATAATACATGCAATTTTTTGAGAAACTTCCAGCATTGTAGGCCTTATTTCAGGGTTTGAATTCACACATTTAATGGCTAGAATCAATATTGACGTTATAACTTCTTTGACTTCAGGGAGTGGAACGAGAAGTCGATGATCCACCAAATCTGTGAGCTTGACTGCTTCAGTTGTTGTAGATGCTAGAGAAGTAATGATATCACCTGGATGCTGTCCTTTGAGGATTTCCATCACCAGAACCCCGAAACTATATACATCACACTTTTCTGTTACCTTCATTGTGTAAGCCAGTTCTGAAAAAATATATATATATTAACACGATGCATTCTATTTGTGATTATGAATGACAGGAAAAGAAATAACCTGGTGCAAGGTATCCAAATGTTCCTGCAATGTTAGTCCAATTCGATGAATCTGGGTTCAGAATTTTGGAGGTACCAAAATCCGAAACACAAGCTTCGTACTCAGAATCAAGCAAAATGTTTTTGCTTGATATGTCACGATGAATGATAGCAGGTGAACAATCATGATGCATATACGATAAGGCGTATGCAACACCTTTGATAATGTTCACCCTCATCGTCCAATCCAAATGTTGAGCATTTTTATCAATTAAAACATCAGCAAGACTACCCCCTTGTAGATACTCGTAAACCAGAAACGAGTTTTGAGAATGCGAACAGTAGCCAAGTAGCTTAATGATGTTTCTATGTCGTATTCTTGTCAATGCTTTAATCTCATTTATGAATTCATCGTGATTAATCACCTGAGAAGACGAGTGGAGTCTCTTTATAGCAATTGTATCACCTGATGACAACTTCACTTTGTACACACTTCCACATCCTCCCCTTCCAATGCAATATGCTTCATTAAACTCCTCGGTTAGACTGAGGATTTCATCATACGTCTCTCTTCCATTGAAAGTTGAAATCAAAAAGAATTTATTTCCATCTTTATGTTCGTCCACATGCGGTGTCGGTGGCAGCCCCTTTGGTCTCCAATTATAGAAAATGAATATTGCCATGAGAGTGCCAAGTAAAAGAGCTCCAAGAAGTGGAAGCGAAATCAGGAGTGCAAGATTGTGTTTGCGATTTGGGATAGGACTTTCTACTGCACATTGTTTTAATCCACTAACATTTCCACACAAATCATCATTCCCTTGCAATGCTTCTATTGTAAGATTTATAAATGCTTTGCTTTTGGGAAGGGGACCTCGTAAGTGATTATATGAAAGATCAATGTTCACCAATGAATTCATCGATTCGAAACTCTTTGGAATGTAACCTGAGAGTTTGTTGTGAGAGAGATATAGAGTTTCCAAGATACTCATACTTGAAAGCCCAGAAGGTATCTCTTTGATGAGTGAATTATGACTCAAATCAAGAGCAGACAACTGAACCAAACTACCTAAATGGACAGGGATTTCACCAGTTAATTCATTGTTGCTTAAGTTTAAGAAATGGAGTTTTGTGCATTGCTCGAGAGAATATGGAATGGACCCATTCAACTTATTCATGGACAGATCAAGAAGTTCAATTTGCGATCCTAGATCTTGTGGCACTACACCAGAAAGTCTATTATTGCTTAAAACAAGCTTTACCATGCGAGTTAACCTTCCAAATTCTTTGGGTATCTCTCCCACAAAATTATTGAAGGAAAGGTTAAGAAGTCCCAACTGAATCGAGTTTCCAAGGGAAGGAGGTATGTTACCTTGGATTCGATTCCCTCCCATCTGTATCGTGGTTAAGTTTCTGCACTTACTCCAGTTGTCTGATATGTTACCGTAAAGTTTGTTATCGTTGAGATTGATGTAATTGAGGTTTGGATAGATACCGAAGCTCTCGGAAACATCTCCGGTAATCTGGTTTCCATCCAAACGGATTCGGATCAAGCTCGTGCAGTTGTACAAGCTCTTTGGGATTCGACCTGTTAGCTTATTATTAACAACACCAAGATATTCAAGCATCCTACCGTCACAGATTTCGTCAGGCAAACTACCAGAAAAATTGTTGTTTGTCAATTCAATAGCGACCAACTTCAGCTTTCCTAATTCCCATGGAATAGAACCGGAAAGTTGATTATCGTTAAGATACAATTTTTCTAAGGTTTGTAGGGTACGAAATGAACTTGGAATGGAACCATTGAGTTCATTGAATGCCAAATGCAGACTAGAAAGCGATGTCAAGCTTCCTAACTCTTGAGGGATGGGACCAGAAAATTTGTTAGAGTAGAGATGAATAACAAGAAGGGATTTGAGTTGGCCTAGAGAGGCAGGGATGAGACCAGTGAGATTGTTCAATTGTAGCTCTAGCCATATGAGTGAAGTCATGTTACCTATTTCTCTTGGGATTGATCCATTCAATTGATTCTGGTATAGACTTAAGTCGGTTAGATTTTTCAGATTGACCAAAGTGTCTGGGATAGATCCAGTTAGAGTGTTATTGTTTATATAAAGCTCCTCTAGATTGTATAGATTTCCCAATTCATGTGGAATTGAGCCAGAAATATTGTTCTGGCTCAGAAAAAGAGAATGCAAATTCAGTAACTGACCAAAAGAGGTAGGAATTGAACCAGAGATACTGTTACTATCCAGATAAACATAACGCAAATTTAATAACTGACCCAAACAGGTTGGAATCGAACCATGAAGATTGTTATTAGCCAATGCAAGCCCAGAAAGGAATCTCATTTGACAAATGCTTTGAGGAATGGAACCATTAAACTGATTTTGATTAAAATGAAGATAAACAAGTTTTGACAGGTGGCCGATTTCAGCTGGGATTATTCCAGTGAACTGATTTCCGGACAAATCAAGATAAACAAGTTTTGACAATTGGCCGATTTCAGATGGGATAATCCCAGAAAAGTTGTTAAAACTAAGTTCAAAATACGCAAGATTTGGTAACAAGGAGAAGGACAAGTGATGAAGCGTACCAATTAAACCGGATGACGAAAGGTTCAATCTGTTTATGCTGCCATCTTTATTGCATGAAACACCAAGCCAGTTACATGGAGACACTGTTTTTTGAGCAGAAATATTGAGATTAAGATCATGTGTCCAAGAAGGTAGAAGGGTATTGGTATTTTGGCTATGGAGTGTTGCTTTCCATTTTAGGAGAGCATTAACTTCATCTGAAGAACCTGAAACATTCAGAGTACAGAAAGTTGTAAATGTAGCAAGTAAGATGATTGAAAGGGAAAGAGGTGCCATGCTTTGTGTATATTGGTATCAACAAGTAAGGTTCTTAGCATTAATTTATATTGTTTATTTCGGCGACTTGCTGTTTGAAGTCTTCTCAACATAATTTCCACGAACATAACTAAATGAATGGAAGGCTTACTGTTTTTAGTCTCATCCAGGGACCCGTAGAAAATTTTGGAGCCAAGAATCAAATTAAAGAAAATAACGTTTAGATTGGCCAACAATATATTATTTCAAGTTTTACAACGGACTTTATAAATAGATAATATGTTTAATACGATTATATCCAACACACATCTAAAATAATCTTGTATCATACATCTAAAGTAATTTTGTTTTACAGAGAAATATGTGACATTATCTATGTAAAAATTATCTAGGTGATGTACAGTTCCTTGGTCTAATTGGTTGACTGATGTGGTGGAGCCAATCCAGCTACACCACATGTACCCTAGTATAGTGAGTGCCGGTACATGTATGGACACCGAGATGAACCAAATCGATTCGACCTAATAAATTTTAAAATGAAGTTGTATTCAAAATAAAATGATTTTTTTTATTGTAAGTTACACCGTTATAAGCTAAACAAATTTTGAATGACAACATCCATACCGCTATTGGTATTATCGGAACAAATACCTATATTTGTTTTTATGGTTTTCAATTGATATAAAACAGTTATCGATGTATTTTAGGCATATCGCGAGTTTGATTTTTGAGTTTTTTCTGTTCCTATACTGAGTGCTAATCACTACAAGAATATGGAGCAATAGCGGCGACAAATGTCGCCGCTAAAAGGTATGATCCACGCCGCTATTATTAATAGCAGCGACATGTCGCCGCTAAAGGGTCGCCACTAAAGGCTGGCTGGTAAAGGCCCTCTTGTCGCCGCTATTGTTTCATGTCGCCGTTATTGATATAAACCAATAGCAGCGACACATGTCGCTGGAATTAAGTCTTCGCTAAAGGGGTATATCAATAGCGACGACACATGTCGCTGCTAAAAATCTTTTTCTTTCAATTGTTTTCTGCATTTTCAATATTTCCGGTTATATACAAATCTGCCAATTTTTCAGTTTCACGCAACACAAACAAACTAAATAAACATAATACTTAACATCTTAAAATCGCATAAAACGTTTAATCCGTACAATAACATCCGAAAACTACAAGATATTTGTCATATGTCAATAATACTTTATAGTCATCGTCATCCTCATCGTCCTTGTAAAAAATGTCATCATAGTCGTTTGCGGCTTGCTTTCCCTTCTAAGTAAGATATGAATCGAGTTGATTTAAAAATGTCAGGATTTGTAACAAACTCGAAAAATATTCCTATATTAATACATATCAAAACCTATATTAGCATTTAACATACTACCAACATATATTTACCAAAGTAACATGCGCCCATTGATACTTGTATAACTTTTTAATGTAAAATTGTATAGTTTACCTCAGAAAAGGGTTGTGGAGTTTGAGGTTGCTCACCAAACACATTTGATGTCATATTGGAAGAAGGTTTATGCCCAATCCCCCGTAACCATCCTCGTCGATCACCCATCACATTTTGAAATGCGGCAACCTCATTCGGCGGTTGAGAATCGCCGCCTTCTCCATCATACTCATTTCCGCCCATAATCTCGCGTTCTGAATTAAGTTGTATTTTACAAAGATGATATATATATATATTATAGAGAATTATACTTTAGATAGATACTTACAAAATGTTGCTCTGCTACCGCGTCAACCCAATCCCCAACTTTATCTGTGTGAGTTTTGCGGTACGTAGCGAGATGTTTTAAACCCTGTTTAACCTTAAAAATTAGATTAGACATTAAATAAACACAAACATACAAACACACACATATAAAATATTACATGTTTGTAGGCGGTGCTACTGTGTGATGTTGTCCCCTCACGGTTTGGGAATAGTTGACGCTGGTGGACTTTTGTGTTAGCCTTACGTCTTGAAATATATTTGGGGTCCAAGAAGTGATCAATGGTTCTCTGCCAATTTTCATAAGGCATATCCACCGGTGGTATGCCCTTGCTCTTTCCATATCGTCATAACCTCCATTACTAAGAAATTCTTCTTTAGAAACCGTAAACGCAGCATTAAACGGCTGCAAATGCAAGAGCAAACGAGGGAAAAAACGCAGCCGTTTGCTACCGCGTTTGCCGCCATTTAACAGCGCATTTACGCCTGCAAACGCAGCAGCAAACGGCTTTTTACACCCGTTTGCTGCTGCGTTTACAGTCGTTTAACGCGAAATAACTTATTTACCTTTAGGTGGTTCATGATGGCATCCTTATGTGGTTTTCGAAACTTTGTCCCAACCCATTTATCGAACGGGATGGTCCGCCACTTATACATACCCGCCTAACGTGAAAATAGGTCGCTCGGTACACCGACGTGGGTATAGGTTACATCTCTATCGAATGTAAGAGACATGGTCCCCCCCTCCCACTTTCACCATTCTGCGAAGCTTTTGATTTTTTGCTTTCTCGTTAACTCTCCTTGGGGGAACCGCTGCAAATAAAATTAAAATTAAATATAATTAGTGACAACATTTATAATAAATGAAATAAAAGTACTAAATAATAATTGATAACTTATGGTCGATATCGTGTGTTCCTCTCCGAAAAGGATCAGGATGTGGTGGATCCCCAATTCCGTCTCCACCCATGTCCCCTGGGGAGCACATCCTGCATGTGATAAACAAATAAAAACCACAAAGAAAACATTTTTCCTAAAAAGTTACAAATGTTACAACAAGTGTATCAAATAGAAATTAATAGAAAGTACAACAAGTATAAATAGTATGTAAATAAAGATTTCAACAAGTGTTTTTCAAATACCAACTAATATAAATTACAATAACTTTTCTTTTAATCAAACTCGATGTCATAATCGGGATCGTCCTCATCATAATCAGTCTCGACCTCCAACACTTCATCGAAAGTAGTCACTGGGGGATCAACATCAGTTGTAGGCTCACCTGAAGTAACATGAGAAGACCCAATTTGAAAGTATTGGGTGAGGTCGATGACAAGCGGACAGTCAGATGAAGACTTGTTGTGGGCAACATCAATATCTTCTAAGTCATCATCAACATTTCGAACCGGCTCGACGCAGTCATCATTTAATGGCTGATCCCAAATTTTTTGATGATTAATGTTTTCGACTACCCATCTATGTTTATTTTTTATTTTTGGTTTAGAGACGGTTCTTGGATGAAGAACACTTGTTTGGCTTGCGAAGCAAATATGAGTTGATCATCTTTGTCCTATTCTTGTTCAGTGCTTATACTTGTGATATTATTGTCATACTTTACACCCTTTGAGTATCAAACCACTTACACCGAAATAGGACAGTTGAATAACCATTTGTATAATGCAACTCAATAATTTCTTCTAATTAGCCATAAAATTTCATACCGTTCTCTCCGGCCACCTCTACCCAAGAGTTTTGCGTTGCGCATTTTGCATCACGTTCAAGTGTCATAAACCTAACACCGTTGGCTATGAACCAGTGTAAGTTTCAGCATTCATTTTCGTACCAATTGAAAAAGCATACAACTCTTGTTATATATGTATTACCTAACAGATGTAGAGTAATGCGTGTTATATATGTTTTATACCTTATCAAGAAACCACCTCGGAAATTTGGTTTTAAGATCATCTTGGGGATGTGTAGATATGAACTCACAACATGGATGACAAATATAAGCAAGGAAGAGAAAATAGTAATTAACATATTATGAAAAGTAAAGATAGGAACACTCACTTCATGTACTCCCTGACTTCTGCGTAGTTTTCGATGACAAACCATTCCATCTTGCTTTTTTCGATGGTTGAAAGATATTTGCTCTTCGTTGCGCTTGCTAGACGACATTTAGACTCAAACACCCAAAACTTTACTTTTTCAACAACGACATCCTCGTTTCTATCTGGGCGATTGAACTTAGTCTGAACATCTTGAAGATACATTGAACAAAATGTTAGAGCTTCTTCAATCACCTAAGCTTTAGCTATACAACCCTCCGGCCTTTTAGGGTTTCTAACATAGTTTTTAGCTTTTTCATGTACCTTTCAAATGGATACATCCATATGAAAGCTACTGGACCTCTTGCAATCGCATCATCAGGTAAATTTAAAAGTAAATGAACCATAATATCAAAAAACGCCAGGGTATATATCATCTCTAACTTGCATAGAATGGTAAGAATGTCATCCTTTGCTTTCCTCATATCCTCAACCAATAGTGTTCTCAAGAAAAGTTTCTTAAAAAACATACCGAGGTCAACCATTGGTGTAGATGTATCTTTGGTCAAAAGCCCTCTAACCCCAATCATTATCAAAAGTTGCATGAGAATATGATATGTTAGTGCATATGTCTGTTGACTTCGTCTTGTATCGAGTCATGTAATAGGATTGATAGACCAAGACACGTAGTTCGAAAGAAACGGGAAACAGGTCAAAACCAGCAGGTTCACACGAAGTGACCAGTTCGTGCGAACTGGCCAGTTCGTGCGAACTGGCTCTCCTATAAATACTAGGTCTTGGTTCTTCATTTGAAACTTTGGATTCCGATAGCGAAGCTCTGCCGAAGTGTCTTCAAGCCTGTAAAACGTTGTGAAATCAATCTAATCGACATTTAAAGTGATTCTAAGTGCATATCAAGCTGAATGAAGATCAAGTCAATGAATTCCGCCTCTGATTTGGTCTAGAACTCTTCTGATTGACTCGTTTTGATCGATTCACCGATCCTACAAGTGGTATCAGAGCTCAGGAGGAAGAGTTCTTACCATTTCAGCTTGTTTTCAAGGAAAAATCTGATTTCTACTCACTTTCTTCACTTTTTCTCAAAATTAACTAAGATTTCATGGATAAAATGATCTGATTTTGACATATAACTAGTAAAACACTGTTTTAATCAATCCTTGAAAAAATCAGGTCCTAATTCAACCAAAATCTTGATAAAACTGACCAAATCGTGTGAAAAACTCATCAGATCGTTTGGAGATGTTCCAGTTCGTTTGAATTCGAGTTCCAGTTCGCACGAATTGAACAAAGTTGTTTCAGTTCGCATGAGCTGATCATCCATTGTCGGAGATGTTATGATCATCCAGGTCGCACGAGGTGCTCAGTTCGCACGGTTTGAAATTCACTCAGTTCGCACGGTTTGGAAATCACTCAGTTCGCACGGTTTGGAATTTATTCAGTTCACACGGGTTGATCCAGTTCGCACGGTTTGACATTATAACATTCCAGTTTGCACGGTTTGCACCAAATCGTTTGAGTTTGTTTTATCAGTTCGCACGGTTTGAAGTTAGTGACCAGGTCGTTTGGAACTTACCAGATCGCTTGAAAATCATCTCAGTTCTTTTGAAGATCTGTTTTTGTGAATTTTTAAAAACCGAATCAAGGAAAACGAATTCTACAACGCATTTGCTACCCCGATAACTATGGCTCAGAACGTGAACTTAGAGAATGAAATGGGCACCATGCAAAAACCGCCTAAGCTCATGAATATCGAGGAGTATAACGGTTGGGAGGAACGTTTTGAAAATTGGGTTCAAGCTAATCACTTAGATGCGTGGGAATGTGTTGAAGAACGATATGTTAGACCGATTGATGAATACAGAGATATCGTTGCTATTAAAGACTTAGATGATAAAGAGAAAGCGAAATACAAAAGTGAAAAGATGATGATCAGTATTTTGCAACAACCATTAAGGAAGACATCTTGATTTTATTGCAACATAACGGAAGTGCACACTCAATGTGGAAAGCACTAAATGTTGGTGCAGTTGTCTGTTGACTACATCTTCGTTCGTGTCTTAGTTTAGGGCTGATTGTATATTGTACGG
This sequence comes from Helianthus tuberosus, assembly GCA_030545235.1. Lineage (NCBI taxonomy): Eukaryota > Viridiplantae > Streptophyta > Magnoliopsida > Asterales > Asteraceae > Helianthus > Helianthus tuberosus. The sequence continues at coordinate 173,561,317 of CM060363.1, forward strand.
GAATATAGAGTAGTAGTGGTGATTTCCCGAGAAAGTTGATTTCACATATATGGACATGTCCATATGTGGGAAATCAAGATGTCCATATGTGGGAAATCACTGATGTTTATATGTGGGAAATTACTGATTTCGCTTATATGGACATTACTGATTTCGCTCTTATGGACATCATGTCCTTATGAGCGAAATCTAGGCAACTATATATAGCCCTTGAACGAAATCATTTGTAAGGTTGTATGATTCCATACCGAGGTGATGCCGGTGTGAAGAACTACTTGTATTCGTGTTATAATCAATACAAACAGTAGTTAAAGTGAAGAATCAGCTGTATCTACCTTTGTTTCTTGTTATTCCGCACTTGAAACAGAGAAGAACACCTCTGAACGACTCATTCGGGTCAGATCACGATCCTACAAGTGGTATCAGAGCTTAGGAGGAGGAGTTCTGCAGTATTCAGCTGATTTTCATTGAGATTTCTAGCTTCTACACCTTCTTTCATCATTTTAGAGAGATTTACTGGTCAAAATTCGCTCAAAATTTCACAGATCATAGACAATTGGACATAGAAAAATCCCTGAAAGTTTGACACTGAAATTCAAACTAAAAATGGACCAAATTGCATTCCGATTAGATTTCGCTCATACGGACATTGTGTGATTTCGCTTATATGTCATCCTAATTTCGCTCCAAGATCATCCAATCAGCCTAATTTCGCTCATAGGGCAACCCAGACACCTGATTTCGCTCAAAGGGATACTCAAAATCCTGATTTCGCTCAAAGTTACACCTGATTTCGCTCTTGTGAACATCAGGGTTTCGCTCTTGTGAACATCAGGGTTTCGCTCTTGTGTCACACATATCTTGGGATTTCCTTTTTGTGAACATTCTGATTTTCTTTATGTGAACATTCTGATTTCGCTCTTAGTTCACATAAGTAGTCTAATTTCACTTAACAGGTTGTTTTGAGAGAAAACGTGTCGGGATTGTTTGAAATATGGCAGAAATGTTTGATGAAGAGGAGAATGAGTTTATTGAAAGGTTAAATAGATATGGTTGGTATCAAATGAGCATATATGAACAAGATGATAAGAAGATTTGGATTCTTAGACTTGAAAAGTTTGCATTTCAAAAGGATGAGACCGTGAAAGAGATGGAAAGGAGATTTGATTACTTGATGGACAGGTTAAAATTGTTTGGAATAAAATTGACAGATACTGAAAAGATATCAAAGTTTGCAGATGCTTTACCTGCCGAATGGGATGATGTTTTAAAGAAATTAAAACAAGAGCCTAAATTTTCAAAATTACATCCATCTGATTTCATCAATAAACTTCAAAAGCATAGTTATGAAAATTCTGATAAGAAGAAAATATTGATGAATAAAATCAAAGAGAATCTAGATAAATTGAATTTGGGAAATCTAGATAAAATCAATTTGGATGTAATTACTGAAATTGATAGGAGAATATGTATGTGTTTCGCTGCAAAACAGAACATGAAATATGACTTTAAAAGGGGGTGTTATATTAATACAAATTTAAATCCTCTTGATTTTGTTAAAATTGTTTGTGCAGGAACATACAAGACAGAGACAAAGGAAATGTCAAAGAATGAAGAATCTGTGAAGAATGAACTTTCAAGTTCTGCTTCAGTGTGTTTTATATGTGACAGCTTTAAGACGGAAAATGACAAACTCATGAAAGATGCGGAAAGTTTGACTTTGGAAGTCAAAAAGCTATATGTTAAGAAGCAAGCTGATGATAAATAGATTCTGGAGTTGCAGGAAAATTGTGTAAAGCTGAAATCTGAAAATGACAAACTGTTAAGTAACTTGAACAGTTTGACATTTGAAAACCAGAAGTTGAAAGAAAATGAAAATTTTTTTGAAAATAAACTGAAAGTTTTTGAAATAGAGAAATCAAAAGCTGAAAAAGAATTTGAAAATCAAATAAAAATTCTCGAAGATGGGAGAAATGTTTTTAGTCAAAATAACATTGAAAAGCAAAAAATGATAAATTCTCATCTTCAGACGATTATTCAACTTGAAAAAGAAGCTGAATGTGCTCAAAAGAAAATCAAAGAGTTAGAAGGTAAAATCAGGGAATGGGAAGAAAATTTGAAGGTTTTTGTGAATACTTCAGCTATTCCCTGTCCAAAACCTATTAATTCAGTTCCAATAAGTGACAATGTCACAAACTTTGACAAAGTCAAAGTTGAAGATTGTGATGAGAAATCTGATGATGAAAATGAAAAAATGAAGAAAAAAAATTTATTTTTGAAGTTAAAAGAAAAGTTTCAAGAAACTGTTCCACAATCAACTGAAAAGGGAGAATGCTCTAAGCAAAAACCTTTGAAGAAGAAAGTGGAACAAAAACAAAAAGAGATAATTTTGAAAAATGTTCAAAAAGAAAATAAAAGTTCATCAGATCAATCATCCAATCGCAATAAAAAATTACAAAAAGTAAAAATTGAAAATTCAAAAATTGTTGGCAATAAGTGGTGCAGGTCGGACCACAGTGCTCAAAAGCAAAATCCAGCAATCAAGAGGGGAAAAGAATAGCACCAAGCCAAACAATGCTATGATATGAGCATCTGGTGTGAAAGTGGTGATTGGTATGATAACAGAGTGTGTTACCGATGCGGTTATCAAGGACACATTGCTGTTAATTGCCAGGATTGGAGTTATGAGACGAGAAGATGCTATAACTGTCAAATAAGAGGTCACATTGCCAGAGATTGCCCAAGGAGATCAAATGAAAGATTGAGGGTTAATTCTCATAAATTGGCAAAGAAATTAGTCAATGTCAAGCCCAAAGAACAGAAGGTTCAAGAACCTAAAGTTCAAGAAAAGAAAGTTAAACTTTCACAGGGGCAAAAAGACAGACTGAGAAAGAAGAGGAAGAAGGTCAGAGAGTATCTGGAGAAGATTTTGTCCTCGGGTTCACCGGATAGATCGAATAAAAGTTCTGATGAATCAACTCCCTCGACTGCAAAGTCAAGCAAGACAAATTCATCAGATACAAATCTGAGGACGAAAAAGGAAAAGAAGAAGGTGAAAATTGGTGGCGATGAATCTGTTTCTGTGAAAACAAAGGAGCCACACGTCGGCGATGAATCTGGCTCATCAAAGTCAGACAAGCCACATTCAGGCAATGATTCTGGTATGGTAAAACCAGAAGAGCCAGTTGTTGAGGTAAAAAATGAGAATTCTGGTCTAACAATGGATGATACAAATTTTCCACCATTGTTGAACAAGAATTCAAAATCACCCAAGGACCGTCAGGCTTGGGTGAATCTGTTCAAATGAAAAACCTGACTTGCCGGAGTTCCCAGGTTGGTAAGCGTGGAACATGAATCGGCACATTTCTTGAGAAATTTCACTCTGGTGATTTTTCGCCTTACATGTGGTAAATCAGGGACATTAAGTTGTACTTGATTTTCTACAAGTGATGTTTGAGATCTAAAACTGAAATTATAAAATTTGTCATGTGTACGAAGAAAACAATGTGATGAAGTGACCCCGAATCTACAAATGATTAGTAAACAAACTAATTTTTCAGGAAAAACCATTTTGATTAAAACAAACTTAAGTGTTTTGAAATCATAATGGGAAAAATAGTTTGTTGTGAGGGGGAGTTCTGATTGTTTATGCCAAGTGAATGGAGAATTGAAGTGATTCTCATCATGTTGTCACGTTTCTTGTACAGTTTACTTTCAAATTTTCCCAGAAAATCAAAATTGAGACATATTTTGATTTTAGGGGGAGTAAAATTAAAAAAAAATTAAAATTAGAAAATTTGAAAATTACAAAAACATTGAAAAAATTCAAAATGAGTTTTGTTGTCAAAAAGAGGAAATGATAGTAGATCAGTTGGACTGTCACAGCATGCTAAAGAAATGGAGAGATAAAATGTGATAAACGGTCTCACTAAAGATGTAACGATAGGCTCAGCTAGACTAGTAGAATTGCGATAACGATACAAACTTAAATGAAAAAGCCTAGTTCTAGTGGAAAACATGGTCGAAAGCATAGTACTTAGTTTTGTCCTTCTTGACTGTGTGCCTACTCAGTAATCGCTGATTGTCGAAAGACATAAAACTGGTTAAGTTTGTGAACTTTCACAACTTTGCTGAAAAGTCGCTGTGATTGTGCATTTCATTTTGCAAAGATTTAAACTTGTTTTATTTCTTTATTTTGTTTAAGCATCGGACATCCTCTGCGTATACGTGAGTATCGACCTGGATGTTGTTGCCTAAACGTTCTGCTTTATTTTCTTTGGTGTTTCGTTTAAGCTTTGGACCTCCTCTGCGTATACGGAAGTATCGATCTGGTGGTTAAAGCCTAAACAACTTCAACTTGTTTTATTTTTCTTATTTTGTTTAAACATTGGACTTTCTCTGCGTATACGGAAGTATCGACCTGATTGTTAATGTTTAAACATTCTGCTTTGTTTTCGCACAAATCACAGTTGATAAAAGTTTAAATGCATTGCTTGAGTTAGTGTATTACATGATGAGGGGATATGCTGAGATCATGGGGTCCATAAGAACTTAGTGCAAAATTAATATACCTTAACGTATCGGTAAGCATTTCGAAAGTTTTTAGATTGAGTTTATGTGGACAACAATATCGTCAATCCATGTGAATCGTTTAGAACTTAAAATGTTTAAAGCTTAACGGTGCTAGTGATTTGTCTCATGAACTATGAACTGATATGATCCTCTTTCACAAACTCACAAAAATATGTTTGTACATTTTTCATTTCTGCATTTAATTTCTGTTATTGCATTTATGTTTCATTTTTTGAAAAATCCAAAAAGATTTTTGACAACTGATGTTGGAAAGCTGATATTCAAAATCTCAACGGCTAAACATGATGAACGAATGGTTTGGTTAATTGGTTTGAAATGTTTAAAATGATTCATTAAGTTGAATCAGAAATTTGGAATGTTTTAAATTCTTGATCAATTTTAAATGAAAATTATTCTCAAAAGTTTAGTTGATTCATTAAGTTGAATCACAATATTGTTTGTTTGTAATAGAGTGATTGAGATGTGTAGGTTTCTGATCCTGTTGCTATTGAAAGCCAGGAGATGCATCAGAACCTGAGAAGAGCTTAAACTGAAAAAGCCAGGATTTGATTTCAAAGGTGATAACAAATTCCAGACAGCGATCCCAGCTCGATGATAGGGGAAGTCTGACGAAAGTTAGAACCAGAGAAAGATCCGGGTACATGATTCTAGGAAGAGTTCCTGAAGAAGACCGATCAAGATTGAAGAATTGTCATGTTGAAGACTCTCACTGAAGATTCCGTCAACATTCAAGGGGGAGTCTGTTGGTGCAGTTGTCTGTCGACTACATCTTCGTTCGTGTCTTAGTTTAGGGCTGATTGTATATTGTACGGGAATATAGAGTAGTAGTGGTGATTTCCCGAGAAAGTTGATTTCACATATATGGACATGTCCATATGTGGGAAATCAGGATGTCCATATGTGGGAAATCACTGATGTTCATATATGGGAAATTACTGATTTCGCTTATATGGACATTACTGATTTCGCTCTTATGGACATCATGTCCTTATGAGCGAAATCTAAGCAACTATATATAGCCCTTGAACGAAATCATTTGTAAGGTTGTATGATTCCATACCGAGGTGATGCCGGTGTGAAGAACTACTTGTATTCGTGTTATAATCAATACAAACAGTAGTTAAAGTGAAGAATCAGCTGTATCTACCTTTGTTTCTTGTTATTCCGCACCTGAAACAGAGAAGAACCCTCTGAACGACTCATTCGGGTCAGATCACGATCCTACACTAAAAACGAAGTTTGTTGGAAGTCAAGACATGATCAAGAACAAAAAATCGCTTTTGTAGAAAGAATTTGATCTATTTCGTGGATTGAAAACTGAAAACACCAAAGCGATTATTGAAAGATATTGCAATTTGGTGGTTAACATGAAGCGTTTGGATATCAAGAAAGATAGAGAAGAATGGGTTGAAAAGTTGGCCGATCCGTTACCACTAGATGTTTAGGGGACGTATCTTATGGTTTTGAAGAATAATGGTGAATTTGCGAATCTATCGCTGAGCAAGTTTATTGAAAAACTTGAAGTTCAAGAGATGGAACAACGGAAGATGGAGAAAATGAAGAATTATAATGGTGATCAGGACATTGGTTTGTACTACAAAGGAAGTACGGTTGATAAAACCAACATTGCACCAAAGATCGAAACTGCATTTAACGCAAATAGTTCTTCTGGAGGGTTATCTCAAGGATCAAACAACAATACCAGATTTTCTTCATATCCATCATTTGATCCAATTTTTCAGCAACCAATAATGGCAAAGTACTACAATGCAACATTGCATTAAACCTTCAGAATGGTCAAAATTTCTCGGAAGAGGTTGCCAAAGGTCATATGTCTTTATTGGTAACCGTGTTAGAATCATATGAGAGTTTAGTTGCGGGAAGGATCGGAAATCCTATGTTAACAAAAGAGGATTATGATCAGATTGATGCTGAGGAGATGGAACTTATGGATATAAAGTGGTGTATGGCTAGTGTGTTGAGAAGAGCTGAGAAGTTTAAACAGATCACTGGAAGAGATGATTTCCGTGATGCTGGAACTTCACCTTTAGGTTTTGATAAATCTAAAGTTACTTGTTTTCGTTGCAGGGAGAAGGGGCATTTTAAGCGAGAATGCACAAATCGCGAAGCAAGTGGAGCTCAAAATCCATTCAGCAACAATGATTATCATTGAAAAGCGATTTATCATCAAGTTGTTCCGCATCAACCACAATCGCTACAAACTTCACATGCTAAGAAGGAGATTGAAGAGCCATCAAAGAAAGCTTATCTAGTTCATCAAGATGATGAAAGAATTCCAGAAGGTTTTAATTGGGATGATTATGATCCTAATAGACCTTAAAATTCTAAAGCATTTGTTGCTCAAATTTTTGAAGATTCAACTGCTGAAGATGAAATAGCGTATGCTTATTACGAATCTCAGCAATTCATTCCTAAAAAGAAAGAAGAAGAACCAGTTTCAACAGAAAAGGCTTCAGCAAGAGCACCAATCTTTGATCACTCATCAGATGAAGAGAGTGTTGATGACAGTGAAGAAATTCGAAAACTTGAATATTTTAAAAGAAAATTTTCATCTGATAGGAATAATTTGAATCTTGCAGGTAAAATGGAAGAGATCAAAGAAAGACAAGCTGCAAAAAAGAAGAATCAAAGGGCATCAATTGATGAAGAAAAGGTAAAACCTGAGGAAAATGTTCGAGAAGTAAAGAAGCAGGTTAAAGAAATTCCAACTATCAAGGTTGAGAAGGAAACAGATACTGACAAGATGCCTGAGAAGTGTGAAAATTGTGATACTGTGAAAAGGCACAACAATAAACATGAACAGACTGAAAGAATCTTATTATGTGTTAAACAAAGCTATGAATCAATATAGCAAATCAAGCAATGAACAAGAGAAAGCTATGAAGACACTCAATGGAGCATTCATGACGAAATAGAAAATCATCATTCAGTACATTGAGAAATGTGCTGAACTTGAACAAAAATTGGAAACTCAGAGGATAGAAACTGAGAGGGTAAACAGGTTATTGAAAAGTTATTCATGTGCTTCTTATGTGATTGACAGGATTTATCCTACAATAGAAGGCATGGAAGCGTTTGAAGAGAAGAAATCTGAAGTAAAGGATACTGGTAAGAAACATAGTACCAATTATACAAAGTGTCCACCGCCGCTTGAAGAAGGATATTCTCCACGAAATCCTAATTCAGAAAGAGTAAAAAAGGCAACCAATTTAAAGTGGGAATCTGAACCTTCAGATGGATTGCCAGATAACATCGATGTCACTTTCACATCGTCTGACACTGATCATGAGTCTGATTTAATAAAGAAAGTGATCGATCATGTGTTGGATAAAGATGAAACAGAGGAGTCAAAGCCAAAGTCAAAGTCTGATACTCCAAGTCCAACAGTTGAAAAAGTCAAAAGGGTTTACAATAATGATTTTCTGATATCAAAAAATAATTTGAATGACGAAACATTCAAAGTAGCATATACTTTGAATGACTCTGACAAATTATATTCTGATGAAGAATTTCCAATAAGAGGTGTTAAAACTGAAATGATTAACAAGGTTTTCAAATTAACAGAAATTAATATTTCTGAAATAAAAGATGTAAATCTTATTGAAAAATCTAAAAAATACACCTCAAGAGTTCAACGAAGAATGAACAAGAAAAAGGGTTACAGTTCTGGTTCTGGTTATCGAAAGAAACCAAACCATAACAGTAATTTCAAAAAGAAAGGATTAGGTTTTATTCCACCAAAAGAAAATGAAAAATATGTTAAAGATTTTAAATCAAAAGTTGTGTTTGTTTCAGGAGCAAGTTCTGAAGAAGAAGAAGAAAAGAGCTCATTTTGGAAGCAGACGAATAAAGAATTCCTTGCTAAGAAGCAAGAGGGAGTGAAGAATGATATTGCTCAGAAGAAGGAGACAAGAACCTGTTACCAATGCAACGAAGTTGGTCACATCACCCGGAAATGTCTAATGGCAACCAACATAAAACAGGGTGTCACACCCCGACCCGCAGCGGATAGGTACGGAGTGGACCGATTGCCCATAGCTCATGACACTATTTAAAGTTATAATATTTAAAGCACAACCAAATTTCATTATCACATAACATATGGAAATCATAAAGTGTTCATACAAAATTCAAAACCAAACTTAACATAAGATCTTCTCAATTTATTTCCTAATGCCCATACTACGTGACCTCTTCACTCGAACATCGACCTTGATTACGTGCATCACGTTAGGAAAATAGATTTTTTTTTGGGTCAACAAACATGCTGGTGAGTAATTTCCTCGTTTTAATTTCAAAAACAATTTTATAATTAAAATTTAAAATAAAGCATTTCAAGGTTAGTTAGGTGATTGTTTCATGACGTTAACTTAAGCAATAATCACGTAACACCAAACAAACGCACAACCATTAAACAACGCGTAACAAAATAGAATACTAGACTCATGACAATAGCGTGCATTAGTCTCAAGCCCCGAGGAGCGAGTCTAATACTGTTGGCGATACAAGGCTACAACCCATGGCCGTGGGGAACCTAGTCAGCCATGGATCCACATGACACAATAGCATGCAATAGACTTGACAACCTGTAGCATATAGAATGTTGGAAAACTCATATAGGCATTCACATAATAACACTTGAACTTAGCATGTTGACTGAATTGAAAACGTGTATAACATGATGCACCCCAAACTTTGTAAAAGATTAAAAGGGGAAATGGAAGAGATTACTCACGGTTGGTGCTCCGTTTATCTCCTTGAGCTAACCGTATGAACTTGAGAAAACTCCACGAAAAGATATTATCCTAGCAATATATTTGATATATAAAAAGGCTAATATCGTAAAAATATAAACAATACTAAAATATGGTCTATTTATAAAATAAACAGATCCTATTCGTTGGGATCTTTTGTGTAGTACTAACTATATGATAATTAAATTTTAAACATTTAACTAGTAGTGTATAGCGGAAGTATTTATAAATTTTTTAATTTGTATAACTATAAAGAAAATGATTTAAATCATTAACTGTCTATGTTTGTATATCTAGATATACAATCAAACAGAAGTTTATTCTCACATGGTATATATATATATATATATATATATATACTATTAATCTACCGATGAGATATATATACTGGTGGTTAAAGACTAACAGTTTGAGACATCGAGGTATAATGAACGAGTGCTAGAACACGAATTATAACGGGTTGCATCGGGTAATCGGTGGTGTTCAACTGAACAGCAGCGATTGAACAAGATTTTGTTTCTCTTTAAAGATTGTTTTTGTAGTTTGATTAAATACTCAAACTATGAAACTCATCTACTTCCCCAAATCAAGTACACACAATATTGGTATATATGATTCTCTGCATCTACAAACGTTCACAATTCTTGTGCCCATATATATATTGTTTAATTTTTATTTCTTTTTTTTAGAATAAATATGAGTGACAAAGTTTGGTCACCACTAAAGAAAATAATGGCCATCTTGATGGGGTTAGTGGTGCATCAAGAAAAAGAAAGAAAAATGGGACGGCAAGTTGAGCACAAAGAAAGAAAGATTAATTAAATAATTAATTAATCGGGTACCAAATCTAATATATATAGAACGGTTCAAAACGCGATATAAAGCCCGAGAATAACTGAATACACGTTACATATATTATTTATAATTAGTATAAATAATAAATCCGTTCATTGCCCGAGGTGTAACTCTCACGGGTTTAGGAGTGTGAAATGGTAGAGGATGCCAAAAGCTTTCGTTTGGTATGATAATTATTTTGTATCTTACACATGTTCTGGACAGATCGAAGACCACTAAACAATCGTTTAGAATTGATTCCAGTTCCTCAGTGCGATCTATGTTTGTTTGAAATAATATAGTTTAATATAACGAGTATATAAATACAATATAACTTCAAGTTATATCAGCTCCGAGACGGAGGATAAACTGGTTAAGACGTTTCGGTTATACACGAGTGGTGTGGTTTCGAGTCTTACCAAGGGCCGGTTCTTTAAAGAAGACCCCCTTTTTAAGATCTGATTTCAAAATTACATTTTTGGTTCCTGTACTAACATATTTTACATGAATGGTCCCTGAGGTTTCGAAAATTGTTATAATTAGTCCCTGTTAATATAAGTTTCCAACTTTACCAGTTTGGTCCCTATTCAGCTAAGAAATCTTAACTAAGTTATTGTTTTAAAAAGAAATTCTTATATAAACACTAACCCAGTTAGTGTCTATATTTAATATAAGTTTATAAAATGTCAATTTCGGTCCCTGGAGTATAAGTTCAAGAAAATGACCAAATGAACCCTGGACTTTATAAAACAAAACATATATATTTATTTTCTTTTATAAATAAGTTTCAAAAATGGCCAAAAGAACTCTAAACTTGTAGTTTGCAACAATTGCACTTTTAGCCCTTGTATTTATATAGTTTCAAAAATGACAATTTAGCCCCTAAAATAGTACTTTCAAATAATGACGGTTTTAGCCGTTGAACTTAAAAGTTAAATTTTCAAGCAAGTTTTAAAGAATGACAAATAGGCCCCTCAGCTAGTAACAGATACTTGTGTGAAAACCAAGGTGGTTACAGTCTCCCATACTTTAGGAAATTTCGTCCCGAAATTTGTTCGAAGGAGACCATAGAATGTAATTGTAAGGATTGAATAGATGAGCAAAGTGTTAGTTTCTAGAGCATCTTGTGGTGTTGATAGGTTTTGAAGAATCTATGAGCATCATTGAGTGTATAGAGATTGTTTTGTATATCACTATGTTATACTAAATTTGTAATAAAAAAATTTTGATAGTCTATTATGATGTGAACAAATTTACATTTGAAATAAATCATGTAATGAATCAAATTCAGACTCAGAACTATAAGGTGGTGGAGGTGGTAGAGTCAGTTGCATCCGAGCAGCTAATTGTCTTAGCATGTCTTCCAACCATTTATTTCTTTCTGTCAGCCGTTTTATTTGTTGAGACAAATTTCAAACCTGATCGTTTAACCTAGTCACTTCGACTCCCATTGAATCTGGAGGTAGGTTCATTTGAGGCACCGTACTTGGGCCTGCTATATCAGTTGGTGGCAGTTGTTGTTCTACTTCGTTTAATAGCGACTGGAAAAACTGTGGCTGTAATGGTGATTGCAAAAATGATTCCGATGCTAACTGTTCTTGGATCATCATGTTTTCATCAAACAAAGTTTCTTGCATCGTTGACTCCTCCTCGAAAACTAACGGTGAGAAGCTTTGTAAGACGTTCGGTGTTAATGGTTGGGATAGGTTAGTTGTAATATGTTCTTGTATGTGTGGCAGCTGTGGTTGCAGATCAAATCGATAAAAAGACGATTGAGGAAGCTGCAATAATGATTGTTGTAAATTTTGTGTGGAGGTACTTTCTAAGATAACTGGAGCTCCCTTCGACTGGAATGGTTGAGTTGGTGTATAATTATGAACAGGGGATAGCCTAATGGTGTTAAAATTTACAATCCCAGGTGCCTTTGGTGGAGATAATCCTTGGATAATCTGATCACTTAAGACACCTAATGATTTTGCTATTTTTGTAATGTAAGACCCTCCCATGAGACTTCTCAGATGGTTTGTTTGTTGACTAAAAAAATATGTAGCAAGCTCGTGGGTAATATTACAAGGAACTTGCTCAAAAATACTATGCAGATGGAAAAGTTCGGTTGAACTAACCCTTTGTTGATTATACTTGCGTCCCGTGATAGTATTGGCTAAAACACGATGCATATATCGATAACGAGGGTCTGTGAAGTTCATAGAATTATTGTTGCCACACCATTCTTTTGATGAATGGCATCGCCAATATTCTGTCATTTCCATAGAGGAATAAGAGGTTGATGCCTTCGTAAAAATGGGTTGTTTAACTTCTTCATCTGTATATATGCCCAGATGAACTGCGAATTCTGTTAATGACAAAGTATGAGGTTGTCCACAAAGTCAAAAATGAATGGATTCATTGGTAAGACTTTTATTATATTTGAAATAGAAAGTGGACAAGAACTCATATACCAGTTCATCGTATGATGGTTCTAGGATGTCGAAGAAACGACGCCAGGGCGTATTATGTGGTAGTAATCCTTCCAGTAAACCACTGGAATCAAACATTCCCATTCGATGCCAATCAATACCGCTAATAGTAAAAACTTCAATATCCTTGAGTTTTCGATACCTCTCTCGATTGGGTAAATCAGTAAACCGAAGGAATGGATGAATTTCTGCTGCATTTGAAGGTTCAGCATATGCTACTGGGAAATTTGCCATTTGAATATTGGGTTTTGTTGAACTAAGAAAAGTTTGGGTATGGGTTATTTTGGGTATGTGTTGAATTATATCAGAAGTTGTAGTTCTTGTGTAGATTAGCTCGAGTAGTGAGTTTCTTAAATAGATAAGGAAATTTCGACTTACACCATACGATCGGTTAAGGCTTCCATGATATGTTTTAAAACAGTTTACCGTAGCTAGTTTGAAAATTTGAATTTGAAAATGTATGATCTCGAGAATAAATTTGAATTTTGTAATTTTGAATTTGAAAATGTATGATTTGGATTTTGAAAATTTGAATTTGAAAATGTATGATTTTGAAAATAATTTGAATTTGAAAAGAGGGGATTGTATCGTATAAAATTGATAATAGTAAAACGTAGGTTTGATTAAAACTTGGATTGTTCCAAAACGGAACTTTGACTAAACCGAAATAAATCAAAAGCTATTCGATCGAAAATTTGAAACTTTGGCGAGATTGAAAATCGTAGAGCGGGACTAGTTATCAAGGTGTGGATGTCACTCCTATCTTGACAATTTCATTCCAAGTTTAGGGTTGGGTCATGTGGTTTAGGCGAAGGCCTGGGCTACTTGGCTCCTAAAGTTGAGGGCAATGCGTTAGGCAGACATCTATAAGGATTAAGCGCAACAGTTCATGATGTAAGAATGTATAAAGTGTCAATTCAAATATGAAACTTATGATATGAAAAGTTTTGAAACTTAGGATTTATGAATGATTCAAAACGTGTCATAATAATAAAACCAACAAATCCACATAAAAATTATAGAACCATGGAATGTAAACTTATGATAAATTGATATTTCAAAATGAAATATTGGAAGTTGTTGGGTTTGGATATGTCATAGAGTTTAATACGTTTTCCATGCTTCACTTTCGTAATCACGTGGGCCCCCACAATTACCGAGTTCTTGCATGATCAACATATGTTCACTCATGGGCATATACTGGACCCAAAAGAAATTCCATGAAAATGATATTGAATCAAGCTTTGGGGTGATATAGAATAATGTTTGGAGGGCATCCATGACTTAATCACGAACGTATTGACTTATCAAAGTGTCGTTAGTTTAAGTGACGTTTGGTGTGACATGCTTTGGCCTAATAGGTATCGGTACTCTCATCGTTGGTCCCCAGGTAGGCAAACTGGTCCTTTATTGGATTTATACGATTGCCAAGCCTAGACAGGACGTTCCGACTACCGGTACGTAACCCTTCCAGTTACTACATGTCCGTCACATAAACTCACTTCGATGAGATAGTGTTAGTGCTTACATCTGTCGACTTCGTCTTATATTGAGTCTTGTATTTATAGTGTTAGATCAGGGCACGTTGTACGAGAAAATAGATGAAAAGAGGATGTGTTTATGGGAATTTCGCTTGAAGGAAGCAAGTTCGCTTGAAATGACATTTGTCAGTTTCAAGCGAAACCAACATATGGCATTTCGCTTGAACTGATGTTTGTCACATTCAAGCGAAACCTCATCGCCTATATATAGGCTTCAAGCGAATTCATTTAGAAGAGTTCCTGAAAATCATACCGAGGTGCTGCCGGTTTTATTCTTTGATGTAATCGGTGTTATATCAATCAGAAAGTAGATTAAAGTGTATTGCAAGCTGTTTCAGAGTCTGTTTCTTATTTTCCGCATCTGAAACAGATTAGAACTTCTCTGAACGACTCATTCGGGTCATCACACGATTCTACAATTGGTATCAGAGCTCAGGAGGAGGACTTTTATACTTTTTAGCTTGAAAATCTCTGTTTTTCTACACCTTCTTTCGATATTTCAAAATTTAACGGTTAAAATCAGACAAATTTTTCACAGAATGTGTAAAAATGCATTTTAACAAACCCTTGAGAGTTTTACACTAAAATTCAGACTAAAAATGGGTAAAATTGACCTTCAAAGTGGTTTCGCTTGAACATACCATCACATTTCGCTTGAAAATTTGTGTTCATTTCAAGCGAACTAAGTCATTTCGCTTGAAATAGAGGGTTTCGCTTGAAAAATCGTATTTCGCTTGAATCATCTCAAGCGAAATAGATCATTTAGCTTCAAATTATCATTTCGCTTGAAAGACTTATCTCGCTTGAAGTTGTTTTGCAGTTGATTTCGCTTGAACAGGTTGTTTCGCTTGAAGATAGCATCTCGCTTGAAAGTGATGTTTTAAGAAAAAGTTTACGGAATCATGAGTGAAGAATTTTACAACGCGTTTGCAACATCTCCAACTACTCCGGCTTCCATTGTTAAAAACATGAATTTGGAAAATGAAACCGGAACTACTCAAAAACCCCCGAAGCTAATGAGTATTGAAGAATATTACGGATGGAAAGATCGCTTCGAAAATTGGGTTCAAGCCAATCATCTTAGATCATGGGAGTGTATTCTGAAGAGATATGTGCTACCTCGTACTGAATTGCAAACTGAAAAACAAATCTCAGAATTTAATGACCAAGAGCGGGAAATGTACCGAGCTAAAAAAATGATGATCAGTCTGCTTCAGCAAGCTATTAAAGAAGACATCTTTATCTTGCTTCAACATGACAAAACTTCAAAATCAATCTGGGATGCACTTAAAGTTAAATTTGAGGGTAGTGAGAATATGATTAAGAGTAAAAAGGCACTACTTAAGAAAGAATTTGATCTATTCACTAGTTTGCCCGGGGAAGATACAAAGAAGCTAATTGAACGATATTGCCACTTAGTGCGATCCATGTCAATGCTAAGCATAACCAAAGATCGTGAAGAATAGGTCGACAAACTAGCTGATGCTTTACCGCAAAAAGAGTGGGGAACTTATTTGATGATTCTCAAGAACACTGGTGTTTATGATGGGTTGACAATTTCTCAGGTCATTGAAAAGATAGAAAGTCAAGATCTGGAACAACAGAAGATTGCTAGGATGAACAATCCAAGTAGTCAACAAGACGTGAAAATGTACTACAAAGTTAGTATTCCAGAAATTGAAAGAAGCCCAAAGATTCAAACTGCTTTTAGTGCTGGAAATTCATCAGAAAATGTTGATCAGGGTTCAAACAAAAGTAGTGGATTCTCTTCATATCCAAGTGTTAATCCAAAAGAAACAACATCAAGTTTTCAGCATCAAAGTTCAAAAACTGGAAATGGTTGTGTGATACAATGTAACATTGCTTTGAATCTTCCTGATGGTCAAAGTTTTTCTGAAGAAGTAGCAAAAGATCATATGGCATTACTTGGTTCCGTGCTTCTATCCTATGAAGGTTTGGTTGCAGGAAGGATCGGAAATCCTATGCTAACAAATGAGGATTACGATCAGATAGACGCTGAAGAAATGGAACTAATGGACATCAAGTGGTGTCTAGCTAGTGTCTTAAGAAGAGCAGAAAAGTTCAAACTGATTACCGAAAGAAATGACTTTCTTGATGCACATGTTTCTACTTTAGGTTTTGATAAATCTAATGTTACTTGTTTTCGATGCAGGGAGAAAGGTCATTTCAAGAGAGAATGCAAAAATAGAGAGGCAAATGATCCAAAGAATCCGTTTGGAAAAGATGACTACTACCGGAAAGCTATATATCAACAAGTTGGTAAACAACAACAACAAGAACCGCAGGTGGCTCATGGTAGAAAAGTAATAGAGGATTCAAAGAGAGCATGTTTAGGAAATCAAGAAAGTTTTAGCTGGGAAAAATTCATTTCATCAGACAACAAAGCATGCTTGATCAATCAAGATGATGAAAGGCTACCTGAAGGGTTCAGCTGGGATATGTTTGCGGATGAGAATGGGAATTTTAAAGCTTTCATTGCCAAGATTGTGAAAGAACCAGACATGTTTACCGAATGGATGAAATCTATTGGTGTTAGTGTGAAGAATGAAGATGAAAAATCTGTTTCATCAGAAGAAAGCTCACAGAGTTCAGATGAAAGTTTACAAAGTGATGAAAGTTCAGAAAGAGAAATTGTTTTTGATCAAACACCATCTGATTCTGGTTCTTCGGATGATAGTTCTGACAAATCAGTAGAGTTTGATCAATCACCAACTGATGATAGTAGTGATGATGAAGAAGAAAAACATATTAATATTGCAAAATCTCATCTTTCTCCTGAAAGTTTTCATTTTTATTTTGCAGATCGCATGGAGAAACTGAAAGAGAGACGAGCAGCAAAACATCCAAAGCAAATGAAGACTGATGAGGTTGTTGAAAAGGAAGAAGTTAAAATTGTTGCTGAGAAGATTGTTGAAACTGAGCAGGTAACTGAAGCAGAAAAGGTGATTGAAGTTGAAAAGATTGTGGAAGTCATCAAACCATGCCAAAAGTGTTTGGAGACTTGCAAAGAATGTGCAACAAAGGATGAAAATCTGACTGAGCTTGAGAAGATGAAGGAACAATTGCTGTTCAATCTCAATTACGTGAAAGAGTCGTATGACATTTTAAACAGAACAGTAACTGGTCTTCAAAAGACAAATTCTGAAAGAGAAGATGCTTTGACAATGCTGAATGCTACAATGATGAAAAAACAAAAAGCAATTAATCATTATATTGAAGAAAATGCTGAGCTGAAGCAAGAGTTGGAGACCGAGAAAATTGAAAATGAGAGGATCAGACAATTATTACAGAGTTATTCTAGTTCTGATTATCTTATTGATCGAATTTACCCAACTGTTGCAGGTTTTGAAGCATTCAAAGAAGGCAAGCCTAAGAAGAAGGATACTGGTAAGAAATCGAGTGTTAGCTATAACAAGTGTCCGCCTCCGATCTGGGAAGGTTATTCTCCCAGAAAACCAAATGGGGAGCAAGTTTAAAAGGCAGTCAATATAAAACTGAAGTCTGATATAACTGATGAATTACCAGAAAACATTGACGTCACTTTCACATCGTCTGACACTGATCATAAGTCTGAGTTAATTAAAAAGGTGGTCGATCAGGTGTTGGATACAGATGAAGAGTCTGGGTCAAAGTCTGAGTCTGGATGGTCAAGTTCGTCAGTCAACAGTTCAAAACCGATGGTTAAAAGGGATTATAGTAAAGAGTTTTTGTTATCAAAATTGAATTTGAATGATGACACATTCGAAGTAGCATATACTTTGAATGATTCTGACAAATTATATTCTGACAAAGAGTTTCCAATTTGAAGTGTTAGATTTGAAATGATAAAAAAGGTTTTCAAAATGACAGAAATTAATATTTCTAAAATAAAAGATTTAAATTTTACTGAAAAACCTAAAAAATACACTTCAAGAGTTCAACAATGATTAAACAAGAAAAAGGGTTACAATTCTGGTTATGGTTTTCAAAAGAAACCAAACCATAATGGTGGCTACAAAAAGAAAGGTTTAGGTTTCATTCCACTTAAAAATTACAAAAATGACAAAATTTCTAAAACAAATACAACATTTGTTTCAGGTGGAAATGCAGAAGAAGAACAGAAGAAACCATTCTGGAGACAATCAAACCAGGAGTTTCTTGCTGAACAAAAGAGAAAAGGAACTGGAGTTTTTCACAGGAAGGATACTCGAATCTATTTCAAATGCAATGAAGCTGGTCATATTGCATCAGTTTGTTCTCAAATGGCAAAACCAAAACAGGGAGTATTTGAAAAACTGAAAGAAAAAGTTGTTGATGTTGAACCACCAACTGAAAGATTCAAAATTTTTGAAAATTCGATTTATGAAGTTGGTGAAAGTTCAAAGAAAAATTTTTACAAAAAGAAAGCAAAAGATAACCAGATGTGGGTTGTCAAGAAGGGTGATGTAAAAGTCGGCGATGAAATTGATTCCACAAAATCAGTAGAGTGACAAGTTGAAGATGATGTTAAAATTCCATCTTTGACGTTTGAAAAAATTAAGCAAAAATTGATAAGGTTGAGATTTCAAATCAATTCTTTTCTGATGAGAAGGAATTTGATGTTGAGAAAGCTTTCAATGGAAACGTTAAGAAAATTTTTGGGAAAATGGTCGAGGGAAAGGCCAAAGGGGTTAAATATTTCTATGCAACAAAGAAAGCAACATATAATCCTACTAAACAAGAGTTAAAAACACCCAAGGTTGGTAAGACTTGGGTGGAAATTCTTTTCCCTTGAAAAATCGGGACTTTGCCGGAGATCCCAAGTTTGTATTCGTGGATCAGGAATCGGCATCCTTCTTGATAATTGATTTTGTGAATGAATCTTATAATAGTTATTTTTTTACAGGTTAAGTGTGAATTGCCGGAGCTTCCAGGTTGGTAAGTGTGAAGCAGGAATCGGCATCTTTATCGGTAAAATGATTTTGTGTAGATGTGATATTCGTACAAGAGGTAAATCAGGGACATTAAGTTGTACTTGATTTTCTTACAATTGGTACGAAGGTTTGTTCTGACAAAGTAATTACTCAAAGTCATTAAGTTGAACTTGATGTAATTATCATACTTATGGACAATATGATGAATCAAACCCCTAACCTACAAGTGGTAAAATTAACAAAATTTATTTTCCGGAAAAATCATTTTGATTAAAAAAACTTAAGTGTTTTGAAATCATAATGAGAAAATAGTTTTCTGAAAGGGGGAGTTCTGATTGTTTATGCCTAGTGGATGGCGTATTGAAGCGATTTGTTATCGGTTGTCAAGTTTTTGTATAGTTTGTTTTCAAAATTCCTTTAATGTGTTTGCATTTTAGGGGGAGTAGAAATTTTTCAGAAAATCCAAAAACATTAGAAAATTAGAAAAAGAAAAAAAAACATGATAAAATTCAAAAATTGAGTTTTAGTGTCAAAGAAGAGGAAATGATAGTACATCAGTAGACAGTCACAGTATGCTAAAGAAATGTAATGTTTAAATAACATTAAACAGTCTCACTGATGATATGATAGCATTAAACAGTCTCACTGATGATATGCCGATAGGTTTTTACACATTTAGTAAGCTTTTTCGGGATATAAACTTAAATTCAAACTTGCTTATTTCGTGGGGAACACTACTTGGATATATAGGTAACCCCTGAAATCTCGTTTGAAAGATCCCTCTTTCTGAGATACTAGGTCTTTATGCTCAGTGATATCTGGGGTATTATTCCAGGACTTCTGCTGAATGGAAGTTCTGACCTAGTACTCGAATAATACTTTCCGCATGCTTGAAATATAGCGCCACCCTCAGCATAAATGATAGGATAATAAAATTGCTAATCAATGCTGTTGTAAAAAAGATCCTCTAAAGGGGACACACCAAAAGTTGAGTCATGATCTCTCTGCTGAACGGTAGTTCTGACCTGAGCTCTCATGATTCTTCATAATTTATAACCTCTTACAGATATCATCTGTGGTATACTCACCTGTAAAACTGAATATTGGGATCTGGATACGGGAGTATATTCAAGAGGTGGGACACATGAATGATTTTAAGTTCATAAAACATCTAACTCATATCCTGAATTAGTTGAAATTTGTGTGAGAATTTAAGTGGATCGGTATATTGACAATCTAAGTGAATTGTTTAATACTTAATGTGTAACTAAGCTCAACGGTACTAGTGACTTGTCATAAACTGATATGATCCTCTTGCACAAACTCACAAAAATAATGTTTGTAAATATTTCTTTACTGCATTTCATTTAATTCAAAAATCTAAAAAGATTTTCGGTGTGTTTTAGCATAAATTTTTGAAAAATTCAAAAAGATTTTAGACAACTGGTGTTGGAAAGCTGATTTTTAAAATTCTAAGTGCTAAACATGACGAACAGGTTTGGAAAAGAGTGTTTGAAAAGGTTAAGCATTTTGAGAGGGGGAGTAAATGTTTGAATGAGAAAAGTTTTTATGAAAACATTCCTGCAAGTGGTTCATCAGGATCTAACTGTTAAATCATTCTAAGATTTGTTCTATAAGTGAATATCAGAAAATTTACTTTTGGGTAGAGAATGTGCATGTTTAGCCAGGTTTCGATAACTCAAAGTGTTAAGAGAGCCAAGTTTCGATCCTGAACCTGTGGAAAGTGTGAGCCAGATCATGATCTTGAATTTGCTGATGCTGATGAACTTAAGGAATCAAGAGATTTGATCAAGAGAATTAGAAAGCAAGATCCAGGTGGAGATTCTGGAAGGAAGCCCAAAGACTGATAAAGACTGAAGATGTGAAGACTCGATACTTTATGACTCGTCAACATCTGAGGAGGAGTCTGTTAGTGCTTACATCTGTCGACTTCCTCTTTATATTGAGTCTTGTATTTATAGTGTTAGATCAGGGCACGTTGTACGAGAAAATAGATGAAAAGAGGATGTGTTTATGGGAATTTCGCTTGAAGGAAGCAAGTTCGCTTGAAATGACATTTGTCAGTTTCAAGCGAAACCAACATATGGCATTTCGCTTGAACTGATGTTTGTCACATTCAAGCGAAACCTCATGGCCTATATATAGGCTTCAAGCGAATTCATTTGGAAGAGTTCCTGAAAATCATACCGAGGTGCTGCCGGTTTGATTCTTTGATGTAATCGGTGTTATATCAATCAGAAAGTAGATTAAAGTGTATTGCAAGCTGTTTCAGAGTCTGTTTCTTATTTTCCGCATCTGAAACAGATTAGAACTTCTCTGAACGACTCATTCGGGTCATTACACAATCCTACAGATAGAATGATTTAAATGAAATTAGAAATTCAATAAAAATGAAATAAATAAAATTCAAGAATAATCAAAAAGGTAATTATACATAATAAAAGTTTAGATAAATAAAATAGGATCAAAGTATGGAAGGATATATTATATATATAGTAGGTGATGTGTGGTGTGTGACGAATATAATGAATAGCATGATATTAAACTTTAAATAAATCACATGTCACATATCAACTTGTATCACATAGCACATAGCAAATATATTCACATCGCATAAGATATTTTAAAATGAACATGTGCATATGTGTGCTCTAAAATATTTACAAGCTAGGACAATTAATCAAATAAACACATAAGGTTCCTAATGTACCTCGTAAACTATAGTCTAAGTCTAAGGGTCTAATAACCTAGACCTAGTTCCCTATAGCCAAGGCTCTGATACCAATCTGTCACACCCCGACCCGCAGCGGATAGGTACGGAGTGGACCGATTGCCCATAGCTCATGAGACTATTTAAAGTTATAATATTTAAAGCACAACCAAATTTTATTATCACATAACATATGGAAATCATAAAGTGTTCATACAAAATTCAAAACCAAACTTAACATAAGTTCATCTCAATTTATTTCCTAATGCCCATACTACGTGACCTCTTCACTCGAACATCAACCTTGATTACCTGCATCACGTTAGGAAAACAGATTTTTTTTGGGTCAACAAACATGCTGGTGAGTAATTTCCTCGTTTTAATTTCAAAAACAATTTTATAATTAAAATTTAAAATAAAGCATTTCAAGGTTAGTTAGGTGATTGTTTCGTGACGTTAACTTAAGCAATAATCACGTAACACCAAACAAACGCACAACCATTAAACAACGCGTAACAAAATAGAATACTAGACTCATGACAATAGCGTGCATTAGTCTCAAGCCCCGAGGAGCGAGTCTAATACTGTTGGCGATACAAGGCTACAACCCATGGCCGTGGGGAACCTAGTCAGCCGTGGATCCACATGACACAATAGCATGCAATAGACTTGACAACCTGTAGCATATAGAATGTTGGAAAACTCATATAGGCATTCACATAATAACACTTGAACTTAGCATGTTGATTGAATTGAAAACGTGTATAACATGATGCACCCCAAACTTTGTAAAAGATTAAAAGGGGAAATGGAAGAGATTACTCACGGTTGGTGCTCCGTTTATCTCCTTGAGCTAACCGTATGAACTTGAGAAAACTCCACGAAAAGATATTATCCTAGCAATATATTTGATATATAAAAAGGCTAATATCGTAAAAATATAAATAATACTAAAATATGGTCTATTTATAAAATAAACAGATCCTATTCGTTGGGAGCTTTTGTGTAGTACTAACTATATGATAATTAAATTTTAATCATTTAACTAGTAGTGTATAGCGGAAGTATTTATAAATTTTTTAATTTGTATAACTATAAAGAAAATGATTTAAATCATTAACTGTCTATGTTTGTATATCTAGATATACAATCAAACAGAAGTTTATTCTCACATGGTATATATATATATATATATATATATATATATATATACTATTAATCTACCGATGAGATATATATACTGGTGGTTAAAGACTAACCGATTGAGACACCGAGGTATAATGAACGAGTACTAGAACACGAATTATAACGGGTTGCGTCGGGTAATCGGTGGTGTTCAACTGAACAACAGCGATTGAACAAGATTTTGTTTCTCTTTCAAGATTGTTTTTGTAGTTTGATTAAATACTCAAACTATGAAACTCATCTACTTCCCCAAATCAAGTACACACAATATTGGTATATATGATTCTCTGCATCTACTAACGTTCACAATTCTTGTGCCCATATATATATTGTTTAATTTTTATTTCTTTTTATTAGAATAAATATGAGTGACAAAGTTTGGTCACCACTAAAGAAAATAATGACCATCTTGATGGGGTTAGTGGTGCACTAAGAAAAAGAAAGAAAAATGGGACGGCAAGTTGAGCACAAAGAAAGAAAAATTAATTAAATAATTAATTAATCGGGTACCAAATCTAATATATATAGAACGGTTCAAAACGCGATATAAAGCCCGAGAATAACTGAATAAACGTTACATATATTATTTATAATTAGTATAAATAATAAATCCGTTCATTGCCCGAGGTGTAACTCTCACGGGTTTAGGAGTGTGAAATGGTAGAGGATGCCAAAAGCTTTCGTTTGGTATGATAATTATTTTGTATCTTACACATGTTCTGGACAGATCGAAGACCACTAAACAATCGTTTAGAATTGATTCTGGTTCCTCAATGCGATCTATGTTTGTTTGAAATAATATAGTTTAATATAACGAGTATATAAATACAATATAACTTCAAGTTATATCAGCTCCGAGACGGAGGATAAACTGGTTAAGATGTTTCGGTTATACACGAGTGGTGTGGGTTCGAGTCTCACTAAGGGCCGGTTCTTTAAAGAAGACCCCCTTTTTAAGATCTGATTTCAAAATTACATTTTTGGTTCCTGTACTAACATATTTTACATAAATGGTCCCTGAGGTTTCGAAAATTGTTATAATTAGTCCCTGTTAATATAAGTTTCCAACTTTACCAGTTTGGTCCCTATTCAGCTAAGAAATCTTAACTAAGTTATTGTTTTAAAAAGAAATTCTTATATAAACACTAACCCGATTAGTGTCTATATTTAATATAAGTTTATAAAATGTCAATTTCGGTCCCTGGAGTATAAGTTCAAGAAAATGACCAAATGAACCCTGGACTTTATAAAACACAACATATATATTTATTTTCTTTTATAAATAAGTTTCAAAAATGGCCAAAAGAACTCTAAACTTGTAGTTTGCAACAATTGCACTTTTAGCCCTTGTATTTATATAGTTTCAAAAATGACAATTTAGCCCCTAAAATAGTACTTTCAAATAATGACGGTTTTAGCCGTTGAACTTAAAAGTTAAATTTTCAAGCAAGTTTTAAAGAATGATAAATAGGCCCTTCAACTAGTAACAGATACTTGTGTGAAAACCAAGGTGGTTACACAGGGAGTCTATGAAAAATTGAAAGAAAAAGTTGTTGATAAAACTGAACCACCAACTGAAAAATTAAAAGTGTTTAAAAATTCTACATTTGAAGTTGGTGAGTGTTCAAAACGTTTTTACAAAAGAAATGTGAATCTTAACAACCACAAGTGGGTTGTTAAGAAATCAGAAGCACTTTCTTGCGATGAATCTGACTCGTTAAAGTCAGAGGAGCCACAAGTTGAGCTAAAAAGTGATAATTCCGTTCCGACAATTGATGATGCAAATTTTCCACCATTGTCAACCGGAAACTTAAAACAAAAAATTGGCAAAGTTGAGATTTCAAATCAGTTCTTTTCTGAAAAGAAAGAATTTGATGTTGAAAAAGCCTTTAACTCTAAAGTTCTAAATATTTTTGGAAAAATGGTTGACGGGAAGGTTAAAGGGGTAAAGGAATTCTATGAAAAGAAGAAGAAAGGAAAGAAACCGAGTGATGATGACTCGGAATCACCCAAGGATCGTCAAGCTTGGGTGAATCTCTTTAACTAAAATCCTGACTTGCCGGAGTTCCCAAGTTGGTAATCGTGGAGCATGAATCGGCATCATTCTTGAAAAATGTTTTTGTGAAAAACCTAAAAGTCTTAGATTTTACAAGTGGTTAAAGAAAAGGAAAAGTGAACTTACAAGTGGTTATTGGAAAACAAAGTGATGTAACCCCATGTTTGTGAAATCAACAAAACTAATTTTCCGGAAAAACCATTTTGATTAAAACAAACTTAAGTGTTTTGAAATCATAATGGAAAAATAGTTTGTTGTCAGGGGGAGTTCTGATTGTTTACGCCAAGTGGATGGCGAATTGAAGCATTTCACATCAGTTTGTCATTTTACTTTGTATAGTTTGTTTACATTTTCAAATTTTCCTTGAAAATAAAAAATTCAAACATATTTTTGATTTTAGGGAGAGTAAAAAATTTAGAAATTTTGAAAATTTGAAAAATACAAAAACATGATAAAATATAAAAAAGCCAAAAACATTGAAAAATCAAAAATGAGTTTTGTTGTGAAAAATAGGAAATGATAGTACATCAGTAGACAATCACAGTACGCTAAAGAATTGGAAAGTTAATATGTGATAAACGGTCTCACTGATGATATGCCAGTAGATTTTTACACGCTTAGTAGATTGTTCTCGAGATATAAACCTAAATATCAAACACTTACTTATCTCGTGGGGAACATCTCTCGGATATATAGGTAACCCCTGAAATCTTGTTTGAAGGGCTTTCTATTTCTGACATATGTGCGTGATGATATCTGGGGTATTATACCAGGACTTCTGATTTTGCGAGAGCAATAGCCTAGTCCTCGTATAATACTTTGCACTGCTTTATCATAAAGCTCACCCTCAGCATAAAAAATGATGAAACATTAAAAAATGCTAATCATGTGCTGTTGAAGAATAGATCCCCAAACGGGACACACCTAAAAGTCGAGTCATCATCTCTTTGATTGAACGGAAGTTCTAGCCTGAGCTCTCATGGTCTCGCATTACTCGTTTACAGATATCATTAGTGTACATTCACCTGAAAGACTGAATATAGGAGTCTGGATACGGGAGTATATTCTGAGGTGGAACACGCGAATAAGTTAAGTCCTTAAAACACTAATCTCGAATCTCGAAACAATTGAACTTTGTGTGAAAATTTAAGTGGATCAGTATACTGACAATCTAAGTGAATCGTTTAGAACTTAAAGTGTTTAAAGCTCAACGGTACTAGTGATTTGTCAAAAACTGATATGATCCTCTTAAACAAACTCACAAAAATATTGTCTGTAAATATTTCTTTACTGCTTTTCATTAATGACAAAAACCCAAAAAGAATGTGTTTTAGCATAAAATTCTGAAAATTCAAAAAGATTTTATTTCATCTTATTTTCAACAACTGATGTTGGAAAGCTGATTTTCAAAATTCCAAGTACTAAACATGATGAACAACAGGGTTTGGAGAGTTTGTTTGAAATGAGAAATGATTTTGTAAAGGTTTAAATGGTTTTAAATTAATGAAATGTCAAATTTGAGTGTTGCGAATACAAGTGGTTTAGCAGAGATTAAAATTGTTATAAATAAAAAACCTTATGTTTTGGGTAGAGCATGTGCAGGTTAAAAAGCTTTGAAAGAGCTAGGTCTCGACTCCTAAATGCAGATTAGAGCCAGGTTTCTGATTCTGTTGCTACGGAGAGCCAGGAGACGTTTCTGATCCTGTGAAAGCCTGCAGATAGTGAATTCCAGACTGCGATCCTAGCTTATCGAAAGGGGGAGTATGAAGACGTTAGAGCCAGATTCAGATATTGGAATAGCGTTAGAGAGAGACTGATGAGGATGCTTACAGAGAAAGATACTTTGGAGAGAGCGAGAAGACCGATCAAGATTGAAGACTCATACACTGAAGACTCGTCAACATCTAAGGGGAAGTTTGTTAGTGCGTATGTCTGTTGACTTCATCTTGTATCGAGTCATGTAATAGGATTGATAGACCAAGACACGTAGTTCAAAAGAAACGGGAAACAGGTTAAAACCAGCCGGTTCACCCGAAGTGACCAGTTCGTGCGAACTGGCCAGTTCGTACGAACTGGACTTGTCATGTTGGTGCGAACTGGCTCTCCTATAAATACTAGGTCTTGGTTCTTCATTTGCAACTTTGGATTCCGGTAGCGAAGCTCTGCCGAAGTGTCGCCAAGCTTGTAAAACGTTGTGAAATCAATCTAATCGACATTTAAAGTGATTCTAAGTGCATATCAAGCTGAATGAAGATCAAGTCAATGAATTCCGCCTCTGATTTGGTCTAGAACTCTTCTGATCGACTCGTTTTGATTGATTCACCGATCCTACATGATAGTCATGAGATTTCAACCAAGTAATGTTAGAATTGTTATCTGTCAGACTGTCACCCTCTTGCTGATATTAGATCCAAACCCATTTGGTAGTTTAACATTTTTTTATAAATTCACAGAAAAGCTTTCGATCATCGAACTTGAATGAGTACTTTGGGTGGTGTAACAACCACATCCCAGGATACGCTCTGGGAGTATTACACGTATATATATAACACATAATAATTAGAGAATTCACAATGGAAGCTTCTGAACTTTTATTTAATAGTATTATTAATCTCTCATTTTACACAATAATATCAGTTTAACTATACTAGAGATCTAAACCTTCAGCAACCCTCTAGACCTCTATCTCTGCATATGCTAGTCTCAGTGTCTGCAATTCCTGCAATCACATGGCACCTAGGTTGTGTGCCCGAAAAATATTTGGGACTCAGCATAAACTAGTGAGTTTATGAACATAAATGATTTTATTTAAAACATATATTTATCGACTATAACATCAATAAGATATAATCATGGCAAATAGATAAGAACAGAGTAAGCACAGTATGTTCACATAACCAGGCTATGTATACAAACTCTACTGGCTAAATCAGATACATACAATCAACCCTCAATCATCCTATCAGTCGTTACCACATATCACAGATGCTATACATAGTTGATTCCATAGTTATTACCAATCAGACAAAACATCACATCACATTTTAGAGATGGTTCAGAGAAACTCACCTTGCTAGCTTGTAGTTCTTGAGCGTTTAGATAATTAAGCTTCTTGTAAGTCTATAGTCCTGGTTCTAAGCCTTCTGATAGTTAAGCATCCACTTATAATTCTGAATCTTCTAGTAATTAAGCATCTATTTTGATAGTAAGTTTATAGTTTTGAGCTTTCTGGTTGTTAAACATTTAGTTTAACAGAGTAGAATACGTATTAGTGTAAAACCAATTCATACCTAACCATGGTCAGGAGATCAGAACCATAACGTAGGTTAACCAAGTATAGCCTTATTCAGGTAGTACTTAGGCATTCGTTAGTTAGTTCTCTGTGGTTCAGAAAGAATATTGTATGGGTGATTATTGGTTAGAACACCACCATATAGAGAAAATACGAGAAGGAATGAGCAAGGGAAAATGAATTCTAAGCTTCCTATTTATAGGTAAGGAATATGCCTTTCTTTACTAGGAAGATTCATATATACCTTCCTTAGATAAGGCTTCCCTAGGTAAACCTTCCCTAGATAAACCTTCCCAAGATACTAGCTACCCATATACACTTTCCCCAGTTGTTATCTACCCATATATACATTCCTTATATACACCTTCCTTCTTTGTACCTTCATTATATATACATTTTTAGATGTTATCTACCTTATATATATCTATTTAGATGTTAAGTTATAAAACTTACTTAACCGTTTTGTTGCTAAACTTAGCCCTTTAACTAATTAATTTACTTTAATTAAGTAACTTACTTAGGTGATTAACTAATTCACTTACTTAGTTGTTTAACTGATTCACTTACTTAGATTACTTAGCCGTTAATTTTCATTTCCTATTAAGGTTCCTTTGCTATTAAGTTAACTTAAATATTAAGTTTTCTTAACCGCTAAGTTTTCTGGTTTAGCAGCCCCCTGGTTATAAGTTTTAATTTCTAGATATACCAAAATGTGATATGGATTAGTGTAAGAAACCAAATAAAACTTTTAACGACAATCACGAGATCAAAACCGCAACGTATAAAGTATCACCTTATTTAGGCAGAACTTCAGTTTTTCGTTGATAGGGTTTTTCGATCAATCGGAGATGGTATCATTTCAATGATTAGGGTTTCGTACACGGGAATCGGGACAGAAAAAAGTGAGAAAGAGATTCAGAAATCGAATATGAGCAGTTTGGAATGCCCAAGAACGGCTCTATTTATAGTTTGAATTTGACGTCATCGCATGACACGACCAACTCAACATTCCCCTGTCGTGTCACGAGACGGGGTGGGCTTGGGCTTAGGTGGCATGAGTCACCCCTATACGTCTGCCATGTGGAGACACGTGGCATCCGAGGAATCTAGACTCGCCGCATGAAGCGACGATCCTTAAAGATCTCGTCGCGTCACGCGACAATGACCAAAACTTGGTTTTCTCGTTTTCATGTTGGGTCTCGCCGTACGTGTTTTGGTTTCGATTACAGTTTCTTCAGGACATTTGGATTTTATTTAACAGACGACTCGGGATGTTACAGGTGGGGACTTAAGAACTTGCTACCCGATTGTTTCAACCATTGTGTCAGCCGAATATTTTGTTTTTCCAAGTCGTTTCATGCGTTTGGCGTGTCTTTATTCTTGTCATTCTTTAAGAGAGTACCAAGCAAGTCGTCGCACACATTTTTCTCGATATGCATTACTTCTAAGTTGTGCTTCAGCTGCAAAGAATACCAATACCCAAGTTCGAAAAATATGCTTTGTTTAGTCTAGTTCAGCTCGAAATCTGCCAGGTTTATCCTCCTACCTACATAAGTTGGATACTTTCCTAGTAGATGATGAAGTAGACGACCATGTTGAGCTTCTATGTCAGCAGGACTAAACTGTATCAGAGGGCCTCGTGTCTCGGGTCTCCAGTTAAAGTCGAGACTTATTCTCCACGGATGGATGGCATCTAAGAATCGGCGATGACCAAAGTACACACATTTAACAGTTACACGCATTGAAGGAGTGTCTTCGTTCCAAGTCGGGCATGCCATGTAGCCCTATCAGCTCCAACTTGATAGACTACTTCGGGCTAGAAAGTCGTTTATGGTCCATAACAACGCCACCTTCATTGTGAAGAATTCGATAGTTGTTGCGTCTTTAGTACGTACACCTGAGTGCCACAAATGTTTAAGCTCATCCACTAACGGTCTAAGGTAAACATCCATGTCTTTCCTAGGTGATTTAGGGCCAGGAATCAACAAGGTCAACATGAATGTGGACTCCCTCATGCATAGCCATGGAGGCAGATTGTATGTGGTGAGTATAACCGGCCATGTGATATGAGTCGAGAATCCATTACCGTTAGACGGATTAAAACCGTCAGCTGCAAGGCCCAGGCGAACATTTCGTGGCTCCATCGCAAAGTTTGGGTACTTTCTATCAAAGTCTTGCCATGAAGATCCATCAACTGGATGCCGCATGGTCCATCTTCTGAACGTCCGGTACTATGCCATATCATATCTTTTGTCGTGTGCCTTGAACAATACAAACGCCGAAGTCTAGGTGTCAAAGGATAGTATCGTAACACCTTGAGAGCTACCTTCGTGCCTTTGGTGTCTTCATCGACAAATCGACTCTCATTACAAATGGGACAATTTTGAAACGACTGGTGTTCTTTCCAGAAGAGAGCACGATCATTTATGCACGCGTCTATCATCTAATACGCCAAACCAATCTTCTTAAATTTATTCTTAACTACATAATGCGTAGGCGGAATCTATTTTCCTTTTGGCATTGAAACTTGCAACAACGCAAGTAGATGATCAAATTAAATATTAGTCCAATGGTGCATCTCCATTAGATTCATAAGCTTTGCTAAAAAGTCAAAGGAAGAAAACTCAGTACAACCAGGATATAATTATGTTTCAACTTCTTCTAGCAGGGCTTCAAAATCTTCATCAACTCCGCTAGAATCTCCACCCGACATCTCTTCGTTACAGTCTGTATCTTCTTCCATACGCTCCTCTCTAATGTCTTCAATAACGTTTTACATACCCTTCTGTGGCACAACATTATCTACTTCTACAACTGGAGGCCCAGATTTTTTGCCATGATAGTCCCACTTTATGTATCTTTCCAAAACCCAAACGCCGCAAATGGAGTTTCATTTTTGTCATGGTTGTTATGCCAGAACATTTACATTTGGAACACGGACATCTAACTTCATTATGGTCGGGGATTACTCTTTCACACATCACGATAAAAGACTTGAGTCCTTGCTTGTAGTGAGCTTATTGGCGTGGAGAATCAATCCAACTTTATCGATAGGCACTATGCAACTGAAAGTTAATTTAAGAATATAATTTCTAAATCAATTTCAGGTGAGTATTTCTAAGCTCATTATGTTTAAAATGACAAATTCACTATCGGGCGCGTATTTCTATGCTCGTTATGTTCTAAATGATAGTTTAAATTTGGTTATGTTTTAAATGATGATTTCAATTTTGAGAGGGTATTTTCTATGTTCGTTATGTTGTAAATGATAAAATCAATTTCGACCGGGTATTTTCTATGTTCATTATGTTGTAAATGATGATTTCAATTTCGATCGTGTATTTTATAAACTAATATAATAACTTTTAAGCAATAGCATATCAAATACACAATATAACAGTATATATAATTTTGAAACTTAAACATGTATATATATATATATATACCAATTTATTTTTAAATCTAAACATAGACACATATATTTGTCAAACTTAAACATAGTACATAGTAACATACTAATTTATACATACTACAAACTTTTAAGCAATGGCATATCAATTTCACATACATACTAACATATACACATTTACATACAAACATACATCGTTACATATGTTGGAGATATGTATATGTCCGATCGTAATTAAAGTCAACGTAACCAACTCGGTACGATCCGAAGAGTTACATGTTGGTACACGAATCGTATATGTTCACGAGTAAGTGGATTATTATTTGTGAAATAATAATAGTTTAAACTTGAGGGACTTAATATTAATTAGATTATTATTAAGAGGTTATAATTGTATAACCATAGGGGGCTTAATGTAAATTGGTTTTTATAAAAGGAACATTAAGGTGGAAACCCTAATGACATTTTTTTATCAAAAACAAAAACGTTAGCTTCCTTCCTAAGTTTGTCCGACTCTCTCTTAGGGCCACCACCACCTACCACGAACTAGAGCACCTCCGCCGCCTAATCTCTTTGGTCGGTTCTACCTTTGGGTATCTCGTGCTCGGTTGTGAACTTCCTACTAGCGAGGATTCGTTGTAACCCGCGTGTTACAATCCCGGTTTAGTCGTCAAAGGTTGATTACTAAAACCCACTATGTATGTTTTCTATTTGTTTGTTTATATGCATATAGCCTTGATCCTGATTGGGAATATTTATTAATCGGATTAATAAATCAAACATATTTTATAAAATTAAAATCAGCCATGATTATATATGTATATAATCGATTTTTGTTAGATATGTAAACCGCTTCTGCTTCAGTTTTGATACCATGATTCCCAACAACATACACATTTACATTGCTACACAAACCCAAAATTACACAATTTTTTCAACATTTACATACTAACATACACACATTTTCACCAAATACACATAATTTATACATTCTTACAAACACCTACATAAACATATACATAGACTCACATACACACTTTATAACCAAATACACGTAATTTATACATATTTACAAGCTACCATACACACATACATACTAATATACACACATTTTCACCAAATACACATAATTTATATATACTTACAAACTAAAATACAAATGTACATACTAACATACACACATACATAGACTTACATACACACATTTTCACCAAGTTTACATACATTATACATTTTCACATACATTTACTAACATATACACATTTATATACAAACATACATCCTTACATACACATTTACATACGAAAATTAAACAATTTCACATCTTTGAACAAAAATAAACATAAACTAACCTTAACTTGAAGTTTCTAGTAGGTGGTGACGGTGGAGACGAGGTGGTGGCCAGAAAAGTGATGGTGGTGGTCCAATTTATCTAGCATGCACACATACAAACACAAAAATTAAAGAGGATAACATATATAACATAAATTATAGAAGAAATTTAACAAAATCTAATAAAAAAACATTTTAATCGATCATGGAGTGTTCCGTTCGAGGGAGAAGAAAGAAGGTGAAGAGATTTGGGGAAAAGTGAGAAAGGAGGGAAGAAACCCGCCTTTAGAGGTCTGCTTCGTTTTAGGGTTTTACGGACGACACACGTCGCCGCTATTGACCCTTTATGTCGCCACTATTGCCTTAAATAAACCCTAGCCGTTCAATCATGATAAGGAATGAGTGGCTGGGGTTTATTGTAGGACACTAGGTTTCGGATCGACCAATAGCGGTGACATATGACCTGTCGCCACTATTGATGTCGCAGCTATTGCCCATATTCTTGTAGTGATATAGTATCAATATTGACTAAACTCCGCTGCAACGGACAAGAGTTATATACTAGTTTGTAACAAAAAAATAAAGTAAAGGGATTCTGTAACTCTAGTCAACTAACAGGAAAAAAAATGAAAAAAAAAACAAATCTTCCTAAGAGGCAATTCAGTGGGTGCAACTTTGATTTTTCGCAACTTGTGTGATGGACCATACTCTAGGTTCCCTAAGGCGGTGAACTTGTGCGATGGATTTGCAAACGAGATTTCTAATATAATTTTAGTTATTTTTTTTTTATGATATTTGCAAACGATTTGCGGCTTCTCTTTTCTAATTTAATATAAATTAAATTAGTTTTTTATGATATTTGCGGCCTAAACTAGGGGGTCACAAATTTTGCGACCCATTGTGTGACCCGCCTTTTTAAATTAATTTAGTTAGTTACTTTTTAAATAATGTTTGGGACCCAAACTAGACGGTCACAAATTTTGTGAGCGATTTGCGACTGCTATATTTTACTTAGTTTTAGTTAATTGACTTTTATGATTGTTTCAACAGCTTTACCACCATGTCAAGACGGTTACAATTTTTGCAACCAGAACCCAATCGGTTTCAATTTTTGCAGCCATTTTTCGGGTGTAACTTTTGATCGCAAGTGCCTAGTTTTCAAGTAGAACGGTATTGATGGCAATTCAATGAACTATGTAATTCTAAATTAGTACATCCACCTTCTAGCCGCCGCTGTCACACCTCGACCGCGTAAAACAACAAACCACGGCAGAAACGTCGGGGAGTGGAGTGGCAGAATTATTGTTTCACAACCATGGTATTTAAAGTTTTGTTTTATTTATTAACAAAGTGGTTACATTGTCTTAAAAAAAAAAACAAAGAGTACATAACATAATTTAAACTAGTCTTGCATCTTTTATTGTCACTAAGACCCAAGTCCGCCTAAGTGTATCTTGACCAATTCTATGCATCAACTCCTGAAAACACATGTGAAAATAGGTACGTCAGCATAAAAATGCCTATGAGATACATAGGGTTTATTGATGAAGGATTCATGACTTGTAGTTGGAAGAAATGTTTAACAAAAGGTTAGTCATGAATCTTATTAAAAGGGTTTTCTTTTATAAACTCATATGAAAATCGATAAGGAAATCAGATGTTATAAATGAAAGATGTGAGGTTAAATGAATAACCAAGTAAAAAGAATTTGCATAAATTATGGCATTTGTGTAAAATGTATCATGTTTTTGTATAAATAAAAGTGGTTTAGATAATGCTACAATATGTAATATCATAAAAGCATTTATATATAGAAAGTACCAGCGGCGTATCCACCATGCTTTTATCATATTACATGTTGCTTCGTTATGTAAGTCACTTACCAAAACAAACCACCAAAATGTAATGTTTAAACAAATGTCAAAATATTCATGTGTAAACAGATGTAATGTATGGTGAATAAAAGCATTTACTCAACCCTATAAATAAAAATGTACAAAACAATGTATTTGATTTAAATCATAGTTTAAGTCAAAAGATATGTTTTGCAAAATCAATGCTTTACTGATATAAACACTTATGTGGTATTGTTAAACGTATACATTCAAGCCTTGAGACTGAAGGATAAACCCTAGAATAAATCAAAGGTTTATCAAAAATGTTTTCAGATTCAGTCATTCCTTACGTCCAAACAAACCTAGGATTTCAGGAATGGGAGTTGTCAAGTCCTATGGTACCACTACATACTACCGAGCGGCGTGATCAATGTTAATGAACGTATTTTAGTTTCATTATACAAACCAAATGGCATACCAAATGTAAGCATGTTATGTGAAAACAATGTACTAAGTATGCTAAATGAACATACGTAGCAAAAATGTGATGTAAATCAATGTGTATATATGCTAAAATAAACATATGAAACAAATGTGTTTATGAAATCAATGTACTAGCATGTTAATTAAAACATACATAGCAAAAACATGGATGAAATCATGTACTATACGTGTACTACATGAACATAGCAAGCATATGTTATAAAATCATGAAAAGCACGAAAGTAACAAGTAGGCACATGTGTTTCACCCGCAAAACGTTTGAAAACAGTAAAAGAGGGGTCTATGTACTCACATGATGATGCTTAGAGTTCTTGAGATAACAACCAAACAAAGCCAGAAGGATCACGGAATCAATCGGCACCTAATATAGGTAACTACATTAATAAACCGGACCTAAATCGGAAGATCAGATAAAATGAGGTTTCGTAAACCAAATGAGTATAGGAACTCATGTAATATGGTTTAACAAAGCCTATATTCTAAATTTGAACCTATCCTAAGTGCTTACGACCCATTACGATTCGTTAAGGTAGTCTACGCTACTTTAACGTGTCGTTCGCGTAAAACGCGTTCGGACCGCCTAACTAGTCTTATGACAAGTATTATATGCCTTAACAAGTCTAATAATGTTGCCTAATCAGTTTAGATGTCAAAATTTAAGTTACATATGCTTAGAATGAATTTATGCGCAAAAAGGGCATTTTGGTCATTTTCCTAAGGCATATAAACTACCTATCATACAACTAACTAAACGAAGTGACCATAAGGTATAACATTGGAAAGTTATTCCCTATACAACTATGGTCACAAAATGTGTTTGGTCAGATCCTAATGATCGACCAAACGGGTCGGGTTCGAAAGTCTAAGCGGTTGTTTAGACCGCTTATCTTACGACCCTATATAAGCACTAAACTAAAAGTGATGAGTTAAACATGTTAAAACATGTTTAACTAAGTTAGAAAACAAGTTTGACATCAAAACAAAATGTTTAGACACCCAAAGATAGCTTCGTTGCAAAATACGCATAAACGCGTATTTTGACCGAAACTATGACTCGTCACTACGCCTAATCAACGTGGTAATTAGTAGGTATAGTCACAAGGGACAATAACCATCGTGATTGCGCTCACGTTGCAAAGTTCAAACGAACTTTGTATTGACCATAAACTGGTCAAAGCAGAAAGTCAAACACTGTTTGACTTTCGTGCTTAAAAATGCATAAAAGCATGAACGAAGCTTACAAGAGGTCCAAGCAAGGAAGATAGAACAAGAAGACAAGAAGAAAGGAGCCTTCAACCAGAAGGGATAGCTCCTATTATCCAGAAATGAGAGGAAAAACTGATTTGAGCAAGTTGGAATGAAAATCCTTGGGGTATTTATAGATTTTGGACAACCGTTAGGATTGTTTCTTGGATTTCGAGCTTTGATCTGGACCTTACAAGTGTTGCTCACTGTTTTATAATACTAGGGGTGTCCAAAACAAGCTCAAGGTTTGATTAAACCATGTACAAAACCCAGAAACCAGCTGCTGATTGCAGAAAACTGATTTTTGCAGTTCTGGGGAGCTCTCGCGCCCCGCGTAGGCTAGACCCTACTCTTACGCGGCCCGCGACCAAGCTTTAGTTCAGCAACAGTTTCAATAATTACAGCTTTGGTCCCGGCATGCATATAAGGCCATTTTTTACACGATTAAGCCCCGTTAAGCCACTTTCAAGGCTCTACAATGATACCTAGGCATAGGGAACATGAAAAATACTTGAAAACATCTCGGATGTCAGTTTGTTTGGTCGTACGGTTGCGTTATTCGGTTAATTACGACGAAACACGAACGGACGCGAAAGACGATCCAAATTACGCGACGAATGGAATTTTAGCATGCCAATCACTAAAATAAAATAATTTAATGATTACAAAATTTTTGGATGTCCGGATATGTTCAGAACGTAAGATATGCGCGTAAATGCAAACTTATGCACTTTTTGACGCTTTTAGTCCTTGTTTGACCAAAAAGTTTATTTTAGCATACCGAACCCCTCAAAGCCTGTTTCTAAGCTATGTAAAGGATATCTAGGGTATGTTTAGATTATTATCATGTTCCAGAATGTTCGTTACCACACGAATCAGCATAGTTTCGCAATTTGACATAAATAGTCCCTGCGATCGAATAAACCTGATTTTTACCATACCAAACCCTTTAAAACTTATTTCTAAGTTATGTAAAGGTTATTTAAGGTATATTAAGCATATATTGATGTTACAGAGTGTTTGTCGCATTAAACTGATTACGTTTACGCATCAGTTTGCGTATAACTTTCCAGAAAGCGATATAGAGTTTGAAATTGAACAAAATCAAAACGTGAAAAATGTCAAACATAAATAAACAAATATTGGGATCAAATCACATTTTTTATTGATAATTGAACTGATTAGAGTTTATACAATGATTACAAGCACAGATGTCACAGTCTCCCCTACTTGTGGAAATTTCGTCTCGAAATTTATTTAGATGAAACTTGTGAGAATAGATTTGGATATTTTGCCTTCATTTGATCTTCACATTCCCAAGTAAATTCTGGACCACGTTTAGATTCCCAGCGAACTTTGACAATTGGAATGCGCTTACGTTTGAGCCATTTGACTTCATGGTCCATTATTTCCATAGATTTCTCAACAAAATGCATCGTGTCATCAACACGAATTTCATCAAGTGGTATGTGGAGGTTCTCATCAGCTAAACACTTCTTGAGATTGGACACATGGAATGTTGGATGAACATTTCCAAGTTCAGGAGGTAACTCAAGTCTGTAGGCCACCTTTCCGATTCTTTCGACGATCTTGAATGGTCCAACATATCTAGGTGCAAGTTTTCCTGTCTTTCCAAATCTGATCACATCTTTCCAAGGTGAAATCTTAAGTAAGACGCGATCACCGACTTGAAATTCGAAGGGCTTGCGTCGTCTATCCGCATAACTATTTTGACGTCTTCTAGCTGTCTGAAGGTTATCGCGAATTTTCTTGATTTTATCTGTAGTCTCTAGAATGAGCTAAGGTCCAGTAAGCTGAGCCACACCGATCTCATTCCAGCAGACTGGTGAACGACATTTTCGACCATATAAATCCTCGAAAGGAGCCATGTTGATGCTGGAGTGATAACTATTACTGTAGGAGAATTCAATCAACGGAAGATACGAATCCCAACTACCACCAAAATCGATCACACAAGCTCTAAGAATATCCTCCAATGTCTGGATTGTTCTTTCAGATTGACCATCCGTTTGAGGATGATAAGCTGTGCTCAAATTAAGTTGGGTTCCCATAGCAGATTGCATGGTTTTCCAAAAACGAGACGAGAATCGAGCATCTCTGTCAGATATAATGTTCAAAGGCACGCCATGACGGGATACAATCTCATCCACATAGATTTTAGCAAGCTTGTCAGCAGATAGATCCTCTCGGATCGGCAAGAAATGTGCTGACTTTGTAAGACGATCAACAACTACCCAAATGGCATCATGACCTCTCTTAGTGCGTGGAAGTTTGGTAATAAGATCCATAGCAATGTTTTCCCATTTCTAAACTGGAATCTCTGGTTGCTCCAGTAATCCAGAGGGATGTTGATGTTCAGCCTTAACCTTAAGACAAGTAAGGCATTTGGATACATATAAGGCAATGTCTTTCTTCATACCGGGCCACCAATACTGGGTTCGAAGATCCTTATACATTTTATCTGCACCAGGATGAATAGAATAACGAGACTTATGAGCTTCATCCATAAGCAAGGTGCGAAGATTGACTTGACTTGGGACCCACAAACGGTCCATGAAATAATATTAATCCATTGTCTTTTAGCTCGAGACCAGGCTTAATATGAAATGGTAATTCCTTACCCATCAAATCTTGTGAAACACAAGTATGCTGAGCCTGAGAAATGCGGGGTTAAATATCAGATCGAACTTGAACACAATGAAGCTTGACATGCTCTTTACGACTTAATGCATCAGCTACGACATTCGCCTTACTAGGATGGTAGCGAATTTCGCAGTCATAGTCGTTTAGAAGTTCAACTGAACGCCGTTGCCTCATGTTAAGTTCTTTCTGATTGAAGATATGTTGAAGACTTTTGTTGTCAGTGAAAACCACACATTTAGTACCATATAGATAGTGTCTCCAGATTTTGAGAGCGAATACAACTGCACCTAACTCAAGATCATGAGTCATGTAGTTCTTCTCGTGAACCTTCAATTGTCTCGATGCGTAAGCTACGACTTTGTTCCTTTGCATGAGAACACAGCCAAGACCTAATTTGGATGCATCACATTATACAACAAAATCATCATTGCCCTCAGGTAAAGATAGAATAGGTGCACCGCAGAGTTTCTGTTTCAAGGTCTGAAAAGCTTCTTCCTGTTGGGATCCCCAATCAAAGGGTTTATTCTTCTGAGTTAGTGCAGTGAGAGGAACTGCAATCTTTGAGAAATTTTCAATGAAGCGGCGGTAATAACCCACGAGACCAAGAAAAGAACAAACTTCGGTGGGTGTAGTAGGCGTATCCCAATCCTTAATCGCACTGATCTTGGAGGGATCTACATGAATACCTTGTTCGTTGACGATATGTCCCAAAAATTGAACTTCCTTAAGCCAAAATTCACACTTGGAGAATTTGGCAAAAAGTTGCTCTTTCTGTAGGAGCTCCATTGTGAGACGGAGATGTTGCTCATGATCGGCTCGCGTCTTAGAATAAATCAAGATGTCATCAATGAAAACGATGATGAACTTGTCCAAATAAGGCTTACAAACCCTATTCATCAAGTCCATGAAAACAGCAGGAGCATTAGTCAAACCGAATGGCATAACAGTGAACTCATAGTGACCATATCTTGTGCGGAAAGCAGTCTTGGGAATCTCTTCTTCAAGCACACGAAGTTGATGATACCCAGAACGTAGATCAATCTTTGAAAAACAAGTAGCACCCTGAAACTGATCAAAGAGATTATCAATGCGAGGTAGGTGATATCGATTCTTGATGGTAAGCTTGTTAAGCTCACGATAATCGATGCACATCCTGAAAGAACCATCTTTCTTCTTGACAAAAAGAACGGGAGCACCCCAAGGTGAAAAGCTCGGACGGATAAAACCTTTGTCAGAAAGCTCCTGAAGCTGTTTAGATAACTCTTGCATCTCAGACGGTGCAAGACGATACGGAGATCTAGCGATAGGATTAGCGCCAGGTACAAGATCAATACGGAACTCAACTTGTCGTGCAGGGGGTAAACCAGGTAATTCTTCAGGAAACACTTCAGGATAATCCTGAACAACAAGGATGTCTTGAATATACTTACCTTTGCCTTTCTTCTCTACGATATGTGCCAAGAAGGCCACATAGTTCTTTTGCAGATACTTCTCAGCTTGAGTACAAGACATGAGTTTGAGACTACTAGCAGGTTGCTCACCACAAACCTCTAAGATCTCACCAGACGAAAGAGGTATACGGACAATCTTTTCAAAACAAACTACCTCTGCGTGATACTTGGCTAACCAATCCATTCCCACTATAATGTCAAAACTTCCAAGTTGCATTGGCGTGAGGTCGATAGGAAAAATATGGTTATTAAGGTTCAATTGGCAATTTCGAAGAACAGAATCAAGAACAACGGGTTCACCACTAGCTACCTCTACTGTCAAGGGCTTTCCTAGTTTTGTTCTAGACATGCGAAGTAAGGGTTCAAAAAATAATGACACAAAACTCTTATCGGCACCTGAATAAAAAAGAACAGATGCAGACTGATTATTAACAAAGAACATACCATTCACCACCTCGTTGTCTTCCCGCGCCTCGTTTGTATTCATGTTAAAGACTCGACCACGAGCCTGAGGTTGATTTGCATTGGCCAACCTAGGACATTGATTTCGATAGTGGGTCAGATCCCCACAATTGTAGCACGAACCAGGAGGGTTGTGAGGTCGTGCAGCTTGTACTTGTTGTTGAGCAGGTGGTTGGGCAGCTTGCTGAGCTGGGTTTTGAGCAGCTTGGTTCTGATTAATAGGAAGACGACACGTGGCGACAAGATGACCAGATCTTCCATAATTGGTACAATAATGACACTGAATATGCGGCTGATGATGACTGTTACACCTGTTGCACAAAGGTGCATTGCCAATGTATTGTTTCTTGGCAGGTGGTTGCGCTGGCTGATTAGGAGCTGCCTGGTTGGCTTGTGCAGTAACAGCGAATTTTTGGGAAGCCTTGCGCTTCCTAGACCTCTTTGAAGATCCAACTTTCTTACCCTTCTTGTTTTCACTCTTGTAAGACGATTGTTTCTTATCACCCTTCCTATGAAGCTTACCCTTTCTGATTTGCGACTCAGTCAAAGTCGCAGCCAACTCGATTGCCTAGTGAACTGTGGTAGGGTTGCTACAGTGACGATGTCTTGCACGGGGTCGGGTAGACCATCGATATACCTCTCGATAGCCTTATCAAGTGGGGTAACCATTGTGGGGCAAAGCAAACTCAACTCATCATACCTGTCGATTCGTGACAAGGATAGAATTCCCTTATCATAAGAGCCCTAAGCTCTTCCCAAGTCTGACCCAAAGCGACATTAGCACCACGATCTCTCATTAACCCATTCCACCAAGTAAGAGCCCTCTTTTGAAACACACTAGAAGCGAACTCGAATTTGCAATTATCAGGACACTGAACATGACGAAAAGTGCTCTTAAACCACCGTAGGAGCCCAGTTGCTCCTTCAGAACCACTGAACTTGAGTGGTTTAGCCGAATTGAAACTTTTAAAGTTTCATGGAGCATTATTGTTGTTATTGTTGGCTTGGTTGATTTGAGTGATGAGATTCGGAAGTGCAGTAGCCATTTGCTGCGCAATGATTGCTGCCAGTTCGGCATTAGGTATCTGATTATCACGTCGAGGAGGCATTCTAAAAGAGGAAACATGAGAGAAAACGAGTGAGATGATATGATGAAAAATGA
The DNA here is from genome assembly GCA_030545235.1 of Helianthus tuberosus. NCBI lineage: Eukaryota > Viridiplantae > Streptophyta > Magnoliopsida > Asterales > Asteraceae > Helianthus > Helianthus tuberosus. The sequence continues at coordinate 173,603,778 of CM060363.1, forward strand.
GATGATACAAATATCGACAAAAACATGGATGGTGGTCATTCGTTCGAACCACAAAGCAAACAAACGACACACAGTGACTAATCAAAGTAAATGGGTCAAAATAATGTATCGCGAAGACATGTTTTAGCCTATAAGTGGACACTCACCCCAAGAGTTCCCAGGTAAGAGTGACTGGTCCGATTATGTGGATTTGTACAAACACTCTAGCCTAGACAGAAAACTCGAGATACAGGCATCCACCCTTCCAGATTGCACGTGTTCACATTATTTAGACCCAAACTTTGACGAGATTTTTAAAACTTAGAGGGTTCAAAACCTTATAACAAATCACCTAAGAATAGATGATTGATTTTCAAAATCGTTTTGGAAAATTGTGTTCTTGTTTTGGAAATCACCTAAAGATAGGTGACGGTAATGTTTTAAGATCTAAACATAAGCTAACTTGTGTTAGGGTCCTAGAAAAGTTATAGTCTAGGTCAAAGCATTACTAATAACCTAATTCCCCATAACCATTGGCTCTGATACGAACTCTTTTGTCACACCCCGACCTCGTAAAACAACAAACCGCGGCGGAAACGTCGGGGAGTGGAGTGGCAGAATTATTGTTTCACAACCATGGTATTTAAAGTTTTGTTTTATTTATTAACAAAGTGGTTACATTGTCTTAAAAAAAAAAAAAAAAGCAAAACAAAGAGTACATAACGTAATTTAAACTAGTCTTGCATCTTTTATTGTCACTAAGGCCCAAGTCCGCCTAAGTGTATCTTGACCAATCCTATGCATCAGCTCCTCCTGAAAACACATGTGAAAGTAGGTACGTCAGCATAAAAATGCCTGTGAGATACATAGGTTTTATTGATGAAGGATTCATGACTTGTAGTTGGAAGAAATTTTTAACAAAAGGTTAGTCATGAATCTTATTAAAAAGGTTTTCTTTTATAAATTCATACGAAAATCTATAAGGAAATCAGATGTTATAAAAGAAAGATGTGAGGTTAAATGAATAACCAAGTAAAAAGAATTTGCATAAATTATGGCATTTAAAAAATCATGAAAAGCACGAAAGTAACAAGTAGGCACATGTGTTTCACCCCCAAAACATTTGAAAACAGTAAAAGAGGGGTCTATGTACTCACATGATGATGCTTAGAGTTCTTGAGATAACAACCAAACAAAGCCAGAAGGATCACAGAATCAATCGGCACCTAATATAGGTAACTACATTAATAAACCGGACCTAAATCGGAAGATCGGATAAAATGAGGTTTCGTAAACCAAATGAGTATAGGAACTCATGTAATATGGTTTAACAAAGCCTATATTCTAAATTTGAACCTATCCTAAGTGCTTACGACCCATTACGATTCGTTAAGGTAGTCTACGCTACTTTAACGTGTCGTTCGCGTAAAACGCGTTCGGACCGCCTAACTAGTCCTATGACAAGTATTATATGCCTTAACAAGTCTAATAATGTTGCCGAATAAGTTTAGATATCAAAATTTAAGTTACATATGCTTAGAATGAATTTATGCGCAAAAATGGCATTTTGGTCATTTTCCTAAGGCATATAAACTACCTATCATACAACTAACTAAACGAAGTGACCATAAGGTATAACATTGGAAAGTTATTCCCTATACAACTATGGTCACAAAATGTGTTTGGTCGGATCCTAATGATCGACCAAACGGGTCGGGTTCGAAAGTCTAAGCGGTTGTTTAGACCTCTTATCTAACGACCATATATAAGCACTAAACTAAAAGTGACGATTTAAACATGTTAAAACATGTTTAACTAAGTTAGAAAACAAGTTTGACATCAAAACAAAGTGTTTTGATACCCAAAGATAGCTTCGTTGCAAGATACGCATAAACGCGTGTTTTAACCGAAACTATGACTCGTCATTACGCCTAATCAACGTGGTAATCAGTAGGTAGAGTCACAAGGGACTATAACCATCGTGATTATGCTCACGTTGCAAAGTTCAAACGAACTTTGTGTTGACCATGAACTGGTCAAAGCAGAAAGTCAAACACTGTTTGACTTTTGTGCTTAAAAATGCATAAAAGCATGAAAGAAGCTTACAAGAGGTCCAAGCAAGGATGATAGAACAAGAAGACAAGAAGAAAGGAGCCTTCTGCCAGAAGGGATAGCTCCTATTATCCTGAAATGAGAGGAAAACTTATTTGAGCAAGTTGGAATGAAAATCCTTTGGGTATTTATAGATTTCGGACAACCGTTAGGATCGTTTCTTGGATTTCGAGCTTTGATTTGGACCTTACAAGTGTTGCCCACTATTTTATAATACTAGGGGTGTCTAAAACAAGCTCAATGTTTGATTAAACCATGTACAAAACCCAGAAACCAGCTGCTAATTGCAGAAAACTGATGTTTGCAGTTCTGGGGAGCTCTCGCACCCTGCGTAGGCTGGAGCCTACTCTTACGCGGCCCGCGACCTAGCTTTAGTTCAGCAACAGTTTCAATAATTACAGCTTTTGTCCCTGCATGCATATAAGGCCATTTTTGACAAGTTTAAGCCCCATTAAGCCACTTTCAAGGCTCTACAATGATGCGTAAGCATAGGGAACAAGAAAAATGCTTGAAAACATCTCGGATGTTGGTTTGTTTGGTCGTACGGTTGCGTTATTCGGTTAATTACGACGAAACACGAACAGACGCGAAAAACGATCCAAATTACGCGACGAATGGAATTTTAGCATGCCAATCACTAAAATTAAATATTTCAATGATTTCAAAAACTTTTGGATGTCCGAATATGTTCAGAATGTAAGATATGTGCGTAAATGCAAACTTATGCACTTTTTGACGCTTTTAGTCCCTGTTTGACCAAAAAGTTTATTTTAGCATACCGAACCCCTCAAAGCCTATTTCTAAGTTATGTAAAGGATATCTAGGGTATGTTTAGCTTATGATCAAGTTCCGGAATGTTCATTACCACACGAATCGGCATAGTTTCGCAGTTTGACATAAATAGTCCCTGCGATCGAATAAACCTGATTTTCCATACCAAACCATTTAAAACTTATTTCTAAGTTATGTAATGGTTATTTAAGGTATATTAAGCATATATTGATGTTCCGGAGTGTTTGTCGCATTAAACTGATTAGAGTTTATACAATGATTACAAGCACATATGTCACAGCCGCCGCCGTGTTTTCCTGCGAAATCGGAAAACAGTTTTCCAGCGAAATCGGAAAATAGTTTTCCGGTTTGTTTCGCATAACCGGTTTGACCGAGAAGTTGTTCTAGTACTTCGGGTTCATGATCGCATCAACTAGGGTGAAGTTTTTCTGCTCATCGTGTGTTCTTCGTTTTTCGTAACAAAGGTACGTATTACTGAATCACCCTATGGTTGTGATAATTGTTTAAAGCAATGACAATTGGATCACCGATGTGATAATTTAATGATACTTAAATTTGTGTACTCGCTTCCGCCATACAATTAATATTAGATATAAGTTATACGTAACAAAAAGAAATATTTTGAACGGCAAATGTAATTTCTATCAAACTTTACAACAATTATTTAAATTTCTCCCTTTGCCGAGGTTTGAACTTCGGACCTCCTCTCCAAGAGGCATGTAACTCTACCAAGTGGGCTACCCACATTGGCATACAATAACAGATTTGATCCCAATTTATATTTGATAAAAAAATTGCACTGGTTGGGTTTTGAAGCCTTTTCGTTAGAAAATATCAAGGACATGATGAGTAACAGGGATGGAGGGAGAGTCATGGGATTTGAGGAGTCTAAAATTGGCTAATCTCTTCATTAGACTAGAACAATATAAAAATGTGAAAGGCAATCAATAATATTACTTGGTTTGTTATAATATGTTTTTAGAAGTTTATAATTATTTAGATGAGAAGTAGAGAACCAAAACAACAACCAGACATAGACAACACTGAACGAAATAGAACAACAAACGGAATATGCCAACCCCTTTATTTAACGCATCAACAGAATTTATACTTATTTCATTGGAGGAGACAAGTTCCTGTAAGGTCCTGGTACATGGATAGGATGTTTATTAACTGGAGCTGCATTACTTGTAGTTACAAAACCTGGATCATGTAGTTTAGAGAAAGATTAGTTCAGTGAATCAAGTCATGCATGGCTAATTAAGTGTGCAGAAAGATATAGCAATACAAACCTAGAAGCTTTCTCGGAGGCCTCGGTGCAGAATGTTGGGTCACAACTGCTGAAACAGTTGAAATCAACAACATGCAACATAGAACAGTAACAAGTTTGTGTTCCATTATGACAACGGGAGTATTTCTTGTGTTTGGTTTGTTTGTTTTCACCTATATTAATTGGTATTTATGCTTTACCAAAGATGTTTAATTTTCACGATAACTATTAAATATTTGTCTTTTGTGGAACGTAGAACTTGTTTTACCTTGCAAAGAAATTTAACCAGATTTTCTTCAGGAACTTCTATTTAAAACCAACATTTACGTAAAAGAGTCAAAAGGTTCATGTTGATTAAATGCTATATATTAAAATAATATATTTACAAGTTTGATATTCAACATCGTATTTTAATTAGGCTCACACTATCTGCACACATTGGTTGGCTATCTGCACACTTAGGGTTTACCTACGCTGCGTATAGAACTATACGCGGCGTATAGTAAAAAAACCATTTTACCCCTGCATTGGGGGCTATACGCAGCCAAAAACAAGGGTAACATTGTCTTTTTGACCCTTTATATACGCTGCGTATAGGTCTATACGCAGCGCGTATGGTAGTTTTTATTTTTAACCCCAAACCTGTGGTAAAATTATCTTTTTAACCCTTTATATACGCAGCGTATAGGCCTATACGCAGCTTATAAAAACGATGTATTTAAAGAAAAACATTTGTAAGTATCGTAACGTATAGTATAAGTCTCGTATAAACCTCGTATAAGTCTCATATAGGTCTTGTATCTGCATATAGGCCTATACGCAGCATATATAAATCCTTGTTTTCTGTGCAATGATTGCTGATAAGGCTCTGAAATCCATGGTTTATATACGCTAAGTATAGTTCTATACGCAGCGTATAGAGGTAACCCTATACGCTACGTATAGGTCTATACGCAGCGTAGGTAAACCCTGATTCTACTAGGGTTTGGTGTGCATATAGGCACATTGGTGTGAGAATAGGTACACCCTTTAATTATTGGTTATGTATCTGATAAAGTCAATTTTTAATAAATACACCAACTAAATTTTAACGAATTATCTATAATTTTGTGTTCGAGAACAATATATAAAGCATTAGCAACAGCTAAGGGTTGACGGATCCCTTTCCCCTCGTCCCTGTGTCACCAAAATCCTTAGTGCATGCTGTGGATGCATGGTATGTATGCATCTAGTGATTGTTCGCTTGCGATTGAAGTCAACGACGTCGTGTGACTAGAACATCGAGATCCAAGTGACATGGACATGATAAACGATATGGATGTTATACCAAATCCATGATGGCCATCGCACTTGAAGTGAAGACAAAAGATAGGGACATGCCATCGTTTGAAGGAATCCAAACGATAGAACCATGCTATCATTTGGTTCATTGTTCTTAAAGGTCACCTTCGTTTGGAACATAACACAAGACTATCGTTTGGATCATGCATGCAAGCCATCATTTGGAATATATACAACATGTCATTGTTTGCAAGATATAACGCCATCATTTAGTTTATCAAACGATGGACCACCAATGTTTGATTCTTAATGAGTATCGTTTGGTCTTTGTAAACTATTAGTATAAATAGCCATACTGTCACTTGGATCGAGCAGATTGAATGAGCATTTGTGAAGCAGAGAGGGTTTGAGAGCTTTTCTTTGTAAATCATAACGAAACTCTGTCGGAATCAATATGCGCTCGTTAATCGTTGAATATTTGTGTTTATTGATTCACGTGTGTGCTCGGTTTGTGGTGTAACTTGGATTCCGTGCTTTTTACACCACTCGAAACAAGAAATTCTTATGTTCAAGATCCAATTCAGGACCTACAAGTGGTGTTAGAGCCTTATGCTCGATTTCTTGTTGAAAACTGAATATTTGGTGAGGTTTTTGAGTGATTTTTTTATATTTTGGTTAAAATTGTTTGATATAATCAAAAAATGTAACATTTGTTGAGTCTTTGAGGTTAAAAATCAAGTCACCATTTTTCCGGTAACCAAGCTCGCCGGAAAAATTCGCAAGAATAGTACAATTTTGTTTTGAGTCTCATTGGTTGACCTTAGTATAGCATAAGTGTACCATTAGTCCCCTGAATATTTTTGTCGTTGCAAGACAATGTCGTTTGATCCTCCTCAAACGACAGTGTTATAGTTAAATGATAGCACATTTCAAACCATATCACAATTCAAACGACAGACTACTTATCTCATAAATGATCTAGACGACAGTGTCTCAATAAAATTTCAAACGATATTATCGTTTAAACCTAGGTCCGCTGTCGTTTAGAAAGTGCTATGTTACCAATACCAACTGTCGTTTAGACTTAAAGCCCAAGCCCACTGTCGTTTGGCATTTTCTACAACAACTATCCTTTGGGCCTAATTTTTTATAAGATGCTATCGGTTGAAGATAGTACATCCCTTAAACACAACATGCCCAGCTTATCATCAAACCAAAGCCCATATCAAGCATTATCAAACGATGGTCCTTATTATAATTTCAAACGATGGTGTATAAGCCCAATACTTTTAATTAATTATCCCTATCGTTTGGGCCTGATATCCAAATCACACTATCGTTTGGACCAACAACTTTAATACATCGGTTACATTCATAAACCGATTATCATTTGTTTTTCAATAGGCCCACATCATTTAAGGCCCATCTTGATAACAATAGGTCCATTATCGTTTGATAATTGTTTTTTATCAATTTATTATTTGAGAAACACTAAACCCAACTTCGTTTGGATAAAAAAAGTCAAGCTAAACACACCTTCGTTAAGCTTGGCATCGTTTGGGCTTTAATCCAAAATTCACATCTTTTGGATGTTTGCCTCGTTTGACTATTGAGTTAGTGTTTGTCTCTAAGGTTTGTGCTCATAAAGTAACCTTTTAACTCTGTCAAAATTTTCAAAATATTTAACGGGTACATGGCAACTAATCCGTGGTATTGGTCAAAGAATGTAAACCCTCCAAAACATTTTGATCCTTCATCTTGGGCTGAATCGATGTTGCAATCTCATTCTGCAAATAACCCTCCTCCACAAAATAAACCTCACATGTCTTGGGCTCAATCCGCAATGATTTCCGAAAGTCAGTGGGCGTTTTTCGCTAATAAAAGCCAAAGTATTCAAAGTCCGTTGAGTAGTGATAATGAGACATGAAGCGTAAGTCGTCCACCTAAACTCTTTCATATGAATGAGTATTCAGCTTGGGAAGGTAGATTTAAAACACAGGTTCTTGGTGTTAATACAGAATTATGGCCATGTTTTTCTACTCCTTTTGCTCAAGCTCTTGGAGAATCCGGATCCAATCCAATTACACTTGCAAGTTGTTCCAAAACCGATAAAAAGGCTTATGATCTTGAAAAGAAAGCATTTTCAATTCTCATACAAGCACTTTACGAAAGACATCTTGCATCAATTCGTTTTCTGTACAACCACAAAAATTTTGTGGGATGCCTTAGTGGCAAGAGGTGAAGGAAATGCACACTCTCGAAATATTAGACATGATTTAATCAAGAAAAAATTTGAATGGTTTATGTGCATAGAAAATGAAACCCTAGAAGAACTGGCAACTAAGTTTCACCATCTATTAAGTGAGATGTATTCCTTTAAAGTAATTGCTACTCCTCAAGAAATGGTTGCAAGATTTGCTAATGCATTACCGGCAAAATGTAGTGGATATTTGGAGATCCTTAAAGAAAATGGGGAGCTGGATAGATTGATCATTTATGAGTTTATTCGGATATTGGATAACAAAGATGAAGAGTAGATTTGAAAAGCAAAAAGAATGCTGACTCCTCAGAATCTAGAGATTTATTTTGGAATTAGTGGCTGGATTAGAGGTGCAACTCCACCTGCTCAACACGCAAAGCTTCAAACCGCTTTGTTTCAAATGTCAATCCATTCATTTATCCACAACCTCAAGCTGTAGTTAGTCCACCTTCAGCTTCAACCTTTGTACCTCCACCTTTCCTTGATCCGAATCGTTAAAGTCATCAAGCTTGCTACTCAAATGCCAATCCATTCATTTATCCACAACCTCAAGTTGTAGTTAGTCCACCTTGAGCTTCAACCTTTGTACCTCCACCTTCCTTGATCTGAATCGTTAAAGTCATCATGCTTGCTACGGAAGTTCGTCTAACTTCAATGTTGGAACGACATCTAACCCAAATATAGTTCGTCTCCATACCTCAAACTTCAGCAAAGTAAGTGTAGAAGTTGCCAAAGAACGCATGGAGTTTCTAAACACTTTGGTGAGTTCTTATTGCGGATTACTAGCTTGCCAGGTTGGCAACATCAATTTGAATAGTGAAGAGGAAATGGAGATGATAGATATCAAATGGGCTTTTGCAAGTGCAGTGAGAAGAGCAAAGGATTTCATGGAAAGGACAGGAAGAATAAGTCTGGAAAGCAGGAAGGATACACCGTATGGGTTTGACAAAAGAATGGTTACTTGCTTTAACTATAGATACAAAGGAAACTTCAAGAGAGAATGCTCGAAGCCACCACAGTAAGAAAATCATTATCCCTTCAACAGAAACCAAACTACTAACACTTTAGAAAGAGCAATGGTTCCTGTCAACAATGCCAACAAAGCCTTGATTGTACAAGCTGATGAAAACCGTGATTGGTCTGTACAATTGGGTAGCATTGGTTGAGGAGGAACTGTGTGCTATGCTGAAGTTGTCAAGAATGTTAGCGATGGGGATTCTTTGGGAAGTGATGATAGATCTGGATACAGTGGTAGTTCGGATGAAGATGATTCAAGTTCAAGCGAGAGGATATCAGAAGGATTATCGAGGGAGGTTATTAATGCAGGGGTAGATGGGTTACTAGCTAAAGCTGAATCTTTGAAGAGCAAGAACACAATGTTGGTGTAGAAAGCAGCTAGTCCATCTGATGAGTTATCCAAGTACTTCTCAGAAGATGGATCTTCTACTTTTCATTTTGCATTCATGGCTCATTTGGATTGCCAATCCAGTCAGGTAAGTGTCGATAAACCTATCTCTTCTAAGTTTGATAAATGCATAGAATTAAAAGGTAAATACTTAGAATTACAAGGTAAATTTGAACATACCAAGAGTGTCTATCAAAGTCTGATAGTTGATTTGGCAAAGTGCACTAAGGCTAAGATAGTTTTAAAGAAAAATGAAAAACAGTTTAAAAAACAATTGAAACCTTAAGAAAAGATAATTATGAACTTAAGAACATTGTTCTAACAAGCAAACTGGTACTAATAATTACATTAATATCATTGAAGAGACAAAGGAAGAGTTAGCCCTTGCACGATTTGAGCATGATGCCATCAAACATAAGTTAGACAGTTATTCCAACTCACAATACGTTCTAGATCACATCATTGACCCATAGAAGAAAAAGTGAGATGTGAAGTGTATCAGTTATTAGTCTTTTCCTCCACCTATAAGACAACTATACCACGTTGTTCGATGAAGAGGACATGACACACTTTGAGCCGACTTTTCCTCTTGATCCTGCACAGTTTGTAGTTGTTCTAGGTTTCAAATGGCGTGCATCTCCATGTCAAAATCCGTCGATGGAGGTCGAGGATTTAAGGTCTATGAATAATCAGGATTCTCTCATTGTTGAGGATGCTGATAATTCAAATGAAGATGAATCCGAGCAGTTAAACACGGTGTCCAAAGACGTAGGCATTCCTCTTAAGAATCGCATCCTTTGTGGTCCTTCAGTGGAACCCTATGGAACAGCTCCGGTCAAATCTGTTGAAGTGCATGTTGATAAAGTTCATTCAAACAATGACTTTCCATTTACAAATGTTAATCAATCCCTGATTGATAAGGTGTTTGAAGATTCTACTAGTAAGTGTCTGGGGTAGTTGAGCCCAACAATTGTGGTAACACAATGTGCTCCTATCCCAAAGGCTGAAGTTAGAAAACAATATGGAAACCATAAATTACCAGCTTAGCACAAATAGCAAAATTACTAGTTCATTGTTCTTAAAGGCCACCTTCATTTGGGACATAACATAAGACTATCGTTTGGATCATGCACACAAGCCATCTTTTGGAATATATACAACATGCCATTGTTTGAAAGATATAAGGCCATCGTTTAGTTTAACAAACTGTAAGTCCCGAAAACGGATCTTTCAATGATATCAATAGTAATCTAGTGATTGTGCGGAATCCAAACACGAGATTATTCAAGAACAATAAACCACAACAATAATAAACCAAACAACTTATCTTGCATTCACCAATTATGGAGACCAATACAAGATACAAAGAAGGTTTCGGCTAGCTCTCTAGAAATCGAATAAACTGATCAACACCAAAACTTCATTAGGGGTTTGATTATATACTAACCACTTGGGCCTAAAGCCTCTACATAAGCCCAACCGAAACCTATACCCTACCCACTTGGTTTCGACCCAAAATCACAAGTTAAATACAGTTACAATTACAATCTAATTAACTACACTAACCCACTATGCATAAACCTCAGGTTCCAACAATCTCCCCCTAAGTTTATAGCATAGGGGCACTTCGATCATTAACTGCTTCCACTGCCAACCATCTGATCTTTATAACCACCAAACCCTTTCTTTCTAACGTGTACAGCACCAGCAGCAGCTGCAATCCACTGTTTAGCCACCATTTCATATTTTTCAGTAGAACGAATCTGATTCCGCGCTAGCACTTCCAAATCTTCTAAACTCAAATTCAGTAGATCCACTTGATCAGTCAATCTATACTGCACATCATCATCACACACAATCAAAGCCTGTCCCAGTGTCTCATCGTATGCCCAGAAATGCATAGTCTTCAACCCACCATCTGGAATTTTCTTCACTAATGGTATTGTCTCTCTTTATCAGTGGGCGGCCAAACCACAGTCTTCAAACGCCTATGAGTTCGAGGATCATGTACTCTTGGAGCAGGTTTCAAGATGGATTCTGTTGTTTTCATAGACGAAAATCCTCGTGCAACCTCTCGCTTGAGCCTTTCGAAGAACAAATATCCTCTACCACCAGGCTTGTCATCAGTATACGGTGCATTCGCCAGCATGTACAAATCCACCTTTGTTAACGATTGGAACTGACCAGGCTTTGAATAACATTCCATTGGACCTATTTTTCTCCTAATCCACCACATCCTTCGATCATGATCAAAAACCCAGCTTACAATCCCTGATTTGTTTCCAACCTTGTCATAATGACTCTCACCAACATCCATCAAATGATGAGTAACTTGAACATCAGGATCAGCAGGATTGAGATTTATGTTCTTCACTACTACCAGTTCCCTCTTCTTCTTTAACCTCTTAGCCTTTTCTTTATCCTTTTCTTTGTCAACTGGAGTTCTGAAGTACAAATCCATTGCAGCAGCACGCTCAGCATCATCCTTTGCAAGAACTTGAGCTCGATCCTCAGCAGCTTTCTTGTATTTCTCCGTATCAGTTGGATCAGCAAATTCTTGACCAAACTTCTTTTCCAACTTGCCATGGATATCATATACAATGGAGAACAATAAACCGACATCTCTTTGTAACTGATCAATCTGTTGATTCTTTTGAACAATTGTGTCTTCTAATTGAATAATCTTTGCATCTTTATGAATAGAATCTTGTTCAAGAACAATGATCCTCTTCTTCAACTCCCGAACACTGATAAACTCATCATCGTCACTTGAATCATCAAAAAAACGGCAACTTAGAGTTCTTCATGCCTTATCCCACTAGAACTACATGGCTCGTCATGTACTGCAACAAATGAACTTCCAATAGTAGTAGTTTCAAGTGGTGTTGATATGGTGACAGGGGTTTCTGGTGGAGCAAAGACACTAACGGGAATCTCTGAAGAAACTGGAACTTCAGTAGACTCTGTACTCACATCCATTCTCGTCTAAGTGGTTTCAAAATCAAACGTCATCTCTGTTGTAGTTGCAGCGGTTTCAAAATCAAACGTTGTTTCTGTCGTTGCTTTAGTAGTTTCAAAATCGAAGTCATATAAACCATCATCATCTACATCATTAACCGGTTGATCTTGTATCTGTTCAACAAACACTTCAGGTCGAGGATCTCTTTTTCTTCACGTGATCGGCTGAGAATCAAAGTCCTGTGGGTCTTCAGTCGCTGGCTCCTGATTTTGTAACGAAGAATTAGGAGGATTCCCAATCTTTTTGTTAATTGACCTTAGAAGCAAAGCCAGATTCTCTGCAGTAATCACTGGTGGAACAGTTGACACGGTATTACTAACTTCAGATTTAGGAGAAAGCTCATCATCTCCATCATAGCTAATCATAACGCATTCATTGTCAGAGTCAAGATTCAGAACCTCTGTCTCAGGCTCTTCCACATCGATTATCTTAACATTGTGTTCTTTAGCAATCTCAGAATTGACCGGAACATTTACTGGAGCATTTACAGGTTCAGCCACCACATCTTCGGTCTAGGGAAATTGGCCAAACTTTGCTAACAGTATCTTCCCTTCAAACTGATCAATAGATTTCTTCTTTGGTCCCATTGGCTTCAACTCCAAAGTATTTCCACTCTTTACAAGATCAGGATACCGAGCATTCAGAATGATCTGTATAAATCTTGGATACATCAGAAACTTGTCCTTACGAACTCCAGTAATGTTCCTCTTCATCCCTTCAAACACGTACTTCGAGTAGTTGTAATCTTGATTTGTAATCAGTGAGATGAATGCTGCAGACTGGGTAATGTTTAGCTGATCGGTTCCTCCTCGATTTTCTGTCATGTATATAATGAACACGTGCATTAATAATCACCAATATGGATGAACAAACTTCTTCATCAGAGGAGGGTAGGTTCCTACATAGCTCAGACGAGGCAAAACAACTTCAATAACTTCAAGTGCATGGTTGATTGGATCTGTCTCGTTATTGCCAAAATGCAGTACTTCCCGAATGATTTGCTTTGTAATCACAATATTTTTCTATTGTATAATGGCTTCTATTGATCCCTTTCCTTCACCTCCCTATGCATCAAACTTAGTTGTCTTCCAGAAATCCAAGAGCAGATTTTCATAGACAACGGGGTTTTCTCAGATAGCGTGAACGATCTTGCAGTTAGTTAGACCCTTGATCAATGAAGCAAATGTCTTTTTGTGCTTTTTGGGTGGCGGTGACAAATAGCCAGCTTGATTATGACCTAAAATGAATTTCAGCTCCATGATCCTACACAAAACCAAAATAAGTTAAATATAGAATTTCACCAACACATGGTAAGCATTATAACTCAGTTAATTTGAAAATCAACTAAGTCAAGAGTCAATGGTCAATGTAGTCAAACTGAACAAAATATCAGTCGAAACCATACAATCAGACTAGGTTGCGAGTGGACATAATAATAATATCTAATAAAGCAGTCGAGATCTCGAGTCGGGACCAAGAGGTTTCGAGTCGGAACCATGAGATTTCGACTTGGAAACATTAGTCAAAACCTTAAGCTTTCGAGTCAGGATTTGAGTCGGAACCAATGAGATCTCGACTCGCAACCGAACTGGTCTTGAGTCTTGTGATGAGTCTTCACTCGCAACCTCAGTCGAAACCTCATAAACACCATTAAGATCAGCATCAACAATTAATATGGATCAAAAACCATATACACCCATTAATCATTTTGAAGACCAAAATATGAAGATAATTGGGTTCATAACATTCTCAAATCTTATAAATTTCTTCAAATCTTCAATCAGTCTTTAAACAAAACCAAGGTTCAATTGAGATTACCGTGAATTCACTGTTGTTTGTCAGTCGGAATTGGAGACTACGAGTCGGAATCAGAGAGAGAATTCAAAAGCAGATGAAAGGATTAGAGCGGACATGATGTTTGGAGTCGGAACCTCAATATATATCACAAGCCATCATGGGTTGGGCCTTATACAAACCAGATCAGGCCCACTTGTTTCAAAATTATTTGGGCCGAAACCATCATTTCGAGTCGAAGTCAATTCTCAGTCCCTTTTTCTTGATTTCGACTCACTTTTTCAATTAATTTTCAAGTTTACCCAAAAAATCATTTTATTATTTAAATAATCCTCACCATCCTGAGCACGTTTTACTAGACTAAAACCTATAAAAACAAAAATAAATAATATCTAACAATTATTTACAAAAATAAAAATAAGAAATATAGTTATTGCTCAGGGATCAAACAACGGTGTTTCGGGCTAGACTTCAGTTAACCACATCGATCTACTACCTAGTGACCGAATGATTGTCAGGATGTTTGTCCACCTAAACTCATCTCCCTAGACCTTTTCCATGTGACTGTTTGTAACTAATTTTATCGTGTTTTGATATTTTAACAATGAACACCTAAACAAATACCAATCAAATCCTGGAATTATAATTAGCACTCTATCATGCAAGCAGTTTCCCTACCACATATTCCACAAGTCTGTCCTAGATTTAAGAAACCTTGACTGGGACAAGATTGAGAAGAGAATATAATAGATCATAAGCAGATATATTGATATAATGTATAGATCAAATAAGTTTTCTCAGTTTGATATAGGTTTTTAGGTTTCTTTTGGGCACTTGAGGGCCTCTTTTTGGTGTAGATAGATCTATAAAGCGACAGACGTACAGCTAGGTCTTTGCTCACGCAAAACCGAAGCTAATGCTGCCTAGCACCTCCAGGTCTTTGCTCACGCAGAACAGAGGAGATACGCGACTTTGTTAGAAAAGATTCCAGAAATAGGCCAAAATTGTGTTTATCGGGACATCACACAAGCATTCAAATAGAAATGAGCTAATTCCAAGTGATGTTCTTTCCTGAGGTCATAGACTAATTTTAAGTTCTGTACAAAAATAGCCAAAGTTTCCAGCCTTCACGATAGAGCCTACCAACAAATCATTCTAGAGTCAAACTATTTCGATACTAGTCTTACATGAGTCAGTCCTATTCTAGAAAGTGAAGATTCGTTTAATTTCCCATGTCATGCAATGTCTCTTTTTGAATTTTTCAAATTTTTTAATGTTTTTGTATTTTCTAAATTTTTTAATGTTTTTGTATTTCTCAAATTTTCTCCCCTAAATTTGTGTATAAATAAAAACTACCTAAGAATAGAAAACTTTATGAACAAATTTACCTACGAAAACCAAAAAACATGCTCAGTCAGTATATCGGATCATTTTCACAAAATCCACAAGCACATTGACAGGTTTTGTGAACAAATACGCAGCATTTGCATCTGTATCGATTTGCTCCAGTTTAATAAGTCCTCTGTCAAAGTAGTCTCTTATAAAATGAACTTTAATATCAATGTGCTTGGTTTTAGAGTGAAAGACATGATTTTTGACAATTTGAATTGCAGCATCATGATCACAGTAAATAGTAGTGTTGAGATAAGTCAAACCGTAATCCTACAATTTGTGTTGCATCCACACCACCTGTGACCAAGATACAGAAGCAGCAACATATTCTGCCTCAGCTGTGGAGATCGCCACCATTTGACGTTTCTTGCATTGCCAAGAGATGAGCCTGTCACCCAAAAATTGACATCCAACTGATGTGGATTTCCTGTCACTGTCAGTTCCTCCAAATTGCTATCAGAAAATGCAAACAAGTCAAAATTTGAATCTCTTGGATACCATAAGCCAAACCGAGGACTGCCTTTAAGATATCTAAAAATTTGTTTAACAGCAGTAAGATGAGAAAGTTTATGATTAGGCTGATATCGCGCGCATTGAGAAACAACAAACATGATGTCTGGACGACTCGTAGTCAGATACATCAGAGATACAATCATAGACCGATATAGGTGTTGATCGACAGAGGATCCATCTGCATCTTCAGTCAGCAAAGGTCTTTCTACCATTGGTGTTTTGACCGATTTTGCATCAGTAAACTTGAATTTGGAAAGCATATCGTCCACATATTTTCCTTGATGTATAAGAATACATCGAGAATCCTGTCGAACTTGTAGATCCAAGAACATAGTCATCTCCCCAAGGGCACTCATCTCGAATTTCTTCTTCATCACTCCTTCAAATCCTCTACAAAGATCCTCACCCGTTGGTCCGAAAATAATATCATCAACATATATCCGAACCAAGATTAAATCCTTGCCAACTCTCTTGATAAACAACGTCTGATCAATTATGCCAAGAGTGTAACCATGGGCCAAAAGATGCTTAGTCAGAGTAGCATACCAAGCCCGTGGTGCTTGGTTCAATCCATATAATGCCTTGTCAAGCTTGTAGGCATATCCTGGATGATCTGGATGAACAAAACCTGGTGGCTGCTCAACATAGATTTCTTCCTTCATGTCTCCATATAAAAACGCAGTCTTTACATCCATCTGGTGAACAGTGAACCCCATGTAGGATGCGTAAGCTAAGAAGATCCGGATGGTTTCAAGTCGGGCAACCAGGGCATAAACTTCATCATAGTCCAGACCCTCTATCTGTTTGAATCCTTAGACTACCAATCTTGCCTTGTTTTGTACAATAACTCCAGTAGAATCTTGCTTGTTTGTGTATACCCATTGAATACCAAGAGTACGTTTTCCTTTTGGTAACTCAACAAGCTTCCATACTCCCACCTTCCCAAATTGGTTCAGCTCTTTATCCATAGCATCTACCCATCCTGGTTCCTGCAAAGCTACATTAATAGTTTTAGGTTCTATTTGAGAAATGTAGCAAGAATATAAACATGTATTGATAGTCCCTGATTGGCTCCTGGTTAGAATTCTGGCATTGACAGGACCAATGATGTTCTCTATTGGATAATTCCGTTGAACACTTGTTGGAATTACCATATCAGGTACGGTCACACCTTGAGTTGAAGTGTTCAAACTATCAGCATCAGTGTTGCTCGTCTCCCCCTCATTAGATGTTGCAATACTATTAACTACCGGAGCAGTAACTGTACAATCTTCAGGAATTGGGTCAGGAAACAGTGCAGATCCTGAACCATTAGAGATAACAGCACTTGGTGATGCACCTTCAGGGGTTTGTTGGGACATCTGTTGAGACAGAGAGTGCTCACTGAAAACCATCCCTGGCGGATCTATGGTGTGTATTCTTGAGCTCCCTTTAGCTAGTTCATCTTCTTCAGTATCACCAAATGAAAGCGGTTGTTGTGGAGCTGACACACCTGCACCTGTAGGAACACTAGACATAATGTTAAAAGATTTAAACATATCTGCGTAATCGTATAACCAATCTGGACCAACTCTAGCATCCGTGGTATTCTCTTCAAGCCATTCTATGTTGCACAACTCGACAACTTTTTTTTGGTTACTTTATTATATACTCTATAGGATGAACATTTAGCATATCTAAATAAGAAACACTCGTCCCCCTTGGCCTCAAACTTTCCATTGCCGTCCATAAGCAATAATACACATGGACAACCAAAGATGCGAAAGTGTGACACCGAGGGTTTACGTCCTTCCAGAATCACATAAGGAGTTTTTATGTGACGTTTATTTACTAAAGCGTGATTTTGGACGTAACAAGCCGTGCTAACTACCTCAGCCCAAAAGAAAGTAGGAAGCTTCGAGTCGGCCAACATAGTTCGTGCAACCTCAATAAGAGTACGATTTCTTCTCTCAGCCACTCCATTCTATTGCGGAGTTCTTGGTACACTATACTGTCTATCAATTCCTTTTTCAGCGCAGAATGTATCCAAGGTGATATTCTTGAACTCTGTCCCGTTGTCAGATTGAATAGCCTTGACTTTTGTACTCGCTTGATTTTCGGCCAGAGTAATGAACTGTTTAACTAAACCCGGAGTCTCATTTTTGTGACTAAAAAAGTATACCCAGATGTATCGTGAATGGTCATCAACTATTACAAGACAGTATGACTATTTGCCAATGCTTAGTACACTTACAGGACCGAAGAGATCCATGTGAATTAACTTGAGCACGGCTTTGGTCGAAGACGTTGACTTGGGTTTATGCGGCTTTCTATGTGCCTTCCCTTTCGCACAAGCAACACATTTCTCTACCAACATGAAATCCTTAATCGGTAGATCGGGGACATTTGACCATTGGCAAGTCGATTCAAATTCTTCATGTTTACGTGTCCAAAGCGACGATGCCACAAAAGACCATCATGTTCTGAAATCTTCGAGATGAGGCAAGTGATTTCTTCACAAGGTTTCTTGTTCATGTCGATGACATATGCATTTCATCTTCGTTCAGCAGTCATTAAAAACTAATCTTCAGGTATACAACGATTCCCGATTTCAAGATATAGCATCCCTTCTTCGTAAAATGAACCGTGTTTCCTTTATCACAAATCTGTGATATGCTCAACAGATTGCGTTTCAGTTCAGGAATGTAGTTCACATTCTCGAAGCTTGTACTCCATTTTGTATTGTTACTTTTAAGGTGAGTCTGTCAGATTCTCCTCCCATAAATGAGATATATCCTCCATCAAATTCTTTAACATTAACGAGTTGGGACAAATCTCCTGTCATGTGCCTGGAACAACCACTATCCATGTACCAAAGTTGCACGTTATTCTTCCACAGCTGCTCCTGCACGTCTAGCGGGATTAGTTAGATTTAGGAACCCAGCCCATAGTAGACCTGGGTTTTCCTTGAGCATCGATATATGTCACTTTCTGCTTAACTAAGTTTTCTTTATTTAAAAACTTTGAAGATTCATTATTGGCAGGTTTCGGCTGAGATGTAGATGATTGAGCAGCATTAACTTTAGGTTTCCAATGTTTATGTGACCATTTATAATCATTTTTACCAAAAGCTTTATTTGGATTGCTTTGAAAACCCTTTTGTCGATTTTGGTTTCTTCGTTTAGCCGCATTCCAATTTTGATCAGAAGGTTTAGCTTTGCAAGAGTTATTCTTCACTGTCTTAGACTTTGAAGTCGTCACAGACTCTGAACAATGTTGTCGATTCTGCTTGACCTTCTGATTTTGTGCACTTTGCTCTTTTGTTGCACACTTGAGAGATGAACACAGTTTCTAGCAACGTGTCCAGCAATTCCACAGTTGGTAGCAGAAGCTGATCTGTTGGGTTTGAAAGAATGAGCTTGTTTAGTTTTCTTTACTTGCTTTGCATGTGCCTTTTCTGAGCTCTTAGGTACCTGGTGATCAGAACTAGCACATGTATGATATTTAGACCTATGATGATCATCTTCTTTTACATCATTTTCAAATTCATTTTCAGAAGACAATTCAATTTTAATTTCTTTCTCAGGAAACCATTTTGTGATTTAATATCCGATGTGACTACCTTTTCCTTTTTAAAATCAGGTTCAGTTTTCGTTTCACACGATTTAGAAATTTCATCTACACAAGAAACATGTGTATTCAAAATTGGTTCACTGGCAGCTTCATTTTCCAAAGAAGTCTCCTGATCCTTTTGAGAATGTGTTTCAGTTGTCCCAATAGATACATCATTAGGGACATCTGCTGACACATTTTCAGTAGCTGTAAAACTAGAAGAATCACAATCATTATCAACTGAAAAAAACCATCATCATGCATAGTGTCTAATTGTTCATCACAAGGATTAACTGTTTTGCCCAAAACACCAGGCCCAAAAGACGAAACAGAACCAAAAACGAACTAAAAATGCCATGCATCAAACTATAGTCTGGATTAAGTTCATTTATGATATTATTAGATGAATCATTAGATGAATTAGGATTTGATGTTTGTTCATTCCCAACTACTCTTAAACTCTTGCTTCATCTACAAGGGAAGACAAAGCATTAGTATCATTCACAGACTTGTAACACCCCAAAAACGGGTTTATTAATTATACTAGATTAACAAAAAATAAACGGGTAAAATACCGTAGGTGGTAAAAGTAAACCCGGTGAATATTAGGATTTAAATAGATAAATCTAATATTTATTAAAAGGATGATAAATACTCTGAGAAAACAAGGTATACAAAAGGCCCGAGTTAACGGGGCTTAAAATAAAACGGGTTATAACTTCCCGAACCCATTAAGTTAACTAGGTTGATTTAACCTAGTTAGTAATGGGTAATGAAATGATAAACTATGAGTTATAGTTTCATTTGTAAATTCTAGAAACTATAGGTACTAATGTTGCCAATTAGGAAACTAGTTTTATAAAACAATACTAAAAAATCCAAAACACACACTTGGTGTGTGTGTCTGGATGGAACAAACACAGGGGCGACCAAAGCTCCCCTCACAAACCCTAGTTCTTGCCTTTTTACCAAATTGAAAGGGTAAATCGGTTCCAAATCGAAATCCAAACTCAGAATAGTGATCACCTTTGTGAAAGGATCATAAGGTATGCCTAACTTGAGTTCTAGGTGAAAACATGAAATCGAAATTTAAGCTTGCATGATCAAAGTTTGGATGAAATTAGGAATAAATTTATGTCTAGGAGTAAACCATAGTCATTTAATTGTTGAATTGATGTTCATAATTGTGAATCCATGATCATCCAATTTGTGTGTTTAATGGGTTTCGTAGAAACATGATGAACATTAGAATCATGAGTATCAAACTAGTGTTATTAGAATTCTATGAAGTTAGTTTTGATATTGAAGTGTTAATTAGACACTAAATTAAAAATGATGTCAAACCTGGTATAAATAACTAGTTATGAACTAGTTTGTAAAAGTGTAAAAAAATTATACCCACTAGGTGTTTGTTAAAATGCCTAAGTGAAATCGCGCGTCTACTCGGTTGTAAGTAAAACTTGATTTGATTAGGTGTCCGTAGGAGTGCCTAATAACATGAAAAAGGGGTTTCATTTATAGATGATAAACTGTAGATGTTGTCTAATGAAAAAAAGGGGGTCTTTGATAATTGATGAAATTGCCTAAACGAGTTATTAAACGCAAATTTGCGTTTTTGTATGATTAAGGGTAAATGACTTTTATAAGTCAAACTAACCAATGATGAAGTCGAATAGTAGTTTCGACATAGAATTCGTAAGATGGAATAATCGTATACGATAATGACTAATCTAACCGTCCTACGAATTATGATGATAGTTTGACTCTTGACAAGCTAGATGGAGGCTTGGGAAAGAAGCGAGTCAAACGGATCGAGTACGCGGAAAGGAACATAACCGGGTGCAAGGTAAGTAAAACTTACACCCTCTTTTGTAATTCATGTATTTATTCATAGGTTATAAATACGACAAAAGCTATATCCGAAATATGGTTCCGACACGAAATGAAACGGGTTGGAACATATAAAATAATGATAAACCATGTTTAATGGTAAAACGGGCAAAATGGTAATTGGTCACGAGATGACATATATATAAAATGAGTTTTTTTAACGGCTACCTATTAAGGTAAGTCTAAACGAATAAAAAGAGTAAACGGTGATTTATTCACGTGTGGACGGATAAGAGTTGAAGTTTAAAACCACACCATATGGCATAAGCCATGTTGGGTTAGACGTGTAAGAAACGGATTTAAAAGACATAACTATATGGTGAAAAATCCGAGATGAGTTAGTTAACGAAATGGTAAATAAATACCATTCGAATATAAGTGCAAAATGTTTGGCCGTTTAGACCAAACGGGTCAATGGTAATGTTAATACCATTTGACACATAACGACTAACAAATGCTTGTCGAGTCTATTGCTCAAAGGGTAAAATGGCTTATGGAAATTTGTGTTGCTATTAATTAGAAAATTATTGAAGCAAAGTATTAAACGGGTCAATATGTTGACCCGAGCAAGGTACGCATAAATAGGTTTATATTTAAGAGTGAGTTTTTGATCAAATAATTAGTGAGTCCTTTGTAGTAAGTGAGGGACTAAAAGTTGACCAAAAAGCCCTTGATGGGTGAACCGGGTAAACGACCCTTGGAGGTTGTTTAGGAACTTGTTATTTGATTATGAATACTTAGATACATATAAAAGTTATAGGCAAAAACATTCGTGGGTCGAATGCCTAAAAATGGATCATTTGCGTAAAATGACTAGTCAAAGGGTAAAAATTGGGATTTTGGGTTCCTTATGTTAAATTCACCCCAAAAATAGTTGTGGTGGAAGATAAGTAGTTAACTAGTATGGAAATGCGAGGTGCGAAAGGAAAATAGCGAGTTTGATGCTTAAAGGCTTAAAAGTCCACTAAACGGGTCAAAATAAATTAAGAAGATAAATGTGGATTAAGTGATTAGAAAGATACATATAAAATGGTGAATGTAAATGCGTACACGAACCCCGTAATGGGAGTGAAAATGCTAATGCTTGGTAAGCCCGGGATGGGTAGGAAATGTTAGAGACGACTCTTGATAACATTCTTGCAATGTAACTTAAACTAAACGGGTCGAATAATAGAAAAAGGGATTTATAGACTATTGCCTATAAAGTGGATATTAATATGAACAATGATGGTAAAGGGGTCTGTATTTTAATTATGGAGACGTAGGAAAAAGAATCACGTAAATCGAACAAACGGATAAAAAGTTATAAAGGTTTTCGTATTAAAAACGGAAAACAAGCAAAACCTACAGGCAGACCGTAAGCTACAGTTCCTGGACCGTAGCCTACGGTTCAGACATTCTGGCTGAAGTATTATAGGTGAACCGTAAGCTACGGTCTGAGAACCGTAGCCTATGGTCGATTTCTAAAAAAAATTTTGATTTTGTTTATTTGATGGTTTTGAGCTTTCGGGTCCATTTAGACGGGTTCTAGGGTCTCATATACTAACGTTTGTGATAAATTTACAATGTAGGTGTGTTTAAACTTAGGATGGGTGAAGATAAAGCGACGAACATGAACTGAACACACGTTAAATGAAGCTTTCGCGTTAAATCTTGTTTTATTTTGATAAAAGTGAATTATGTAAACACTTAGTCCTATATCTTGAATACTTTAAATTTGTATGAATGTTAACTTGACAAGGTTTTTGTAAAGTCGCATTTTTAGTTTAAAATGCGTATTTTAATGTTAAAATCATGTTATTTAAAGATGGGTCTTACAAGTTGGTAATCCGAGCTCATGGTTAAAGAGTAAGGTGTGTTCGGTTCGAGGCTTGATCGCAAATCCGGTAAGTACATGTATATAGTAATGGTTTAGTATGATTAAATTGTTGTTAATAACACATAGGATTATCGTGTAATACATGTTACCCCAATTAAATCGATCAAGGATCGATGTAGTTAACGAAATTACGTGTGTTGACACATATAGTAGAAAAGCCTTGTATTATAATACGGGCATTTATTGAAGTCAACATTACTAAACCTTGTAAATGTTTTAATTAAAGTATACTCGCATCTGAAGATGGCGAGAGTGTAACAAATTTCGGATATGACGGAGTAACGGTCCGAGTATGACAAGCAGAGCATGCTCGCCAAGGACAAAAATCGAGTAATAATCGCGAACAAGGTTAACAGCAAGGAAAGCCCGTTAGGGCAAGCATTACCAGGTGCACGTTCTAAATTTAGTAGCACGAATAGTAATATGCAACAAACACGTAGAGAATGACGATTGCATATGTAGGATAAAACTTGGAAAACCTGAATATGATATCTATTAAGGATGATGTTTCTAAGTGAAATAAATAGAAACATGCGTTATTCACGATTGTGAATAACAAGAAAATAATAGAAATAATTTATGTGAAAACTTGGACGGGAATAAATATCCAAGTGAATAATTCTCAATATAATACAATTGAGAAAAGTAGCGATCACATTAACGAATGTGATGATATAATAGTTAGGTAAAAAGGAAAACATTTTATATGTTAAAAAAACGGATAAAACTAATAATTGTTAAATAACGATTAAATAAAGTTTTACCAACTGAAACTATGAATATGGAAATTATTAGAGAAGTTACTTACATGGGGCGTGATGCGAAAATTATAAAAAGGTCATGTGTGTCATGTGTTGATCGCTTACTCTGGCCAAGTAAGTAGTGAACACATGATACCATGAACTTCTTATGATGGACACATTTACGTCCGATGTAGTAAGGACGGGTGAATGGGATGAATTAAGAAGATACCCAAATGAATAAAATAAGCAAAATGCTTGATAATAAATGTAAACGCAAGTTGGATGACGGAAGCGTGTTACGTTAGAATAACGTGCCCGACAGAAGGGACAAGGATCAAAGTAAATAAAAATACAGACCGACTAATAGGAATGCTAAGGCATAGGGATAAAAGTTTGAGTGTCGCAACTGATGAAATTCACCAGGACAAGTCAAACGAATTAAATAAAGAATAAATGACTTGATTGAATAAAAGCGATGGGTTTCGCTAAGACGACCAAATAAATTAAAACGAAGTCTTAATACATACCGGGACGGTTACTTTGATAGTGACTTATAACAACCCACCCGAATATTTTTCTGACACCCTAAAATATATTCAAATACCCATATATGTCTTAGAATACACCCCGTACGTGAAAACCGAGCCCAAAATATGATATAACATTAAAAATAAATTAAAAACAAAGTTTATAGGTCACTCGCGGGCCGCATAGATCTTTTAAAGATCTTACACGGGGCGCGACAGCTCCAAACTCAGGCGATACCCTAGCGTGCCACGTGTCGTCATCGTGTCGCAGCTAGTTGTGATGACCAGTCAACCCTAGCCCCTATTACTCTACTACGTGGGCCGCGTAGCCCATAGTCTTACCTTACGCGGGCCGCGTGAAACTCAAAATCAGGCCCTATATAAGAAGGGCATCGGGCCTTCAGTCAGTTCGCTCATTTCTTTTCTTTCTTAACGAATTTCTGAGAAGTAGGCATAATACTCGGGTATTATATCCCCCTAATTAGCAAAGTTCTACCCCCATTGTAAGTATTATAACCCCGGTTACGTATTAGATACGCTGCCTGATTGATCCAGGGTTCCGTAACGGCTGTCGAGGTTCTGCCCGACGTGGTCGTTGGAATGCGGTCTCGGGGAAGGTATTACTAATGTAAATAATGGGTTATTATACTAACATATGTACATTTGTGTAAATTATAGATTATCACCAGGAAACCCTTACAGAAAACCTAAGACAGCAATGTGAGTAATCTCCTTTTTGTAAATTGTTTTACAAAACCTTAAATGTTTTATAATGCTATTAAGCAGTGATTGAGTCTTTGTAGTTCTTCAATTACTGCCGGTATGTTGGGGTTTTGTATACAAAATGTGGAACACGTTAGCATTGGACAACGAATTAGCCAATGTATAATATGACCCACCAGTCAGGATTGACAATACTGAATTAGTAATGGTGTAGAAATAAACAATGTGGTTGCTCTCAATACTGTGAAAGGATAAAATGTTTCTTGATTAAACTGGGATTCACTCACCAGTATTTCCCACTGACAAATGTTTTTAAAACGCATTTCAGGTAACAAAATGTAAAAGCCAATTAGAAGAAAGCCAGCTGGAGAGCACTGACGGCTTGGAAAAAATGTGGCTATAAAAGTTACCTAAAAGACAATGTTTTAAATTCAATAAAATAGGGTTTATCCCTATAAACATGTTGTAATAAGAAACTTAGGTTTTACCCATGTGTTTATTAATATAAAATATGGTGGTTTTACTCTGATAAACATTTCCTAACTACGGTTCTGATGAAATTTCCGCTGCTAAAATAATAATGATAACCAAAAATTGATACCACCACAACTGGTCTCGCGGCCGCCCGTTCCCAGGACAGATAGGGGGCGGGGGTTGCGACAGAAGGTGGTATCAGAGCTAAGCCACTGATTCAGCCACAGAAGTGTTCTGCTGACATCAATAAATTATTTCGAAATTGTTAGGAAATTTATTATGGAAATACGTGCATATCTGTATTTTATTGTTGTGTGTTATTTGACTATTTGTTAGTTTTCAGTATGAGTGATCAAGGACGCTCAGACGTGTATCGTCAATTGTCCGAGTCACCTAGGAGTGAAGGTACTTCTTCTCAGCCTGCCCTCTCTGGGTATGCTGCTGATAATGAAGAAGGAATGTTTGTCTTTAAGGCTCAGTCTGAAGAGCCATTCCCTCAAAAAAAAAAGAGGATGGTTCAGTAAGGGAGCGTTCGAGCGTAGGAAAAGAATGCGAAAGTTGCAACAGCAAAGAGTCCTAGCAGCCGCTAAACGAGAGTCAGATGCCCATACACAGGATATGCTTAATAGAAGCCTAGCTAATTTCCATATCCTAGCAACAACTGCTGCTGACCCAAACCTGGAACAACTAGTAGCCCCACAACCCTTACCATTGTTCCCTACTCAGCCGATGGAGATAGAAGGAAACCCTGAAAATCAAGTAGAAATGCATGATTTCAACCCTGAGGAGATACCCAGGATACCAGCCCCTAATCCCTTAGACCCGGACTACGATCCATGGTTCGATGATCATAGGGATTATGTGCCGCGCTACCACCTAAACGACGAACCCATGCCGAACTTAGCAGCTTATCCAGGTCTGGACCCTCTAGATCCCTACTATAATCATGATGAATACATTAGGGAGATATTAGAGAATCCTTACCCTCAGGAGAATTCCATACCCCAGTACCCGGACCTAGTACCAGCACCTGCACCCCCAATGAGTGCAGATAATGTGCATGAGCTCCGAACTTTTGGAGAAGAGATTTTGGAGAGTAGTGAGAGGATGAGGCAGGTAGGAGAGCGACTCGTTTGGAAGTACGACGAGCGCAATATGGATTACTGGATGAACCCAGACCAGTAATGTGATGGTGGAGTTGGTAATAATATATATATATATAATAATAATAATGAAATATATATATATATATATGTGTGTGTGTGTGTGTGTAATAATAATAATAATAAATGTTGTAGTATAGACCACTTTGTGGTTAGCGATGCATAGTAGTATTGTATTGTAATTTTTAAATTCTAGTATTAGTGTGTATTTGACGCATACTATAATAGAAAGAGTAAAGTCGCAATGCTCGACGCTTTTGGTTAATATGTGTGTTGTCTGGTTGTTGTCTAAATTATTAAGGGTAAATTACATTTTTCGTCCTTTATGTTTGTAGCGTATTGCAATGGATGACCTTTACCTTCAATAATTACAGTCACAGTCCTTTATTTGGAAAACTCATTACACTCTACGTCCTTTAGCCCTAACCAGGTTATAATTTTCAGTTAAATCCAGCCATGTGCAAGACACATGAGAGTAGATTGGTAATTTTATTAATTCATTTATGTAACATCTGTGCTTGTAATCTTTGTGAACAGTTTAGTTATTAATAAAACAATGTTATTTGATCCCAATGTTTGTTTGGTTATGTTTGACATTTTTCATGTTTTGACTTTTATTCAATTTCAAACTCTATATCGCTTTCTGGAGAGATATACGCAAACTGGTGCGTAAACGTAATCAGTTTAATGCGAAAAATACTCCGGAACATCAACATATACTTAACATACCTTAAATAACCTTTACATAACTTAGAAATAAGTTTTAAAGGCTTTGGTATGGCAAAAACAAGTTAATTCGCCTACAGGGACTAAATTTGACAAACTGCGAAAGTATGCCAATTTGAACTGTAACAGACATTCCGGAACATGACCATAAGTTAAACACACCTTAAATATCCTTTACATAGCTTAGAAATAGGCTTTGAGGGGTTCGGTGTGCTAAAATAAACTTTTGGGTCATTCAGGGACTAAAAGCGTCAAAAAGTGCACAAGTTTGCACTTTCGCGCATAACTTACGTTCTGAATACATCCAGACATCCAAAAATTTATGTAAGTACTAAAATATTTTATTTTAGTGTTTTGCATAAGAAAAATCCATTCGTCGCGCAATTTGGATCGTTTTTCGCGCTTATGCGCATTCCGTCGTAATTAAGCGAACATCGCGATCGTACGACCAAACGAACCAACATCCGGCATATTTTTGAGCATGTTTCATGTCCACAATGTTTAGGCATCCTTGTGGAGCCTTGAAAATGATTTAACAGGCTTCAAACGTGTGGAAAATGGACTGAAACATGTGCAGGGACCTATTCTGCCATTTCTGTTTGAAAACTGCAAATAGGGGGCTAGGCGTGACGCGAGGGACCCTAGGCGTCACGCGAGGCCCTTTCAGATCAGCAAAAGTCGTTTTAACAGCTGTTAACTGGTCTTATGCACTCCAAACCCAATTCCACTTGTTAATTCCTGATCATGGGGGGCCAATATGATGCACATGGGGTTACCAACAAGTGTAGGGATAAGATCAAAGCACGGTATTCGAGGAACGATCCTAACGGTTCCAAGAATCCTATAAATACCCAACCCTTTCATTTGCAAAAACCCACACCTTTGAAATCTGAACTTGCTCTCTGAGTTGTTGTGTTTAACACTTCATACCTGAGAGTGTTCGGATTCAAACCTTCCGTTCTTGGACCCTTTGTAAGTGTTCCTTCGTTCTCTTATTCTTTTAGCGTTAAAGTCAAACTTTGTTTGACTTTCTGCATTGACCAGTTTATGGTCAATGCGAAATTCGTTTGAACTTCATAACGTGAGCGTGATCACGATGGTTATAGTCCCTAGTGACTATACCTACTGATTTCCATGTTATCTAGGCTCAGTGACGAGTCGTAGTTTCGGCCAAAATGCGGATTCTTGCGTATTTTGTAACCAAACTACTCTTAGGTATCAAAACCGTTTGTTTTGATACCAAACCTGTTTTCTAAACTTAGGTAAGCATGTTTTAACATGCTTAGCTCGTCACTTTTAGTTTAGTGCTTATATAGGGTCGTAAGGTAAGCGATCTAAACAATCGCTTATACTTTCGAACCCGACCCGTTTGGTCGATCATTAGGATCCGACCAAACACATTAGGTGACCATAGTTGTATAGGGAATAACCTTCCGAGGTTATACCTTATGGTCACATCGTTTGAGTAGTTGTATGATAGGTAGTATATATGCCTTAGGTAAATTACCAAAATGCCCTTTGAACGTCAAAATTCATTTTAAGCATATGTAATATAACTTTTGGTATCTAAACTGATTTAGTAACAATATTAGACATGTTAAGGCATATTTTACTTATCATAGGACTAGTTAGGCATTCTGAACGCGTTCCACGCGAACGACGCGTTAAAGTAGCATAAGCTACCTAAACGGGTCGTAAGCACTTAGGTTAGATTTCATTTTAGTATGTGGGCTTTGTTAAACCATATTACATGAGTTCCCATACTCATTTGGTTTACGAACCCTCATTCTATCCAATCCTTCGATTTTAGGTCCGGTATATTAACATAGTTACCTATATTAGTTGCCGTTTGATTCCGTGATCTCTAGCATTGCTTGGTGGTTATCTTAGGACTTCTGAGCAATCTCAAGTGAGTACATAGAACCCCCTCTTTTAAATGTTTTCAAGCTGTTTATGTGAGTACATAGACCCCTCTTTTACTGTTTTCAAATGTTTTGGGGTGAAACACATGTGCCTACTTGTTACTTTCATGCTTTCCTGTTTTCACATCATATACTTGCTATGTTCGTTAGTACATTTATAGTACATGATTTACATTACATTGTTTTACTTTACATTGTTTTGCTATGTATGTTGACTGATAGCATACTTAGTACATTGTTTTACTTTACATTTCTGCTATGT
The DNA here is from genome assembly GCA_030545235.1 of Helianthus tuberosus. Classification (NCBI taxonomy): domain Eukaryota; kingdom Viridiplantae; phylum Streptophyta; class Magnoliopsida; order Asterales; family Asteraceae; genus Helianthus; species Helianthus tuberosus. The sequence continues at coordinate 173,633,495 of CM060363.1, forward strand.
ATGTTGACTGATAGCATGCTAGCACATTGATTTACATGACTTTTCTGCTTTGTATGTTAACTTAGCATACTTAGTACATTGTTTTCATATAACATGTTTACATTTGCTATAACATTTGGTTTGCACAAACGGGACTTATATACGTTCATTAACATTAGCTACGCCGCTCGGTAGTAAGTAGTGGTACCATAGGACTTGACAAATCCCATTCCTGACATCCCGGGTTTGTTTGGATGTAAGGAATGACTGAATCTGAAAACATTTCTTTTGATAACCTTGACTAAAAGGGTTATCTGACTGTCTCAAGGCTTGAATGCATGCGTTAACTTACCACATAAATGTTTGTATCAATAAAACATGCATTTACTTTGCAAAACATAACTTTTTGATATATTCAAAATACTTTGTTTTGTACATTTCTACATTTGGTTTATGTGACAATACTTTACTTACAATACATAACATTTGTTACACATTACTTGACTACATTTGGACTTTTTAACATTTGACATGGCTTATACAAGGACTTTTTGACAATTTGTTTAAACATGGACTTTATACATTGGTGGTTTGTTTAAGTGATTTAAGTAACGAGGCGTGTGTAATATGATACAAGCATGGTGGATACGCCGCTGGTACTTCCTATATATAAGTGTTTGTATGGTATTACATATCGTAGCGTTATTTGAATCATTTCAATTTAGACATATAACATTTTATACAAATAACATATCTTTCACAAGACATTGCTTTACAAATAACTTATTTTATACAACTCATTTTACTTGGTTATTCATTTAACCATGTATTATTCTTTTATGTATACATATCATCTGATCTTATCGCTTTTTAAATGATTTACAAAACAAAACAATTTACAAGGTTCATGACTAAATTTTATTAAACATTTTCTTAAACTTACAAGTCATGAATCCTATTTTCACAAAACCTATGTATCTCACAGGCATTTTTATGCTGACGTACCTATTTTCACATGTGTTTTCAGGAGCTGTTGCTTAGGATGATGACCGTGACATTAGGGCGGACCTGTGCCTTAGAGACTTAAAAATGAAGATAGACTTAGTTTAATTATGTTCTGAACTCTTTATTTCCTGTTTTAAGACAATGTAACACTCTTGTTTGATAAATAAAATATAACTTTGTATGCCATGGTTGTGAAACAATAATTCTGTTACAACACTCCCCGACATTTCCGCCACGATTTGATGTTTTAACGTGGTCGGGGTGTGACAGAAGGGTTGGTATCAGAGCCAATGGTTATAGGGAATTAGGTTATTAGTAATGCTTTGACCTAGACTATAACCTTTCTAGGACCCTAACACAAGTTGTCTTGTGTTTAGATCTTAAAACATGCACATCACCTATCCTTAGGTGATTATCAAAACAAGAACCCAATTTTCCGAAATGATTTTTGAAAAAAAATCTTCTGTTTTTAAATGATTTATTACAAGGTTTTGAACCCCTTTGAATTTTCAAAAATCTCGTCAAAGTTTTGGGTTTTTAATAGTGTGAACACGTGGAAACTGGAAGAGTGAATGCCTGTACCCTGGGTTTTCTGTCTAAGGCTAGAGTGTTCGTACATATCCACATAATCGGACCAGTCACTCTTACCTGGGAACTCTTGGGGTGAGTCTTCACTTATAGGCGAGCATGTCTTCGCGATACATTATTTTTGACCCATTTAATTTGATTAGTCACTGTGTGTCGCTTGTTTGCTTTGCGATGCGGATGAATGACCACCATCTTTGCTTTTGTTGATTTTGTTTCATCTCATTCTCTTCATCCAATCATCTCACTCGTTTCCTTTCATGTTTTCCTCTTTTAGAATGCCTCCTCGACGCGAAAACCAGATAGCGACTGCCGAATTGGCAGAAATCATTGTGCAGCAAATGGCTGCTCAATTCCCAAACCTCTTTGCTCAATGGAACCAAGCCAACAACAACAACAATGCTCCATGCAATTTCAAGAATTTTAACTCAGCTAAACCACTCAAGTTTAGTGGTTCTGAGGGAGCGACTGGGCTTCTTCAATGGTTCGAGAGCATTGAGAATACTTTCCGTCACGTTCAGTGTCCTGACAATCGCAAGGTCGAGTTTTCTTCGAGTGTGTTTCAGAAGAGGGCTCTTACGTGGTGGAACGGGGTTATGAGAGATCGTGGTGCTGAAGTTGCTTTAGCGCAAACCTGGGCTGAACTTAGAGCTCTTATGATGAGGGAGTTTTGTCCTCGTCATGAACTGCGAGCATTGGAAAGAGAGTTTGATGATTTGAGACAAGATAGTGGTGAACATCGGGCGTATACTGATAGGTTTGAGGAGTTGAGTCTGCTTTGCCCAACAATGGTTACCCCACTCGACAAGGCTATCGAAAGGTACATCGATGGTCTACCTGACTCTGTACAAGACATCATTACTAGTAGTAACCCTACCACACTCCGTCAGGCGATCGAGTTAGCAGCGACATTGACTGAGTCGCAGGTTCGAAAGGGAAAGCTGCACAAAAAGGGTGACAAAGGTAAGAAGCAGTCGTCTGACAAAGAAGATAGCAAGAAAGGTCAAAACAAGAAGAGAAAGGCTTCTGGTTCCTCAAGGGGGTCTAGGAAGCGAAAGGCTTCCCAAAACTATGCCGTTACTGCACAGGCTCAAGCTGCACCAAATAAGCCTGCGCAACCACTAGCCAAGAAGCCTTATCTTGGCAATGCACCTTTGTGCAACAGGTGTAACGGCCATCACCTACCACATCTCCAGTGTCGTCAATGCACCAACTGTGGAAGAATTGGTCATCTTGCTGCCACCTGCCGCATTCCTGCTAATCAGAACCAGGCAGTTCAGAACCAAGCCCAACAAGTTGCTCAGCCTCTTGCTCAGCAACAAGGTCAAGCTGCACGACCTCATTTTCCTCCTAGTTCGTGCTACAATTGTGGGGATCTGACCCACTACAGAAACTGATGTCCAAGACTAGCTAACGCAAATCCAAATCAGAATCAGGCTCAGGCTCGAGGTCGAGTCTTCAACATGAATGCTCAAGAGGCACATGCAGACAATGAAGTGGTGAACGATACGTTCTTTATTAATAATCAGCCTGCATCTGTTCTCTTTGATTCGGGTTCCGATAAGAGTTTTGTGTCTTTATCTTTTGAGCCATTGCTTCGCGTGTCTATAACGAAACTAGGTAAACCTTTGACAGTAGAGGTTGCTAGTGGTGAACCCATTGTTCTTGATTCTGTTCTTCGCAACTGCCAGTTGAATCTTAACGACCATCTTTTTCCTATCGACCTCACGCCTATGCAACTTGGAAGCTTCGACATTATTGTGGGTATGGATTGGTTAGCCAAGCATCGCGCAGAGGTAGTTTGTTTTGAGAAGATCGTTCGTGTGCCGCTTCCGACAGGTGAGATCCTACAGGTTCATGGTGAGAAACCTACTGGTGGTCTCAAACTCATGTCTTGTTTTAAAGCTCGGAAGTATCTGCGAAAGAATTATGTGGCCTTCTTGGCACATGTCACAGCAGATAAAGGCAAAGGTAAGTCTATTCAAGATATTCCTGTTGTTCGGGATTATTCTGAAGTATTTCCTGAAGAGTTACCTCGTCTACCCCTAGCACGCCAAGTCGAGTTCCGTATTGATCTCGTACCTGGTGCAAATCCCATTGCCAGAGCTCCTTACCGTCTTGCACCGTCTGAGATACAAGAGTTGTCTAAGCAGCTTTAGGAACTCTCTGACAAAGGTTTTATCCGTCCTGGCTTTTCACCTTGGGGTGCTCCCGTTCTTTTTGTCAAGAAGAAGGATGGATCTTTTAGGATGTGTATCGATTATCGTGAGCTTAACAAGCTTACCATCAAGAATCGATATCCCCTACCTCGCATCGATGATCTCTTTGATCAGTTACAGGGCGCTTCTTATTTTTTCAAAGATTGATCTGCGATCTGGATATCATCAACTTCGTGTGCATGAAGAAGATATTCCCAAGACAACGTTCCGCACTCGCTATGGGCATTATGAGTTCACAGTCATGCCTTTCGGTTTGACTAATGCTCCTAATGTTTTCATGGACTTAATGAATAGGGTCTGCAAGCCTTATTTGGATCAGTTCGTCATTGTTTTTATTGATGACATCTTGATATATTCTAAGACACGAGCTGATCACGAGCAACATCTTCGTCTTACTTTGGAACTCCTAAAGAAAGAGCAACTTTTCGCCAAATTCTCCAAGTGCGAATTTTGGCTTAAAGAAGTTCAATTTTTAGGGCATATTGTCAACGAACAAGGTATTCATGTAGATCCCTCCAAGATAAGTGCGATTAAGGATTGGGATACGCCTACTACTCCTACTGAAGTTCGTTCTTTTCTTGGTCTGGCGGGTTATTACCGCCGCTTCATTGAAAACTTCTCGAAGATTGCAGTTCCTCTAACTGCTCTAACTCAGAAGAACAAACCCTTTGATTGGGGACTCAAACAAGAGGAAGCTTTTCAAAATTTGAAGCAAAAGCTTTGTGACGCGCCTGTTTTGACTTTGCCTGAGGGCAATGATGATTTCGTCGTTTATTGCGATGCATCTAAATTGGGTCTTGGCTGTGTTCTGATGCAAAGGAACAAAGTCATAGCATATGCATCGAGGCAGTTGAAGATACATGAGAAAAACTACACCACTCATGATCTTGAGTTAGGTGCAGTTGTCTTCGCTCTTAAGATCTGGAGACACTATTTGTACGGTACAAAATGTGTGGTTTTCACGGACCACAAAAGTCTTCAGCATATCTTCAATCAGAAAGAACTCAACATGAGGCAACGATGTTGGGTTGAGCTTCTAAACGACTATGACTGCGAAATTCGCTACCATCCTGGTAAGGAGAATGTCGTAGCCGATGCATTGAGTCGTAAGGAACGTACTAAGCTTCATTGTGTTTGTGTTCAATCTGATATTCAAGCTCGATCCGATATCCAAGCCCGCATTTCTCAGGCTCAACAATCTTGTGTTTCACAAGGTTTGATGGATAAGGAATTTCCCTATCACATAACACCTGATCTGGAACTGAAGGACAATGGATCGTATTACTTCATGGACCGTTTGTGGGTCCCAAGCCAAGATAATCTTCGCACCTTGCTTATGGATGAAGCCCATAAGTCTCGCTATTCTATTCATCCTGGCTCAGATAAGATGTATAAGGATCTTCGTATTCATTATTGGTAGCCTGGTATGAAGAAAGACATTGCCTTATATGTATCAAAATGCCTTACTTGTCTTAAGGTTAAGGCTGAACATCAACGTCCTTTGGGTTTATTGGTGCAACCAGAGATCCCAGTTTGGAAATGGGAAAACATTACTATGGATCTCATTACTAAACTTCCACGCACAAAGAAAGGTCATGATGCCATCTGGGTAGTCGTTGATCGTCTTACTAAGTCAGCGCATTTCTTGCTAATCCGTGAGGATTTTTCTGCTGACAAACTTGCTAAAATCTATGTGGATGAAATTGTAGCTCGACATGGTGTTCCTTTGAACATCATTTCCGACAGAGATGCTCGTTTCACTTCTCATTTTTGGAGAACCATGCAATCTGCTATGGGGACCCAACTTAATCTGAGCACAGCTTATCATCCGCAAACGGATGGTCAATCTGAAAGAACAATCCAGACTCTGGAGGATATGCTTAGAGCTTGTGTGATCGATTTTGGTGGTAGTTGGGATTCACATCTTTCGTTGATTGAATTCTCCTACAACAACAGTTATCACTCCAGCATCAACATGGCTCCTTTCGAGGCTCTCTATGGTCAAAAATGTCATTCACCAGTCTGCTGGAATGAGATGGGTGAGGCTCAGCTTACTGGACCTGCCCTCATTTTAGAGACAACTGATAAGGTTAAGAAAGTTCGTGATAACCTTCAGACAGCTAGATGCCGTCAAAAGAGTTACGCGGACCTAAAACGCAAGCCCTTGGATTTTCAAGTCGGTGATCATGTATTACTTAAGGTCTCGCCTTGGAAAGGTGTGATCAGATTTGGAAAGAAAGGAAAACTTGCACCTAGATACGTTGGACCATTCAAGATCGTCGAAAGAATCGGTAAGGTAGCCTACAGACTTGAGTTACCTCCTGAACTGGAAATGTTCATCCAACCTTTCACGTGTCTAATCTCAAGAGGTGTTTAGCTGATGAGAACCTCCACATACCGCTTGACAAAATTCGTGTTGATAAAACACTGAAATTTGTTGAGAAACCTGTGGAAATCATGGAACGTGAAGTCAAGTGGCTTAAATGCAAGCGCATTCCTTTGGCCAAAGTTCGCTGGGAATCTAAACGTGGACCCGAGTTTACTTGGGAACACGAAGATCAAATGAAGGCAAAATATCCGCATCTTTTTCCACGAGTTTCCTCTAAATAAATTTCGGGACGAAATTTCCACAAGTAGGGGAGACAGTAACATCTGTGCTTGTAATCTTTGTGAACAGTTCAGTTATCAATAAAACAATGTTATTTGATCCCAATGTTTGTTTGGTTATGTTTGACATTTTTCATGTTTTGACTTTTATTCAATTTCAAACTCTATATCGCTTTCTGGAGAGATATACGCAAACTGGTGCGTAAACGTAATCAGTTTGTTGCGAAAAATACTCCGGAACATCAACATATACTTAACATACCTTAAATAACCTTTACATAACTTAGAAATAAGTTTTAAAGGCTTTGGTATGCCAAAAACAAGTTAATTCGCCTACAGGGACTAAATTTGACAAACTGCGAAAGTATGCCAATTTGAACTGTAACAGACATTCCGGAACATGACCATAAGTTAAAAACACCTAAAATATCATTTACATAGCTTAGAAATAGGCTTTGAGGGGTTCGGTGTGCTAAAATAAACTTTTGGGTCATTCAGGGACTAAAAGCGTCAAAAAGTGCACAAGTTTGCACTTTCGAGCATAACTTACGTTCTGAATACATCCAGACATCCAAAAATTTATGTAAGCACTAAAATATTTTATTTTAGTGTTTGGCATAAGAAAAATCCATTCGTCGCGCAATTTGGATCGTTTTTCGCGCTTATGCGCATTCCGTCGTAATTAAGCGAACATCGCGATCGTACGACCAAACGAACCAACATCCGGCATATTTTTGAGCATGTTTCATGTCCACAATGTTTAGGCATCCTTGTGGAGCCTTGAAAATGATTTAACAGGCTTCAAACGTGTGGAAAATGGACTGAAACATGTGCAGGGACCTATTCTGCCATTTCTGTTTGAAAACTGCAAATAGGGGGCTAGGCATGACGCGAGGGACCCTAGGCGTCACGCGAGGCCCTTTCAGATCAGAAAAAGTCATTTTAACAGCTGTTAACAGCTCTTATGCACTCCAAACCCAATTCCACTTGTTAATTCCTGATCATGGGGAGCCAATATGATGCACATGGGGTTACCAACAAGTGTAGGGACAAGATCAAAGCACGGTATTCGAGGAACGATCCTAACGGTTCCAAGAATCCTATAAATACCCAACCCTTTCATTTGCAAAAACCCACACCCTTGAAATCTGAACTTGCTCTCTGAGTTGTTGTGTTTAACACTTCATACCTGAGAGTGTTCGGATTCAAACCTTCCGTTCTTGGACCTTTTGTAAGTGTTCCTTCGTTCTTTTATTCTTTTAGCTTTAAAGTCAAACTTTGTTGTTCGTTTGAACTTCATAACGTGAGCGTGATCACGATGGTTATAGTCCCTAGTGACTATACCTACTGATTTCCACGTTATCTAGGCTCAGTGACGAGTCGTAGTTTCGGCCAAAATGCGCATTCTTGCGTATTTTGTAACCAAACTACTCTTAGGTATCAAAACCGTTTGTTTTGATACCAAACCTGTTTTCTAAACTTAGTTAAGCATGTTTTAACATGCTTAGCTCGTCACTTTTAGTTTAGTGCTTATATAGGGTCGTAAGGTAAGCGATCTAAACAATCGCTTATACTTTCGAACCCGACCCGCTTGGTCGATCATTAGGATCCGACCAAACACATTAGGTGACCATAGTTGTATAGGGAATAACCTTCCGAGGTTATACCTTATGGTCACATCGTTTGAGTAGTTGTATGATAGGTAGTATATATGCCTTAGGTAAATTACCAAAATGCCCTTTGAACGTCAAAATTCATTTTAAGCATATGTAACATAACTTTTGGTATCTAAACTGATTTAGTAACAATATTAGACATGTTAAGGCATATTTTACTTACCATAGGACTAGTTAGGCATTCTGAACGCGTTCCACGTGAACGACGTGTTAAAGTAGCATAAGCTACCTAAACGGGTCGTAAGCACTTAGGTTTGGTTTCATTTTAGTATGTGGGCTTTGTTAAACCATATTACATGAGTTCCCATACTCATTTGGTTTACGAACCCTCATTCTATCCAATCCTCCGATTTTAGGTCCGGTATATTAACATAGTTACCTATATTAGGTGCCGTTTGATTCCGTGATCTCTAACATTACTTGGTGGTTATCTTAGGACTTCTGAGCAATCTCAAGTGAGTACATAGAACCCCCTCTTTTAAATGTTTTCAAGGTGTTTATGTGAGTACATAGACCCCTCTTTTACTGTTTTCAAATTTTTTGGGGTGAAACACATGTGCCTACTTGTTACTTTCATGCTTTCCTGTTTTCACATCATATACTTGCTATGTTCGTTAGTACATTTATAGTACATGATTTGCATTACATTGTTTTACTTTACATTGTTTTGCTATGTATGTTGACTGATAGCATACTTAGTACATTGTTTTACTTTACATTTCAGATATGTATGTTGACTGATAGCATGCTAGCACATTGATTTACATGACTTTTCTGCTTTGTATGTTAACTTAGCATACTTAGTACATTGTTTTCATATAACATGTTTACATTTGCTATAACATTTGGTTTGCACAAACGGGACTTATATACGTTCATTAACATTAGCTACGCCGCTCGATAGTAAGTAGTGGTACCATAGGACTTGACAAATCCCATTCCTGACATCCCGGGTTTGTTTGGATGTAAGGAATGACTGAATCCGAAAACATTTCTTTTGATAACCTTGACTAAAAGGGTTATCCGACTGTCTCAAGGCTTGAATGTATGCGTTAACTTTCCACATAAATGCTTGTATCAATAAAACATGCATTTACTTTGCAAAACATAACTTTTTGATATATTCAAAATACTTTGTTTTGTACATTTCTACATTTGGTTTATGTGACAATACTTTACTTACAATACATAACATTTGTTACACATTACTTAACTACATTTGGACTTTTTAACATTTGACATGGCTTATACAAGGACTTTTTGACAATTTGTTTAAACATGGACTTTATACATTGGTGGTTTGTTTAAGTGATTTAAGTAACGAGGCGTGTGTAATATGATACAAGCATGGTGGATACGCCGCTGGTACTTCCTATATATAAGTGTTTGTATGGTATTACATATCGTAGCGTTATTTGAATCATTTCAATTTAGACATCTAACATTTTATACAAATAACATATCTTTCACAAGACATTGCTTTACAAACAACTTATTTTATACAACTCATTTTACTTGGTTATTCATTTAACCATATATTATTCTTTTATGTATACATATCATCTGATCTTATCGCTTTTTAAATGATTTAAAAAACAAAACAATTTACAAGTTTCATTACTAAATTTTATTAAACATTTTCTTAAACTTACAAGTCATGAATCCTATTTTCACAAAACCTATGTATCTCACAGGCATTTTTATGCTGACGTACCTATTTTCACTTGTGTTTTCAGGAGCTGTTGCTTAGGATGATGACCGTGACACTAGGGCGGACCTGTGCCTTAGAGACTTAAAAATGAAGATAGACTTAGTTTAATTATGTTCTGAACTCTTTATTTCCTGTTTTAAGACAATGTAACACTCTTGTTTGATAAATAAAATATAACTTTGTATGCCATGGTTGTGAAACAATAATTCTGTTACAACACTCCCCGACGTTTCCGCCACGATTTGATGTTTTACGTGGTCGGGGTGTGACAATTTAAAATACATTTAACAAATAAGATTAAAACAACTAAAATAATCATCCTTTCTCTCTCATGAAACTCTCTCCCTCAACTATCAGCACAACCATCAATGGCAAGAAACCCTGCAACTCGTCTTCTCCGCCTATGTTCTTCACAATATAAACTCTCAAAGGTCAGATTTTTCCCATCTTCTAATAAATTTTCTTCATATTCCACACAAACCCACCAATCTTTTTTCTTCTTTCACCCTAAAAGAACCAAATCTCATCAAATTTCCCTTTAGGAACTAAAGCAATAGATATGAGACAAAGTCGCAAATAAGACGAATGAGTTTTGCTTTAGCGACTCGTTTTCCTGTTAAATAATTTCGCAGACAGCAGTGTGTTATTTAAATTTTGAAAAATGTGCATCATTCAGCATCAATAATATATAAGAGAGCATCTATATTATTGCAGTCGTGCGTGAAGCCGTGAATGATATATGACAATACGTACATATTTTACAAACCATTACAGATGTGTGTCAGGGGCTTTAACCTCCTTCATAGCCACCATAGCCGTTCCCCAAAAGAAAAACAGTGAAATCAGCAACGTCCATCCCCAAATTAGGTCACTCAACGACGCCGTTTCAGGTGATTCGATTCCGTAATCGCCAGTTCCCACCGGTGGATACACGCATTCCACATCGGTTTCGGTTCCTACACAGTTGATTTCAGATGATTCTGGTGGAGAATTGGTGTCTGATTTGGAAACCCTAGGTAATAGAGTGATGTAGGGTTTTGTTGAGGTAATTGAGAGTGAGAGTGATGGTAGGTGTTTGGAGAAGTGGTTATTGAGACGGTGGCGGAGGGAGGTGGTAGGTAGGTGGCGGAGGTGAGAGGAAGCGGCGGAGGGAGAGGCAGTTTATTTCTATATCCATATGAATACCCTAGATCTGATATGGTTCAAGAAATGGATCTGCAGAATCCCCTAGAAATAAAGTTTATTTCTATTGCAATCAATTTCATATGATTATTTATTAATATATATTTTAAATAAAAATATGAAATGACCAGAATACCCTTAACTGGATAGACATAACTGAAAATTTTAACTGAGTTAGTGCTAAAGGACGAAATGTGTAATGCGTTTTCCAAATAAAGGACTGTGACTGTAATTATTGAAGGTAAAGGTCATCCATTGCAATACGTTACAAACATAAAGGACGAAAAGTGTAATTTACCCAATTATTAATTATTTTGTGATATTAATAATTGGTAAATGTTTAAAATCCAGATGGACGACGAGGTAAACCAGGAAAACCAGAATAACGATAATCAGAGTAACATTAACTTGGATAATGAGAACCCAAACAACAACAATAACGGAAACCAAGTGGATAACAGTGCCACGCAGCATATAGTGGCACAAGGGATAATAGATGCAATGCCATATATTATCAAAACAGTTAGGGAAGCTGAAAATAAAAGTAAACATGATAGTAAGCGACCCTATGAACCTGAAAACAACGTGAACAATGGACCCGAACTTCAAGTGCCCATTCCCAAAAGAAGAAGAACCGTGTCTTACGGTTGTTCTTATAAAGAATTCTGGTCTTGTAAGTCAATGGAATTCTCGGGCAATGAAGGGGACGTTGAATCTCTACGCTGGATAGAAAAGACTGAGGCAGTCTTAAGAATAAGTAAATGTGCTGAAGAAGATAAGATAATGTTTGCTTCCAATCTGTTTAAGAATTCAGCACTAGAATGGTGGAACACTATCCTCCAGTCAAGGGGAAGTGATAGGACTTACAATATGGGATGGGAAGAATCTAAAAACATGGTAGAAAGGAAATTCTGCCCTCCTAATGAAAAAGAACAGATAGCAAACAAATTCCTAAACCTTAGGATGATTGGAGTAGATAGTATGGGTTATACTACATTATTCTTTGAATATGCCAGAATAGTACCAACCCTTGCTTCACCTGAACCAGTTTTAATCTCCCGTTATATCTGGGGATTAATTGGAGAGATTAGACATGTATTCAAGGCAGCTAGACCTCAAACCATAGAAGAAGCTGTAGAACTAGCCAACACCTTGACAGATGAGTTAATCCGTACGCGAGAAGAGGATCAAAGGAGGAACCTAACCCAGAAGCTAACCCGAGAATTCCGTTCTGGAATTTCTAACCGAGGGAAAAATGTAGGTTCTACCTCTGCACTCTACTGTAGGTATTGCAAAAGGAAACATTCAGGAAGATTGATGTGTGCAAAATGCAACATATAAATTTCATCAATTATGGCAATAAACTAACCCTTTTTTTAGTACTAATGTTGGAAAAAGTGTGCTTTTGTCTTCCTTTTGTATTTTCAGGATTAAATGAGCTCAAATTAACAAAAGAAGCAAAAAGACAGCAAAATCTAACATAAATACAAGAAAAGGAACAAACGTGACATGCCCGACCCCACGACAGCATCTTCCCAAGCAAAACAAGAAGACAGAAGACTGAACACGCCCCGTGCTCAGCCAGCATGGGGGCGTGCCCAAGTGTCAGCAGAAAAGACAAAGTGGTAGAAGCTTCTATAGCCCACCACGGGGCCGTGCTCAGCGGACACGGGGCCGTGGTCAACTATAAGATTCGCACAATCCAGGCAAATCTTCATAGTACAAAGATTCTTCTGCACACGGGGTCGTGCTCAGCGGACACGGGGGCGTGGTCAACTAATAAGACAAGCTGCATTAAATGAAGAAAGAGAAGGATGTGGACACGGAGTCGTGCCCACTGGACACGGGGCCGTGCTCGAGCTTCTGTTCAGCCTATAAATAGGAGTGCTTGGCTCAAGCTCAAACCATCCCTTGGCATACCACCTCTCTCACACTTCACCCACCACCCACCACCACCATATCACCATCATCCACCACCATCATCCATTGTCAATCATAGAGTGTGTGAGTCATCTCGGGATCCAAGATTGATCGTAAGAGTTCTTGACAATCAAGTCTCTTACATCATTTGGTGAAGACAAGTGTCTAGTGTAATACTTTTTATTTCTAATCTTTTCGCACTTTTTACTTGGTTTTGTATTAATGACTTTAATAACTAGTTTCTTATGTTGAAGGTGATTCTTCCTTATCGTTTGTCCATGGTGTCTTGACATTATTTTACTGTCTATATAAAATAAAAGATTTTCACCATTCATATCTCCACGGTCTATATGGAGGTATGTTGGCTACCTGGTCGGGGGTTAAGGGAACGGTTTGGTAAGAGTCTTGCCATTGTTCAGCGTTTAGAGGTCCTGCAATGGACCTGGGTCAAATTTAGTAGGACCTCCTTCAATACTTAACGGTATTGGATGGCGGGGGTCCAAACTCTTTGATCCCCTCATAAGTTAACTACTATTAATACTATAACCCGGCTATTTAGGATTGTATCCCTGCTGACTCAGACTACTTAGTCGAGGGTAACGTCACCTCCAAAAGAGGGGCCTACCATAATTTGCATTAATAACTTAATTAATTATCTTTCAATAATCCAACCCTTTAGGATTGTATCCTTGCTGACTCAAACTACTGGGTTGAGGGGTAACGTCACCTTCAAAAGAGGGGCCTACTACAATAACTAAGATAATCTCTTAAACAAGTGCAAAAGTGCGGAAATAATCAAAGGTTACACTATAAACGAGTCGGAACCAAGTGATTCATCTTGTCTATCTGTTTTTCTTTTATTTTTATTTTCAGCATTTTAGTTAATTTTTATTTTCTTAGTTTAAAACATTTTTCTAAACTTTTTGATTTGATTAGACGTTGAGGATAAACCGGTACTAAAAGCTCTTGTGTCCTTGGACGACCTTGGTATCTTACCAACACTATACTACGCCCACGATGGGTGCACTTGCCCATATGTGTGTTTAGTGTTAGTAAATATCGTGTTTTATAAATTTAAAACTTGGCTAAAAAGTGTTAAAGGGCTTAAAATATACACCTAATATATATAACACTTCACACGCATCAAGTTTTTGGCGCCGTTGCTGGGGACACAAGGATTTTAAGAAAGTTAGGAATCAACGGCCTAATCTTTTTTTTCTTATTTTTCATTTTTTAGGATTTTTCTTAATTTTTCAGCTTCTGCTGAACTCAGCACGGGCCGTACCCGCTGAACACGCCCCGTACCCAATCATTGGAACTGGCAATCCTGTTTTAAGTCAGACAGTAAGCTGAACACGGGGCCGTGCCCACTCAACACGCCCCCGTGCCCAAGTTTCAGTTACTGAAAACAGAACCGTAAGATCCCGACGGTTGGTAATTTCTGACACAAACATGAGTGATACTGATACTTTTTACTTTTGGCACTCTTATGGTACTACGTGGTGTCAATTATGTGGTGGCAACCATAAGGAATTAGAATGTTATTTTCTAAATTAGAAGCCCCACTATATAGACCCATCGTTTCCTAGTATCCTTAAGAGGGGCGAAAGTAAAAATAATCCCTATCTCTCCCTTGAATGCTCCCAACCGGATTTTCTAGGAGAAATGCTTCTCGATGAATTATTTCAATTAGAAGATCTAATTCTTAATTGGTTAAAAGAACTTAGGAAAGATTTCAATGATCTTTTCCAAGACGATAACCAAGAAGAAGGGTTGGAAACGCATTCAAACAACTTCGTTGTTTCCGATGATACTTCTAACTTTAGTGAGGACTTGAGCGATAGTTGTCCCTGTGTCGATTGTGCCGTGAAGGACTCCCCATCAACTTCGTTTGATGCATACATAGACCTGAGTGATTCAACATACACCTTCTTTAACGAGAGCCCGGAAAAGGGTTGGACTTGTCCACCTACATATAGCATAGGAATCACCCTCACCGACAACCTCTTGCGTTCTCGTCTTAATCTAGATCAACTAAGGTATCTTAGGCACTTTGGGGTTGTTCCATCCAGTAAGGAACTGCCCGATCTAGAATAGTTCCTTGAAAATAGTCAAAACTTCATAAACAGCCTTTCGACACGGGGCCGTGCCCAGGTCAACACGCCCCCGTGTCCACCAAAAGATTCCCTTCTGACTTTTGTCAGAATACGGACAAAACGTGTCAGGATCTTGCCTGCACACGGGGCCATGTCCAGCCGACACGGGGCCGTGTCCAGCCGACACGGGGCCGTGTCCAGCCTGCTGTCGTTTTCTATAAATGCAGCCAAGAATCCTGCACATTTGGACCATCCAGGGACATAGATTTGAAAGGATTTTCTAACTTACCATCCTAGGTATGTTCTAAAAGAAGGTTCTAACAAACATCTTGTCCTTTCCTCTTTTATCCATTACCTCCTTCTTCTTCTTTCTTGCAACAACAACTCCATTAAAGCTTGTTTTCAAGCTTTATTGTGATGTTTGTTGAATTTTTGTTCAAGGAATCTTGTTACAAATAAGTTACACAACATTGTTTTAAGTTATTTCTGCTCAAAAAAGCTTCATAAGTTGGAAAAATAATTTGAAACTCCAAGATTCCTTGTTCTAAAAATCTGCAGAAAGTTGAACACGGGGCCGTGCTCAGTGAGCACGGGGCCGTGTCCGTGGTACTGTTTCATTAAAATAAACTATTTCCGGTTTGTTTTCGTAGAATGTCCAGCCAAAACAGTGGAACCTCTTCTGCGCACTCCAGAAACAGTCGAAGGGAAAGAAGGCCATCAATTGAAGCAACTCTCGTACGTTACGTGATGGCATTACGTGAAGCTCTTGACGAGATGACTTCGGTAGAGGAGGTCCTAATAGACCGTATAAATTATCTTTTGGTGGGGTTGGAAAACAGTTTTCAAGAAATAAACCTCTTGCACCAGAGGTTAAACATTCTTGTAACACCTCCCATAGAACCAATCCTCCCTCAAGAGGATTGGAACCTAGCACTTGGAATCCACAATCCTACCGGTTGGGACGACATTCCAGCGAAACCTCCTCTTGAAGATCTACAAGAAGTCCCGGTGGAAGTTGCACCTCCTCAAACCAATGCCAATGAGCCCGCTTTTCTTCTCCCTAGGGAGATAGAAGAATGGCTCGCCGATGTGTGAGGAACCCATGACCGGAGAAAGGAGTTTTTCAAGCCACATCTAACCGAAGGATTTACCTTTTCGGAAATTTTGCTAATAGAATAAGTTGTAGGCTAGAACTCCTTGGTTTAGATTTCTTGTGTTTCTTTAACCTAACTATCTAGTATTTTAATTTTAGGACTAGTATGTAATTCTCTCTATGACTTAATGAATGATGGTTTTAGTTAATTTGGTGTTTGGGTGGTGTTAAAATGAATAAAACACACTTGAGATGGAAAAGGATACAAGGGAAACTTGAACCCGTACCCCATGCAGGAAGACAGGACCATCCGACAAAATTTCTTCGTTTACAGTAAGTTCGGCACGGGCCGTGTCCGCCCAACACGGCCCCGTGCTGCACAGTCTGCAGAAAAGACCCAGTTCAAGTAACTGGACACGGGCCGTGTTCACCCAACACGCCCCCGTGTCCAGGCTTCTGTTTCTCTTGATTTAATTTTGTTACTGGCACTTGAACATGGGGCCGTGCCCGGACAACACGGGGCCGTGTTCAGCGCCCAGTAACACACATGTTTTGCTTTTTACACCTTTTTACACATTCAATCAACCTAAAAACTTATTTTTGGGACACATTGAGGACAATGTGTAATTTAAGTGTGGGGAGGATGCTAAAACCTTGAATCTTGCAAAGTCCTAAATACAAGCCTTACACAAAACTCTATTGGAACCGCTAATCACCCCAAATTTTTTCAAAAATTTTCATTTTTTTTTACCTGTCTAGGTTTAATTTGGGAATTTCAAGTTCTAAAAAGGTTATATTTTTACGAATTTACAACCGATAGCGTCGTGATAAAAAAAAGAACCAACATAAGAAAATTATGAAAAGGCATGGCAAACTTAGTTAAAATTTGATTATATATACTTGATCACATAAAAACCCATTCCCACAAAAGTGAGTTTTGAGCCTTTATTGAGCATACAATTACATATCATTAAACTAAATGCTCATTTTTCGTTTCTTGTGTGAATAGCTGCTTGGTTCTTACGACTACAGAACTTGCCATGACGATACATTCCCGGTCCTTACCAACTTAAACCCGAGTAAGTAAATGATGGAGGCATTAGGACTAACCCTTTTTATTTCTACACCATTATTTTTCTTTTTTTTACCACCTACCCAAAATCCCCCTAGTTAGCCCCTTTGAGCCTAAACCTTTTCATTTCATAACCCAAACCAAACACCCTTTTACCCACCAAAACCTTTTTCATTTTTAACCCTTTGTTTTAGTAACTAGCTCGGTTCTTTGTATGACTTTTCAAAAAAAAAAATGTGTTGATGATGAAGCAAAAGAAAATAAACAAACAAGTTCATCAAAAATAACTTTGTTTGAATAATAGCTTCATCAAAATAAAAGTTACAAAAATAAAAAGTCTTACAAAAACCGACGCGTGTTACGCTTTTTCGCCCTTTTTCTACTAACCACTAACCACTAACCCAACCACCTACCTTTAACCCAAGCCTAACCCTTCACCCAAAAAGTCCTCTTGATATTTACAAAGGTATATAAGTTAAAAAGAAGGATGATTGATTGCTTGGCAAGCCTATGGTAGGAGTAAGCTCCATGCCGCTCTCGAGTGATCCACAAAAATACATTTTCGGCCGAGTGTTGAGTGATCCCCGTGAGATATGTGAAGTTGTATATAAATAGAATTTTAAAGAGGCATGTTATGCCCTAATAAGTAATTTATCTTATGAAAAGTTTTAAATAAATCATGACGAATAGGATTGTAAATAAATAAAAATAAAACTTAATAAAGAATCTTGGAAATCCCGACACTCTATGACAAGCCCAAAAACGTTCTCTTCTACCCATTCCATTTGGGTGTGTAAAGCCACATTATAAAGAGTTTTGCTTGGGGACAAGCAAAGATTCAAGTGTGGGGGTATTTGATGTGTGCAAAATGCAACATATAAATTTCATCAATTATGGCAATAAACTAACCCTTTTTTTAGTACTAATGTTGGAAAAAGTGTGCTTTTGTCTTCCTTTTGTATTTTCAGGATTAAATGAGCTCAAATTAACAAAAGAAGCAAAAAGACATCAAAATCTAACATAAATACAAGAAAAGGAACAAACGTGACATGCCCGACCCCACGACAGCATCTTCCCAAGCAAAACAAGAAGACAGAAGACTGAACACGCCCCGTGCTCAGCCAGCACGGGGGCGTGCCCAAGTGTCAGCAGAAAAGACAAAGTGGTAGAAGCTTCTATTGCCCACCACGGGGCCGTGCTCAGCGGACACGGGGCCGTGGTCATCTATAAGATTCGCACAATCCAGGCAAATCTTCATAGTACAAAGATTCTTCTGCACACGGGGTCGTGCTCAGCAGACACGGGGGCGTGGTCAACTAATAAGACAAGCTGCATTAAATGAAGAAAGAGAAGGATGTGGACACGGGGCCGTGCCCGAGCTTCTGTTCAGCCTATAAATAGGAGTGCTTGGCTCAAGCTCAAACCATCCCTTGGCACACCACCTCTCTCACACTTCACCCACCACCCACCACCACCATATCACCATCATCCACCACCATCATCCATTGTCCATCATAGAGTGTGTGAGTCGTCTCGGGATCCAAGATTGATCGTAAGAGTTCTTGACAATCAAGGCCATGTTTGCCTAAGTCTCTTACATCACTTGGTGAAGACAAGTGTCTAGTGTAATACTTTTTATTTCTAATCTTTTCGCACTTTTTACTTGGTTTTGTATTAATGACTTTAATAACTAGTTTCTTATGTTGAAGGTGATTCTTCCTTATCGTTTGTCCGTGGTGTCTTGACTTTATTTTACTGTCTATATAAAATAAAAGATTTTCACCATTCATATCTCCACGGTCTATATGGAGGTATGTTGGCTACCTGGTCGGGGGTTAAGGGAACGGTTTGGTAAGAGTCTTGCCATTGTTCAGCGTTTAGAGGTCCTGCAATGGACCTGGGTCAAATTTAGTATGACCTCCTTCAATACTTAATGGTATTGGATGGCGGGGGTCCAAACCCTTTGATTCCCTCAGAAGTTAACTACTATTAATACTATAACCCGGCTATTTAGGACTGTATCCCTGCTGACTCAGACTACTTAGTCGAGGGTAACGTCACCTCCAAAAGAGGGGCCTACCATAATTTGCATTAATAACTTAATTAATTATCTTTCAATAATCTGAGCCTTTAGGATTGTATCCTTGCTGACTCAAACTACTGGGTTGAGGGTAACGTCACCTTCAACAGAGGGGCCTACTACAATAACTAAGATAATCTCTTAAACAAGTGCAAAAGTGCGAAAATAATCAAAGGTTACACTATACACGAGTCGAAACCAAGTGATTCATCTTGTCTATCTGTTTTTCTTTTATTTTTATTTTCAGCATTTTAGTTAATTTTTATTTTCTTTGTTTAAAACAGTTTTCTAAACTTTTTGATTTGATTAGACGTTGAGGATAAACCGGTACTAAAAGCTCTTGTGTCCTTGGACGACCTCGGTATCTTACCAACACTATACTACGCCCACGATGGGTGCACTTGCCCATATGTGTGTTTAGTGTTAGTAAATATCATTTTTTATAAATTTAAAACTTGGCTAAAAAGTGTTAAAGGGCTTAAAATATACACCTAATATATATAACACTTCACACGCATCAAAGATGCTCCATATACTGTAACTTTTGCAAAATATCTGGACACAAAGAAGAAGACTGTAGGAAAAAGATTAGCAACACGATATGCTACAACTGCGGAGAACAAGGTCATATCAAGCCTAACTGTCCAAATGCTGGAGCATTTGTTCTGACCGCAGAAGAAGAAAAAATGATCCCGGATGTGATCACTGGTACGTTTTTAGTTAATGATGTTTTTGCTAAAGTATTATTTGACTCTGATGCGAACCAAAGTTTTATAAATACTTCATTTTGCAAACTTTTTAATCAATCATTAACTAAACTCCCACAAGAATGTCTAGTAGAGACAGCAAATGGGGAAACCATTAAGATTTCTGAAATCTTACAGGGAGCAAGAACAGAAATTTTAAATCAGAAATTTATTGCAAACCTTTACCCCATGAATCTGGCTGGATTTGATGTTGTATTAGGAATGGATTGGTTAATAGCCAATAAAGCCAGTATTTTATGTGATCAAAAGTCAATTCAAGTAAATTCACCAAGGGGTGAAAAGATCACAATTAAAGGAAAATAAGTTCTCTAAATCCATAAAATTCATCTCTGTGATGAAAACTGCAAGTTATATAAGAAAAGGATCATTAGTGTATTTGATTTCTATAATCACTAACACTAAAGGAAAAGAATTAAAGGATATTCCAGTAGTATCCCAGTTTTCAGATGTATTTCCAGAAGAGCTACCAGGACAACCTCCAGATAGAGAAGTTGAATTCAGAATCCATTTGATACCAGGAATTGCACCAATTGCCAAAGCACCTTACCGTTTGGCACACGCAGAAATGCAGGAACTAAAGAAACAATTAGACGAATTGTTAGAGAAATGATTCATACAGCCAAGTTCATCACCCTAGGGAGCACCAATTTTATTCGTTAAAAAGAAGGACGGATCAATGCATATGTGCATTGACTACCGCGAATTGAACAAAGTCACGATTAAGAATCAGTATCCATTACCAAGAATCGATGATCTGTTCGATCAGTTGCAAGGAGCACGATTTTTCTCTAAAATTGATTTAAGGTCAGGATATCATCAATTAAAGGTACATGAAGAGGACATTCCTAAGACCGCTTTCAGAACAAGGTATGGCCATTATGAATTTACTATCATGCCATTTGGTTTAACCAATGCCCCAGCTGCATTCATGGACATGATGAACCGAATATGTAAGCCATATTTGGATAAATTCATAATTGTCTTTATAGATGATATTCTTATTTATTCTAAAAAAAAGGAAGATCATGCAGCCCATCTGCACGCACTTCTAAGTTTATTGAGAAAAGAAAAGCTTTATGCTAAATTTTCGAAGTGTGAATTTTGGTTAGAGCAAGTACAATTTCTTGGACATATAGTTAATCATGAAGGAATTCATGTAGATCCCACCAAGATCGAGGCGATAACCAAGTGGAAAACCCCTGAGTCACCAACCGAGGTTAGAAGTTTCTTAGGATTGGCCGGTTATTATAGAAGATTTATTCGAGATTTTTCTAAAATAGCCATTCCCTTAACTAAGTTAACCTGTAAATCCGTTAAGTTTGAATGGGGACCAAAAAAAGAAGAAGCCTTTAGAATTCTTAAGCAAAGATTAACCCATGCACCCATACTAGCGTTACTAGAAGGAACTGAAGATTTTGTAATCTTTTGTGACGCTTCCAAACTAGGTTATGGATGTGTGTTAATGCAACGTCAAAAGGTTATAGCTTACGCCTCTAGACAACTTAAGAATCATGAAGAGAATTATTCAACCCATGATCTAGAGTTAGGAGCTATAATTTTTGCCCTTAAAATTTGGAGACATTACCTATACGGTAGTAAGTTTACCATATTTACCGACCATAAGAGTTTAAGATATGTTTTTGGGCAAAAAGAGTTGAATATGAGACAAAGACGCTGGATGGAGATACTTAGTGATTTTGATTGTGATATCCAGTATCATGCAGGAAAGGCAAACGTAGTAGCCGATGCTTTAAGCCGAAAGTATCATGAAAAGCCAAAAAGAGTACGTTCTCTTAAATTAAATCTTCAAGTAGATTTAAATGAACAGATTAGAACAGCACAAGAATCAGTAATCAAGGATGATACTAAAAAGTTGAAAGGAATGATTAAAGAATTAGAACAAGGAACAGATGGAATTTGGAGATTCCATAAGAAGAGAGTGTGGATACCTAAATTAGGAAACCTACGTCACCGTATATTAGAAGAAGCCCATAAGTCTAAGTATACGATACATCCTGGAAGTGATAAGATATATCAAGATTTAAGGAAGAATTTTTGGTGGATAGGAATGAAAAAGGATATAGCAGCATATGTTACAAAATGCTTAACTTGTTCACAAGTCAAAGCTAAACATCAAAAACCCTCAGGTTTATTGCAACAATTAGAAATGCCTGTTTGGAAATGAGAATTAATAACAATGGATTTTGTTACTAAATTACCCAAAACAAGGAAAGGTAATGATATAATCTGGGTGATTGTAGACAGACTAACCAAGTCAGCTCATTTCCTACCAATGAAAGAAACTTTCAGTATGGAACAGTTAGCTAAATTATATGTAAATGAAATAGTTTCATTACATGGAATTCCTGTATCAATTGTTTCTGACAGAGATAGTCGTTTTACCTCTCATTTTTGGACAAGTTTCCAAAAAGCCATGGGAACCAAGTTGAATCTAAGCACCGCTTATCATCCACAAATGGACGGACAAAGAGAAAGGACAATTCAGACAATGGAGGATATGCTTAGAGCTTGTGTAATTGATTTCGAAGGTAATTGGGACGATCTTTTACCATTGATAGAATTTTCTTATAATAACAGGTATCACACAAGTATCAATGCTGCACCATTTGAAGCACTTTATGGACGAAAGTGCCAACGCCAGTCTGTTGGGCAGAAATTGGAGAAAAACAACTATCTGGACCTGAGATAGTACAAGAAACAACAGACAAGATCATTCAAGTCAAGGAATGACTGAAAGCAGCACGTGATAGACAAAAGAGTTATGCTGATAACAGACGAAAGCCATTGGAATTTCAAGTAGGAGATAAGGTGTTATTGAAAGTCTCTCCCTGGAAAGGAGTGGTAAGATTCATCAAGAGGGGAAAGTTAAGCCCCAGGTATGTTGGACCTTTTGAGATTATTAGAAGAATAGGACCTGTAGCTTATCAGCTACAACTGCTAGAGGAAATGGCAGGATTACATGATGTATTTCACGTATCTAATCTCAAAAAGTGTTTAGCAGATGAATCACTTGTAGTGCCTCTTAAGGATATAGAGGTAAATGAACAATTAAAGTTTGTAGAAAGACCTCTACAGATTGAAGACAGGAAAGTTCAGAACCTCAAGCACAAGAGACTAGTTCTAGTTAAAGTGAAGTGGGACACCAAAAGAGAACCAGAATACACATGGGAGCTTGAATCAGAAATGCAAAGGAAATACCCACACCTGTTCCAGTAGACCTCGAGGACGAGCTCTAAAACAAGGTGGGGAGGATATAACAACCCTACCGAATATTTTTCTGACAACCTAAAATATATTAAAATACCCCTATATGTCTTAGAATACACCCCGTACGTGAAAACCGAGCCCAAAATACGATATAACATTAACAATAAATTAAAAACAAAGTTTGTAGGTCGCTCGCGGGCCGCGCAGATCTTTTAAAGATCTTATGCGGGGCGCGACAGCTCCAAACTCAGGGGATACCCTAGCGTGCCACGTGTCGTCATCGTGTCGCAGCTAGTTATGATGACCAGTCAACCCTAGCCCCTATTACTCTACTACGCGGGCCGCGTAGCCCGTAGTCTTACCTTACGCAGGCCGCGTGAAACCCAAAATCAGGCCCTATATAAGAAGGGCATCGGGCCTTCAGTCAGTTCGCTCATTTCTTTTCTTTCTTAACGAATTTATGAGAAGTAGGCATAATAATCGGGTATTATATCCCCCTAATTAGCGAAGTTCAGCCCCATTGTAAGTATTATAACCCCGGTTACGTATCAGATACGCTGCCCGATTGATCCAGGGTTCCGTAATGGCTGGCGAGGTTCTGCCCGACGTAGACGTTGGAATGCCGTCTCGAGGAGGGTATTACTAATGTATATAATGGGTTATTATACTAACATATGTACATTTGTGTAAATTATAGATTATCACCAGGAAACCCTTACAGAAAACCTAAGACAGCAATGTGAGTAATCTCCTTTTTGTAAATTGTTTTACAAAACCTTAAATGTTTTACAATGCTATTAAGCAGTGATTGAGTCTTTGTAGTTCTTCAATTACTGCCGGTATGTTGGGGTTTTGTATACAAAATGTGGAACACGTTACAATTGGACAACGAGTTAGCCAATGTGTAATATGACCTACCAGTCAGGATTGACAATACTGAATGAGTAATGGTGTAGAAATAAACAATGTGATTGCTCTCAATACTGTGAAAGGATATAATGTTTCTTGATTAAACTGGGATTCACTCACCAGTATTTCCCACTGACAAATGTTTTTAAAACGCGTTTCAGGTAACAAAATGTAAAAGCCAATTAGAAGAAAGCCAGCTGGAGAGCACTGACGGCTTGGAAAAAAATGTGGCTATAAGAGTTACCTAAAAGACGATGTTTTAAATTCAATAAAATAGGGTTTATCCCTATAAACATGTTGTAATAAGAAACTTTGGTTTTACCCATGTGTTTATTAATATAAAATATGGTGGTTTTACTCTGATAAACATTTCCTAACTACGGTCCTGATGAAATTTCCGCTGCCAAAATAATAATGATAACCAAAAATTGATACCACCACAACTGGTCTCGCGGCCGCCCGTTCCCAGGACAGATAGGGGGCGGGGGTTGTGACATGACTTCGGTAAGATACCCGATAGATGGGTAGGATTTTGAAAGTATGCGTAAACCAAGAGACGGGAACGCGAAATAGAAAGTCAAAAGACTCGGATTAGGAGTCATGACTAAAAGACGATGAGAATTTGCAAACATAAATTTTGATAACTACATTCAACTATTTTAAAGTTGAACGGGTCGAATAAAGAATGAAGTTTGACGTGCATAAGTGATGAAACCTCACACGAATAAGTCAAACGAGATAAATAAAGTATAAAAACTTGGTAGTGCAAGTAAGCGCAAACCGAATAATGGAAGCGCGAAATATTAATGAACCTATATGGTGGGTTGTAAAGGAATGTAGATTGGAAAAACACAAACTAGCGAAACAAGAATGTTAAAAATACTAAGATAAAGAACCCGGGTAACGGGTCGTAAAGAAGTATAGGTAAGAACCGGGTAACGGTAAGCGTAGGACAAACCGACATGTAAATGACGTTAGAAGTCATAAAGTTGGAAAGATAATTCGAAAGAAAACAAATGTAGCCTTGGACTACGGTCAAGGTCCATAGAATTCAAGAACGAAAACGAATGATTTCTAAACTTAAAAAGGGTGCATTGACACCGAAAGTATATTTTAGAACGACATGTGTAAAAGATGAATCTACGGGATCATCACGACCTTCAGGAATTATAAGTAATGTTAAGGTCTACGAGACCAAGAAGACCTTTGGGTCGCAAATAGAAAGAAACGAACTGTTGGGGTCTCGCTTTAAAAAGGTAAAAAGGTGAAAATCTAGATAAATAGCCTACGAGGCTAAGTGAAAGAACTTACGGGTCATTTGGGTTAAGCGTGGGAACTAATTATAATTCCACGCATTAAATTATAACAGAAAGTAATAAATCCTCGGACTTAAAATTCTTAGAAATAAGAAAATGATGTAAGATAAGGTGAAAAGAAAACGTTAAACTAAAATTCAGTTTTAGTGAGAAACAACGTTTAACATATATGGGTATTATGAGAGAAATTAGAAAAGGGTTAATATTAAAGGATTTAGGTCTTAAAACCGATAGGTGTAAAAACGATACATTCAAAAAGAAGATTCTCGATGATGAAAGGTTTATATAAACTTAAACATGACGTGATGCGACCCTCTTGAGGCATTATATGGTAGAAAATGCAGAACACCCATCTGTTGGGCAGAAGTAGGAGAAGTTCAATTATCAGGACCTGATTTGGTCTTTGAAACAACGGACAAGATTGTCCAGATTCGCGATCGCTTGAAAGCTGCCAAGGATAGGCAGAAAAGCTACGCTGATCCAAAGCGTAAATCTCTAAAGTTTGAGGTTGGTGATAAAGTTTTGCTTAAGGTATCACCCTGGAAAGGGGTGATGCGATTTGGTAAGAAAGGTAAGTTAAGCCCAAAGTATATAGGACCATTCGAGATTATCGAATGTGTTGGGTCAGTGGCTTATAAGTTAAACTTGCCTGAAGAGCTTAGCGCTATCCACAATGTTTTTCACATCTGCAATCTGAAGAAATGCCTAGCTGATGACTCGCTAGTCATGCCGCACACGGATGTGCATATAGATGAGAGCTTGAAATTTGTGGAAAAACCATTGTCGATTGAGGATCGACAGGTAAAGAAGCTTCGAAGGAAGCATGTGTGTAACACCTCAAAAATTTACGTCCTATAATGTGTTGACACGTGTCATAACCTTTGAACGTGTGAAAGAATACTTTCGAGGGACTAAAGTTGAAAAACAATGAAACTATGTAAATATAAGGGTTCAAAGTGTCAACAATGAATAAATATACTTTACAATAATCCTACATGATGTTTATAACCTTAAACGAATAAATCATGGATCATACGTAGCGAATTGTGAAAGAAAGTGAGAGATTACAAACTACAGGGGTTAAATGTGTCAACCCGAAGCTTTGTATCGATTAATTATGCTCACTAGAATGTGTGATAAAAATTTCACCAAGTTTCGTTATCGTATGAGAAAGTTATGATAAAATTCGTGTACGAGGGGTAAGAAGCGTCAACATGGAAATTTAGGATTTTTCGGGTAAACACAAAGTGGCCAAGGTCTTCACAAAGTGGGTATAAGTATTAAAGCCCCTTTATGTCAATTTTAAAGCCTCAAAATGCAAGAAATGAAGTGAAAGCGATGTTTAGGAGGACCGAGGGCTAAAAGTGCAATTAATAAAAAGTTTGAAACCTGAACACTAGGCCCATGCGGGCCGCGTAAGACTTGACAATATCTTACGCGGGCCGCCTACGACTGCCAGATGCAGAAACAACAGGCAACTGCCTGTTCAGCCCTTTAACCGACTTCAAATGCCTTTGTATGATACCACGGGCTTCCTAAACTGGTTTTGAGGCTATAGGGGGCACTTGTAAGTATCCATGAACATTTATAGACTTACATGTCAACAATCAAATGGGTTTTGATCAATTTATAAAGTCACACAAAGTTGTAACTTTGTGTTCATCCATTCCCTTCATCATCTGAGCTTTTCTGGAGCACAAGGACCATCCCCAAGCATCATAAATCGTTCATTGGACTCTTGTAAGTATGTTTAACCCTTCTTAATTAAGTCTTGCTTAGTTAATAGCCTAGAAGTCAAACCATCGTAATTACGGTTTGACTTAACAATAAATCGCTAACGGTCCAGCGATTAGGCAAACTTAAGGTAGTTATAAGTTGGTAATTATGTGGGCTTTAAACCCTTAAAAGGGCACTCACTGATTCCTATCCTAACTAGATCGTTTGTCGAGTCAAAGATGGTTAGAAAAAGTCAACAGAAATGTAAACTTTGAATTAACACATAATTAACGATGTAAAAGGCGTGTAACCTGTTTTATCAGTCATATAACCTGATAATAAGTATAAGAACTTGTCTAAGCTTGTTTGATTCGACAACTTTTTGTTTAAGATCGATTCGGAACCGAAAGTCGCATAGTTTGACTTTCTGCTTTGACTTCGGTTCTGACCCGGTTTTGATAGGTTTAGACATGCCTTAAAGTTCCATTAGGACCTAGTTACATGATTGTATAATCCTCTGCGTTTATACCACTTAGATCCCTAATTGTCCGACGTTTCTGTTAAGTGCTTAAATATTGACCGTAATGCCCTTATGACCGTAAAACGAGAATTTTGGAAATATGAAAGTACAATAATCTTTGTTACTGATTATTAAACATGTCCCTAAATTTTCACATCAGTTGGAGGTCTAGATTAGGAGTTATGCTTAATGACGTAATTAGAACGCTTCTTTGTAATTAAACGGCGTCATTAGCGTAAAGCCTATCTAAACCCAATTTTTGACACCAAAACTTTTACCCACTGATGTAATATAATATTTTGGGATTTTTGAAGATTTTTAATTATTTTTAAACTGATCATAAGCTAGGATTAGTGCCTTGATTCGGTAATTACCGAATATACCCTTTTCGGCCATAAAATGAGTTTTACAAGTCCTTTTGCTACAAATCCAATTGCTACTGATTTTAAATATTAAATGAAGTGTTTTGAACCTGTTGAACTGATCAGAAAATACAGAATCCTATTTTAACCCGTACGTCGCTTAAAACGACGTTATACGCGTATTAAACGCATACTAAGGGTTTAAAACCATTTTGTCGCATAAGACTTAACACCAACTGTTATACCATGTTAAAATAAACTATTTTTCTGACTTATTCAGACCCGGTTCACAGAAGCTTAATTAATCCCTTTTATAATCTTTAAAATGACCAAAATACCCCTACGGGGCTTAATTTGAGATTAAACTCGTTTTGGGCATAATGGAAGGTATCCTACTGATATCACAACATATTTAAGGCATGTTAACTTAGGAAACCTGTTTAGGACTCTTATGGTTACCCGTTACACTTCATGCGCGTTCGGTTCGGTTTATGTAACTAATTTACATAAATTAGCCGAAACGGGTCAAACCTTATCGGTTTTGTCTCAAAATCCAGAATGTGTTTAGTTTACCCATATTAAACAAGTATTCAAACTTGTTGAGTCTAAATCACATTCTATTCCGGTCTTCGCTTAATCATGCGTTCGAACCGTATATTCCTTTAAAACTAACCGGTCTAAGTTTAGACTTAATCAAAGACCCGTTAGGATTCTAATAGGTTATTATAAACCTTCGTTCCAGAATAGGAGACCCGGTAAAAGATACTTGCACTCGCTGATTGTGATTTATACTTGCTCAGGTAAATACTTTTAACTTATTTTCCCTATACGGGCTTGGGGTACGGTATATAAAATACCGCTTGGTCGGGCATTGAATCTTTAATTGTATGATGGTTAAAGTATTGAGATGTCTCGTTTGAATTTTTTTGTTTGCTTAAAGCCTTTGGGGGGTTAATGGCCGTGTCCCGGATATCCCTGGCATCATTTTACGAAATGGCCACGACCTAAGCACGGGGCGTAAGCGTACGCCCGTCGGTGTCTCATATACATAATGTGGTGTGTCTATTGATCTTTAACCCGGCTCGATCCGGGATACTGAACGCATAAGTAACATGTAAATCCTTTTCAAGTATTATATTCAAATAATTATCCCAATTTATAAAATATTATTTGTGCCTTGTGCCTTAAATTCATTTTCTTAAACTCTTTTCAAAATGAGTCGGTTGATTGTATTTACCAGTGTAAACTGACGTATTTTCTCAAAAAGGTTAAGTGCAGGTGCTACGCGTAATAGGCTGGCTTTTCTCCTAGCATCCACAATAAGTCTCGCAAGCTTGGATGTCATAGACTGTTGAACATTGTTTCCTTTTATTTTGATCTACCTGTGGATTTATATTCAACTACTTGTGATACTTAATATTACAATATTGTTTGGTTGAAATGAATCTATACTTTGCTTCCGCTGTGCATTTAAATATTGTGTTGTTTGACTATTATGTTGCCAACCGCGTCACGATACTCCCCTACCGGGCCCACCGGTAATACGTGGAAATCCGGGGTGTGACTGGTTGGTATCAGAGCCAACATTGAGTGAATTAAACACTAGCCTTTTGTGTTTAATCTCAATGACACAATTGCACATTCCTAAATCTTCGAGTCTATACAAAGAACTTAGGAATAATCCAAAATGTTTTATTTTAATTTTAATTTTGTCCTTTATTTTTTCCTTGTTGTTACCTTGTTTATATTAATAGGTTTGGCAATGCCGCCAAGATTCAGACGAGGAGGACGAGGAAAGGAGCCAATCATTGCCCCTAACGACCACGAGGCCGGGCCTTCGCACCGGCGAACTCCTTCTTCTACAAGGAGTGTCGAACCACGAGAACCTTGGAGGATTTATGAGGAACCTGCCAGACAGTCCACGTCGTATAGCTCAACGCCTCCATATCACCACTCCTTTGGGCCTCAGTCCGAGAATGAACCCAACAACCCGCAACCTGCATACATACCCTTACAGCGATCCTTATCGCACAATTCTTTCGGCGACCCTACTCCTGTCTTTCGGGGTCAGTTTAACCCGGCGGACTACCTACCAGAACAAGGGGGCTTTAACCCACTAGGACCGGAGGATCACTTTTCTGGTGATCAAGCGATGGACATGGACGAGGACACAGATCCCGTCGAGCCTGCAACCGGAACCCCGAACCATCCGGTTGAGATCTCTGATGGTTTGTCTTTTCACGGCTCACCATACCAAGGTCCGGATAGTCATCAGGCACGGTTCGACCGGTGTGAGTGGTACTTTACACCATCTCACCATTCATCGCCTCACCAGCAGCAGCAACAACAGCAGCAAGATCCCTCTGAGGATCCACGTTTTGTGGCAGTCACGCCACCGCCTCCTCCGCCGCCAGTTCATCTAGCACCTCCAGGAACCACACTGCCCACAACAGTAATTCTCACCACTCGTCAAACCGAAGGAGTGTTCCATCCCAAAGAGTCATACAGAATCAAGAACCCCGTAATAAGGGTTGCTCCTATAAGTACTTTGTTTCGTGCAAACCCAGAGACTTCACTGGGGAAAAAGGAGCAGTAGATTGCATGACTTGGTTAGACGAGATGGATACGGTAGTGGATATCAGTGGTTGCGATAATAGGGATATTGTGAAATTCGTATCACAGTCTTTCAAGGGAGAAGCATTAGCTTGGTGGAGATCTTTGATCCAAGCTACGGGGAAAATCCCGTTGTACAATATGACCTGGGAAGAGTTCATGTCGCTGATCAAGGAAAACTACTGCCCTCAGCATGAGGTTGAGAAAATTGAAGCTGACTTCTTGTCACTGGTCATGAAAAACCTAGACTGTCAGGCCTACCTTACC
Organism: Helianthus tuberosus; assembly: GCA_030545235.1. Classification (NCBI taxonomy): domain Eukaryota; kingdom Viridiplantae; phylum Streptophyta; class Magnoliopsida; order Asterales; family Asteraceae; genus Helianthus; species Helianthus tuberosus. The sequence goes on from CM060363.1 coordinate 173,664,418, forward strand.
AGTTTCAACACTTTGTCAAGATTGGTTCCATATTTAGTAACCCCGGAACCCAAACGTATAGCTCGTTTTATCGGGGGTTTGGCCCCGGAGATCAAGGCAAGTGTGAAGGCCTCCAGACCAGCTACTTTTCGGTCTGTAGCAGACATATCATTGTCTCTTACCTTGGATGCGGTCAGGCTGAAATCGCAGAGGAACACCGATACCGAAAAGAGGAAGCGTGAGGATGACAACTCACGACGTTCAGACAAGAAGCATAAGGGAAACAATGACCACAAGAAGGGGTCAGGATTTAGGAAGGATGGTCAACAGTCGGGTGAAAAACCCAGATGTAAAATCTGCAACAGACAGCATTTTGGGAAGTGCAGGTATGAATCGAATTCGAATTCACAATTGAAAACTTTTGCATGTGGGTTATGCAAGTCCAAGGAACACAAGACCTTGGATTGCAAAAAGATGAAGGACGCGACCTACTACGGTTGCAATGAAAAGGGGCACATCAAGACCAATTGCCCAAAATACGCCAAGAAGCCTGAAGAGGCCAAGAAGACCAATGCTAGGGTCTTTAGGATGGATGCTAAGGAAGCCGTCCAGGACGACAATGTGATAACAGGTACCTTCCTCGTAAATGATGTTTATGCGAGAGTGTTATTTGATTCAGGTGCTGATAAGTCGTTCGTAGATAATCATTTTTGTGAATTATTGAAATTACCTGTTAAGACCTTAAGTGTAAAGTATGAGGTGGAACTAGCAGATGGCACTTTAGAAACCGCCTCAACCATATTAGATGGATGTTTCATATCCATTAAGAACCACTCTTTTCCTTTGTCCCTACTTCCTTTAAAACTAGCCGGTTTTGACATAGTTTTGGGCATGGACTGGTTATCTCATAACCAGGCCCAAATTGTCTGCAATAAGAAGCAAGTGATGATCAAGACTCCGTCTGGTGAATCACTTACTATCCAGGGAGATACCCAATATGGGCTGCCTGACCAAATGTCTATACTCAAGGACTCTAAGTGTTTGAAGAAGGGTTGTGTCATCTACATGGCACAAGTGATTATAGATGAGCCGAAGCCCAAGATTGGGGATATCCCCGTCGTTTCTGAATACCCTGAGGTTTTTCCTGAAGAACTACCTGGTGTGCCACCAGATAGACAAGTAGAATTCAGAATTGACATTATTCCTGGATCAGCACCGGTAGCAAGGGCGCCTTATAGGTTGGCACCAACAGAGATGAAGGAATTGAGAACGCAGTTAGATGATTTGCTAGCCAAAGGTTTCATCAAACCTAGTTCGTCTCCTTGGGGAGCACCGGTTTTATTTGTCAAGAAGAAGGATGGGTCGATGCGTCTGTGCATCGACTACCGTGAGCTTAATAAGGTCACTATCAAGAATAGATATCCTTTGCCCAGAATCGACGATTTGTTCGATCAGTTGCAAGGGGCAAGCTATTTCTCGAAGATTGACTTCAGGTCAGGCTACCATCAACTAAAGGTTAGAGATGAAGACGTACACAAGACTGCATTTAGGACTCGTTATGGTCATTACGAGTTCCTAGTGATGCCTTTTGGGCTCACTAATGCACCGGCCGCGTTCATGGATCTCATGAATCGCGTTTGCAAGCCATACTTAGATAAATTCGTCATCGTTTTCATCGATGATATCCTCATCTACTCGAAGAACCAAGCTGACCACAAGAAGCATCTTCATTGCATTCTAGAACTACTTCATAAAGAAAAGCTCTATGCCAAGTTCTCGAAGTGTGAATTCTGGCTTCGAGAAGTCCAATTTCTTGGACATGTTGTTAGTGAGCATGGTATCCAAGTAGATCCCGCTAAAGTTGAAGCGGTCATGAATTGGCAAGAGCCAAAGACGCCTACAGAAATTCGTAGCTTCCTAGGTTTGGCAGGATACTATAGGCGATTCATTGAAAACTTTTCAAGGATTGCTGCACCCCTGACTTCGCTGACGCGTAAGAAGATTAAGTTTGACTGGGGTCCTAAGCAGCAGGAATCCTTCGATATTCTGAAACAAAAGTTGAGCAATGCTCCAGTACTGACATTGCCGGATGGAATAGAGGAGTTTGTAGTTTATTGTGATGCATCACACACCAGAATGGGGTGTGTGCTTATGCAGAAAGGAAAAGTCATTGCCTATGCTTCACGCCAGTTAAAGGTGCATGAAAAGAATTACACCACCCATGACTTGGAGTTGGGTGCCGTTGTATTCGCACTAAAACTGTGGAGGCACTACTTATATGGAATCAAATGTGTGATCTATTCTGATCACAAGAGCCTTCAACATCTGTTCAATCAGAAGGACTTGAACATGAGGCAACGCCGTTGGATGGAAACTCTTAATGATTACGATTGTGAAATAAGATACCATCCCGGTAAGGCGAATGTAGTCGTCGATGCCTTGAGTCAGAAGGAAAGGGTGAAACCCATCCGAATCAATGCCAAGAGCATTGAGGTAAGGAATAGCTTGAATGAAAGGTTGTTAGCTGCACAGAAGGAAGCTGTGTTGGAAGCTAACTATCCTAATGAAAAGCTAGGAGTAACTGAGGAGCAGTTATCTCTTAGCAAGGACGGAATTCTGAGATTGAATGGACAAATATGGGTTCCAATTCATGGAGGACTCCGAGATGTTATCCTCCAGGAAGCCCATAGCTCTAAATATTCCGTTCATCCTGGAGCAGATAAGATGTACCAGGATCTAAGGGCAAATTATTGGTGGATAGGCTTGAAAAAGTATGTAGCCGCCTATGTAGCTAAATGCTTGACGTGTGCGCAAGTAAAAGCAGAACATCAGAAACCGTCAGGTTTGCTACAACAGCCTGAACTTCCCACTTGGAAGTGGGAAATGGTAACTATGGATTTTATCACCAAGTTACCTAAAACAAGGAAAGGAAATGATACCATTTGGGTGATCGTAGACAGACTGACTAAGTCATCACATTTCCTACCCATTAAGGAGACTTTTAGCTCCGACATGTTAGCCCAGTTGTACGTGGATAAGATTGTAGCTTTACATGGCATACCTGTGTCTATTATCTCTGATAGAGATACTAGATACACGTCACATTTTTGGAAAAGCTTCCAACAATCTTTGGGCACGCGTTTGAATTTTAGTACGACTTACCATCCTCAGACGGACGGCCAGAGTGAGCGAACTATTCAAACGTTGGAAGACATGCTTCGTGCATGTGTGATTGACTTGGGAGGTAGTTGGGATAACCACCTGCCGTTAATCGAGTTCTCCTACAACAATAGCTACCATACCAGCATTAAGGCTGCGCCTTTCGAGGCCTTATACGGTAGAAAGTGTAGAACGCCCGTTTGTTGGGCGGAAGTTGGAGATGTCCAATTATCAGGACCAGAGATAGTCTTTGAAACGACGGACAAGATTGTCCAGATTCGTGACCGTCTCAAAGCTGCCCGAGATAGGCAGAAAAGCTACGCAGATCCAAAGCGTAAATCTTTTCACTTCGAAGTAGGTGACAAGGTGTTGCTTAAAGTATCACCCTGGAAGGGAGTGATGCGATTTGGTAAGAAAGGCAAGTTAAGCCCGAGATACATAGGACCTTTCGAGGTTATCGAACGTGTCGGGTCAGTTGCCTATAAGCTAAACTTACCAGAAGAGCTCAGTGGAATTCACAATGTATTTCACATCTGCAATCTGAAAAAGTGTTTCGCTGATGAATCACTGGTCATACCACATTCGGATGTGCATATAGATGAGAGCTTGAAATTTGTGGAAAAACCATTGTCGATCGAGGATCGACAGGTTAAGAAGCTTCGAAGGAAGCATGTACCGATTGTAAAGGTCAAATGGGATGCCCGTAGAGGTCCCGAGTATACGTGGGAGGTTGAGTCCACGATGAAAGAAAAGTACCCTTATCTATTTCAGTAAATCTCGAGGTCGAGATTTCTTTTAAGGGGGTGAGGATGTAAGACCTCGAAAATTTACGTCCTATAATGTGTTGACACGTGTCATAACCTTTGAACGTGTGAAAGAATACTTTCGAGGGACTAAAGTTGAAAAACAATGAAACTATGTAAATATAAGGGTTCAAAGTGTCAACAATGAATAAATATACTTTACAATAATCCTACATGATGTTTATAACCTTAAACGAATAAATCATGGATCATACGTAGCGAATTGTGAAAGAAAGTGAGAGATTACAAACTACAGGTGTTAAATGTGTCAACATGTTTAAAGTATACCTCTGAGTGACCTTTTAGCAAACCCGAAGCTTTGTAACGATTAATTATGCTCACTAGAATGTGTGATAAAAATTTCACCAAGTTTCGTTATCGTATGAGAAAGTTATGATAAAATTCGTGTACGAGGGGTAAGAAGCGTCAACATGGAAATTTAGGATTTTTCGGGTAAACACAAAGTGGCCAAGGACTTCACAAAGTGGGTATAAGTATTAAAGCCCCTTTATGTCAATTTTAAAGCCTCAAAATGCAAGAAATGAAGTGAAAGCGATGTTTAGGAGGACCGAGGGCTAAAAGTGTAATTAATAAAAAGTTTGAAACCTGAACACTAGGCCCATGCGGGCCGCGTAAGACTTGACAATATCTTACGCGGGCCGCCTACGACTGCCAGATGCAGAAACAACAGGCAGCTGCCTGTTCAGCCCTTTAACCGACTTCAAATGCCTTTGTATGATACCACGGGCTTCCTAAACTGGTTTTGAGGCTATAGGGGGCACTTGTAAGTATCCATGAACATTTATAGACTTACATGTCAACAATCAAATGGGTTTTGATCAATTTATAAAGTCACACAAAGTTGCAACTTTGTGTTCTTCCATTCCCTTCATCATCTGAGCTTTTCTGGAGCACAAGGACCATCCCCAAGCATCATAAATCGTTCATTGGACTCTTGTAAGTATGTTTAACCCTTCTTAATTAAGTCTTGCTTAGTTAATAGCCTAGAAGTCAAACCATCGATCATAATTACGGTTTGACTTAACGATAAATCGCTAACGGTCCAGTGATTAGGCAAACTTAAGGTAGTTATAAGTTGGTAATTATGTGGGCTTTAAACCCTTAAAAGGGCACTCACTGATTCCCATCCTAACTAGATCGTTTGTTGAGTCAAAGATGGTTAGAAAAAGTCAACAGAAATGTAAACTTTGAATTAATGCATAATTAACAATGTAAAAGGCGTGTAACCTATTTTATCAGTCATATAACCTGATAATAAGTATAAGAACTTGTCTAAGCTTGTTTGATTCGACAACTTTCTGTTTAAGATCGATTCGGAACCGAAAGGCGCATAGTTTGACTTTCTGCTTTAACTTCGGTTCTGACCCGGTTTTGATAGGTTTAGACATGCCTTAAAGTTCCATTAGGACCTAGTTACATGATTGTATAATCCTCTGCGTTTATACCACTTAGATCCCTAATTGTCCGACGTTTCCGTTAAGTGCTTAAATATTGACCGTAATGCCCTTATGACCGTAAAATGAGAATTTTGGAAATATGAAAGTACAATAAGCTTTGTTACTGATTATTAAACATGTCTCTAAATTTTCACATCAGTTGGAGGTCTAGATTAGGAGTTATGCTTAATGACGTAATTAGAACGCTTCTTTGTAATTAAACGACGTCATTAGCGTAAAGCCTATCTAAACCCAATTTTTAACACCAAACCTTTTACCCACTGATGTAATATAATATTTTGGGATTTTTGAAGATTTTTAATTATTTTTAAACTGATCATAAGCTAGGATTAGTGCCTTGATTCGGTAATTACCGAATATACCCTTTTCGGCCATAAAATGAGTTTTACAAGTCCTTTTGCTACAAATCCAATTGCTACTGATTTTAAATATTAAATGAAGTGTTTTGAACCTGTTGAACTGATCAGAAAATACAGAATCCTATTTTAACCCGTACGTCGCTTAAAACGACGTTATACGCGTATTAAACGCATAGTAAGGGTTTAAAACCATTTTGTCGCATAAGACTTAACACCAACTATTATACCATGTTAAAATAAACTATTTTTATGACTTATTCAGACCCGGTTCACAGAAGCTTAACTAATCCCTTTTATAATCTTTAAAATGACCAAAATACCCCTACGGAGCTTAATTTGAGATTAAACTCGTTTTGGGCATAATGGAAGGTATCCTACTGATATCACAACATATTTAAGGCATGTTAACTTAGGAAACCTGTTTAGGACTCTTATGGTTACCCGTTACGCTTCATGCGCGTTCGGTTCGGTTTATGTAACTAATTTACATAAATTAGCCGAAACGGGTCAAACCTTATCGGTTTTGTCTCAAAATCCAGAATGTGTTTAGTTTACCCATATTAAACAAGTATTCAAACTTGTTGGGTCTAAATCACATTCTATTCCGGTCTTCGCTTAATCATGCGTTCGAACCGTATATTCCTTTAAAACTAACCGGTCTAAGTTTAGACTTAATCAAAGACCCGTTAGGATTCTAATAGGTTATTATAAACCTTCGTTCCAGAATAGGAGACCCGGTAAAAGATACTTGCACTCGCTGATTGTGATTTATACTTGCTCAGGTAAATACTTTTAACTTATTTTCCCTATACGGGCTTGGGGTACGGTATATAAAATACCGCTTGGTCGGGCATTGAATCTTTAATTGTATGATGGTTAAAGTATTGAGATGTCTCGTTTGAATTGTTTTGTTTGCTTAAAGCCTTTGGGGGGTTAATGATCGTGTCCCGGATATCCCTGGCATCATTTTACGAAATGGCCACGACCTAAGCACGGGGCGTAGGCGTACGCCCGTCGGTGTCTCATATACATAATGTGGTGTGTCTATTGATCTTTAACCCGGCTCGATCTAGGCTACTGAACGCATAAGTAACATGTAAATCCTTTACAAGTATTATATTCAAATAATTATCCCAAGTTATAAAATATTATTTGTGCCTTGTGCCTTAAATTCATTTTCCTAAACTCTTTTCAAAATGAGTCGGTTGATTGTATTTACCAGTGTAAACTGACGTATTTTCTCAAAAAGGTTAAGTGCAGGTACTACGCGTAATAGGCTGGCTTTTCTCCTAGCATCCACAATAAGTCTCGCAAGCTTGGATGTCATAGACTGTTGAACATTGTTTCCTTTTATTTTGATCTACCTGTGGATTTATATTTAACTACTTGTGATACTTAATATTACAATATTGTTTGGTTGAAATGAATCTATACTTTGCTTCCGCTGTGCATTTAAATATTGTGTTGTTTGACTATTATGTTGCCAACCACGTCACGATACTCCCCTACCGGGCCCACCGGTAATACGTGGAAATCCGGGGTGTGACAATGTGCCTATTGTAAAGGTTAAATGGGATGCCCATAGAGGTCCCGAATACACATGGGAGGTAGAATCCACGATGAAAGAAAAATACCCTCATTTATTTCAGTAAATCTCGAGGTCGAGATTTATTTTAAGGGGGTGAGGATGTAACAACTCGAAAAAATTACGTCCAATAATGTATTGACACGTGTCATAAGCTTTGAATATGTGAAAAAGTACTTTAGAAGGACTAAAGTTGACAAACAGAGAAACTATGTGAATATAAGGGTCCAAAGTGTCAACAATGGATAAATATATTTTAAAATGGCCCTACAAGATGCTTATACCTTCAAACGAATAAATCATGGATCATACGAAGCTGAAAACGAAAGAAAGTGAGGAATTACAAACTACAGGGGTTAAATGTGTCAACATGTTGAAAGTATACCTCTGAGTGACCTTTTAGCAAACCCGAAGCTTTGTAACGATAAATTATACTCACTAGAATATGTGGTAAAAATTTCATAAAGTTTCGTTATCGTATGAGAAAGTTATGATCAAAACCGTGCACGAAGGGTTAAATGCGTCAACGTTGAAATTTGTGACTTTTCGGGTAAGCACAAAGTTAACCAAGGACCTAACCAAGTTTGTAAAAGTCCTAAGGTCCTTAAAAATCAGGTTTGAGGGTCAAATGTGCAAGAAAAATAGCCAAAACCATGTTACAAAGGACCAGGGACTAAATTGTAATAAAGGGAAACTTGTTTGGCTGGTTGCGCACTTGTACGCGCCCCGCGAGGGGGTCTTCGCGGCCCGCGAAAAAGCTGCCAGTGACAAAAACGCGTAGATTCCAGTTAACAGCCCTGAAACCGACTTTGATCAGTTGTTTTCTTATACCAGAGGCTCCCTCCAATGGTTTTTCATGCATAGGGGCACCTGGACACATCTGGTAACATTTGTAGACCATTGTGGCATCATCTTGTGAGATCAATTTGGGTATATATGGAGCTCATGTTGCAACCATTGTTCACATTCACTTGCATTCTCAATTCTAGAGCTCTCTGGTCAGGAACAAGGATTCATTAGGCTCCCTAGTCGTGATTAGGACTCTTGTAAGTATTCTTAACCCTTTCTAATTCGTTTTAGCTTAGTTAATTAGATAAGAGTCAAACCGTCGTAATTTAAGTTTGACTTCGAGATTAAATGAAATTTACTCAGTCATTTCTCGAATTGAAAGTACCTATAAGTAGGTATTTATGTGGGTAACAAACCCTTAAAAGGGTACTTTCAGATTCCCACTCTAACTATGTTAATTGTCGAGTCAAAGCTTACCTTAAAAAGTCAACAGATTATTTAATTTCAAATTTAAGCATAATTAGCAATGTAGGATACATGCAACATGTTTGATCATTAAAATAACTTGGTAACTAATGTAAGAACATGTCCCAACATGTTCAACTCGACAATTTTCAGTTTAAGACCCGGATCGGAACCGAAAGTCGCATAAATTGACTTTTGCTTTGACTTTCAGTTCTGACTCGTTTATGCATGTTTTAGATCTGCATTAGAGCTTATTTTGGACCAGGTTTTATATAAGTATAACTCTCTGAGATTATACAACTTGGTTCACTAGTTATCCGATTCATATGCATGTTTCTGATTAATGCTTAAATGTTGACTATTATGCCCTTTTGACTATAAAACGTGATTTTTGAAAAAGTAAAAGAATAGAAACCTTAGTTACTGATTTATAAACTTGCACCTAAAATTTGACATCAGTTTGAGGTCTAGATTAGGAGTTATGCTCATTAGCGTAATTTGAAAGCTTTATGTTAATTAAATGGCGTAATTAGCGTATAGCCTATTTAAACCCACTTTTTGATATCAAACTTTTTACCCACTGATGTAATATAATATTTTGGGATTTTTGAAGATTTTTATTTAATTTTTGGCTGAGCATAACATAGGTCTCTAAGTTTGATTCGGTTAATGCCAGTTTTGCCCTTTTAAGCCATAAAATGAGTTTTACAAATCCTTTTGACCCCAAACCTTTTTCTACTGATTTCATTTGATAAATAAAATATTTTGAGCCTTCTGGAATTATAAAAATATCAGCTCTCCTTTGAAAACCCGGAAATGGCTCCAAATCGCCTTTTTAAGCGTTTTTAACGCATAGTAAGTGCTATAACCATATTAAACACATATAAGGTTGATACCTACTGATATTTTTAGTATATTTTTGTATATTAACAGTAAGTACAAGTTTTTGAACTCAGGTTTCCAGTTTTGACCTTTTAAGCCTAAGTGAAATTACCAAAATACCCCTAAGGTGCATAGTTTGGTTTTTAGTGATAAATTTCACACATAGGTCATACCCTACTGTTGTAACTTATTAAATTAAGTGTATTTACTATATAAATCAGACCTGTAACTCATATTACTAATTAAACTCTTTTATAACCTTTTAAATGACCAAAATGCCCTTACAAGGCATAGTTTGAGTTTAAATCCAACCCGGGCATAATAGAAGACATCTTACTGATGTCACAACATATTTAAAGTATAATAACTCAGGAAACTTGCATATGACTCCTTTGGTTACCCGTAACGCCCTTTTCGCGTTCGGTTCGATTTATGTAACTAGTTTGCATAAATTGACCGAAACGGGTCAAACCTTATCATCCTTGTCTCAGAATCCAGAATGTATTTAGTTTACCCATATTATACAAGTCTTCAAACTTGTCGGGTCTAAATCACATTCCTTTCCGGTCTTCGCTTAATCGTGCGTTTGAACCGTATCATCCTTAAAAACTAACCGGTCTAAGCTTAGGCTTAAATAAAGACCCGTTAGAAATCTAATTGGTTATTATAAACCTTTGTTCCAGAATAGAAGAACCAGTAAAAGCTACCCGCACTCGCTAATTGTGATTTATACGTACAAAGGTAAATACTTTTAACTTATTTTCCCTATACGGGCTTGGGGTACGGTATATAAAATACCGCTTGGTCCGGCATTGAATCTTTAATCGAATAGAGGTTAAATCATTGATATGCTACGTTTTGAAATGTTTTGTTTGCTTAAAGCCTTTGGGGGGTTAATGACCATGTCCCGGATATCCTTGGCATCATCTTACGAGATGGCCACGACCTAAGCACGGGGTGTAGGCGTACACCCGTCAGTGCCTAACCAAATAATGTGGTGTGTCTATTAATCTTTAACCCGGTCTACGGATCGGGCTACTGAACGCATAAGTAACATGTAATTCACTTACAAGATTATATTTACATAATTATCCCAAGTTATAAAATGTTTTGTGCCACGTGCATTCAAATCAATTTTCAAACCTTTTCAAAATGAGTCAGTTAAATTGTATTTACCAGTGTAAACTGACGTATTTTCCGAAAGGTTAAGTGCAGGTACTACTCGTACTAGGCTGGCTGTCTTCTAGCGTCCACAATAAGTCTCGCAAGCTTGGATGTCAATAAAACTGCTGAACAATATCTTCTTTTATTTTGATCCGCCTGTGGATCCGTTTCAACTATTTCGTGATATTTAATATTACAATTTATTAAAGTTGAAATGAATCTATCTTTGCTTCCGCTGTGCATTTATATATTGTGTTGTTTGACTTATGATGATATCAACTACGTCACGATACTCCCCACCGGGCCCACCGGTGACACGTGGAAAATAGGGGTGTGACATAAATTTACAATGCAGGTGTGTTTAAACTTAGGATGGGTGAAGATCAAGCGACGAACATGAACCGAACACACGTTAAATGAAGCTTCCGCGTTAAATCTTGTTTTATTTTGATAAAAGTGAATTATGTAAACACTTAGTCCTATATCTTGAATACTTTAAATATGTATGAATGTTAACTTGACAAAGTTTTTGTAAAGTCGCATTTTTATTGTAAAATGCGTATTTTAATGTTAAAATCGTGTTATTTAAAGATGTGTCTTACAGTCTGATAAACAAACTTGATCGACGGATCTGTTCGTTTCTTAACAGGTTCAACTTTGATAGATGTCTCATTAGTGTTAGGACCATAAGTCATACTATCAGCTCTTATGGATTCCTCCGAAGTATAAGGCATGCAGGTGTAGTTGTGGTTAAATGGTGGAGGCACTTTATTCTAACCCAAAACACACCCTTTCTTGCGTTTGTACTCTAATTGAATATCACATATATCTTTGACCAGTTTGCTAGAAGTATCGTATTTCTTGATATTTATCTCATTTACTTGATATTTCTGTTTAATCTCTTCTAGCTCTTTGGTCAAAGTACTTACGACTTCTCTAGCATACTCGTAATTACAACTCTTCGCCACATATCCTCTTGAAGTTTTTTAATATCTTTTCTTTGAGCTTCTATATTTTTTATAAATCCTTTTGTTTTTCGTTAAATAAGAATTATGTCTTTTTATGTCATTGTAATCTTGGATCAGTTCTGAGTTGTGTAGACGATATGCTTCAACTCTACTTCTACATTCAGGAGTACATAAATAAGAATTTACCTCTTCTGCAGTGAATCCACGAACAGGAGCTGAAAGAACCTGAGTCATGAATGTTATGTTGTTGGGAGGTGTCTGAATTGAAGGTGTCTAATTCACAGGAGCTGAAAGATTAAGCTGTTGAATCTCCGTGCTCCAGTGAAAAGAAGCATCTGACTGCACCACCATAACTGAGTTGTGAGCACTTCCACTCGAGGCAGCAGTTGTAGTGTTTGTTGTAGTAATTTCTCTTTCATTGTTCCTTGCAGCAGGAGGAGCCAGTTGAGCTGGCATGTGATTCCTGTTAACCTGAGGCTTGGTGCAGTTTCGTGACACATGTCCTGGTTCATGAAAGTTATAGCAGCAAATGTTGGATTTGTCAATTCCCACCTTAGCTGTTTCTTCAAGTTCTTCTAATAAAGTGCTTAGCCTAAAACTTTGCCAGAGCCATTTGCCATGTGATGTCCATCTCTTCCACATCATCAGGGTGCATTTGATCAAGATCATCCATAGAAAATTTTAGAGGATCCACTTTACTTGCAACAAAAGCATTTAAGCAGTTTATCACAGAAGTTGCGATTTCAAGGTTATCCTTGGTTTGTTGTGAGAAGAAAGCAATGAACTCGTTCTTGGCAGCTTTTTTGTTTGAAACAGCAGCGGCAGTAGCATTTGATGATGATGTGATAGACGGTGCTGGGGTAGCAGAGTAGAAGACATTTGCTGGAGCGGGCTCTGGTGCAGCTGTAGCAGGCGTTGAACTTCTGAACATTTGAAATCTAGCTTGTGACATGAGAGCAGCGTTGTTGCTAGAAGCAGAGGGTGTTGTGGTAAAACCGACAGCCAGCAAACTATTTTTGTGATTAGTTTCCCTCTGTTTATCATCCAATTCACAAGCTTTGATATGAGAAATCATCTCAGGCAAACTGCATCGAGCAAGGTCTTTGGTCTTCTTGATCATGGCCACATGATGATCCCAGCTCTTTGGTAAGGCATTCATAATTGTCTATTTACTAAGGCATTCGATAATGGCAATTCAGAAATGGTTATTTAAGTGATCAACTTAGTGAACCTCTGAACCTGATTTTCAACGGTCTCTCCATAGATATGGTTAAAGTTGTTGAAATTTTAGCTTAATAGATTTCTCCTGCTTTCTTTCATATCCTCATTTCCTTTAAATACATCAAGCAAACTCTCCCACAGTTCTTTTACAGATTTGGGGGTTCGAAATCTGATAGCAATGTCTGGACCCAAAGCCGTCGTCAGATATGACAGTGCCCTATCATCTTCTTCAACTATGGCAAATTCATCATCTGTGTATTGTGCAGTTGGCTTTTTCACCTTAAAACCTGGAGCGTCTTCTCGTTCATATAGGATTTCCCTAGGACCTCTACAAATACACCTCCAAATTTTAGCATCCTTGACTTTGACATGTTATTAAAATCTCCATTTCCATTCTAGGAAATCATCACCATTTAGTAATCTAGGAACTCTAGTGGTAGTTCCTATTATGGAATCCAATTCTTGATGTTTGTTCACAGCGGCCAGATCAACAGTTTGATTTGTCGAAGTCATAGTTTATAATATTTTAAGTCAAAGCGTCAAATCAGCGTGTACCAATGTCGTTTCAAGTCGAAACCAGAACGTGTAGCAAACTTCAGTCGAAATCCCAGTCGAGATCACATATTTCGAGTCAGGACGTGTAGCAACCTTGAGTCAAAATCCAAGTCGAGATCACAGATTTCAAGTCAGAACGTTTAGCAACCTTGAGTTGCAATAACGAGTTGGAACCACAAAATAGCAGCAAAACAAGTCGGAACGGTGAGTCGAAAACCTTGAGTCGGAATCTTGATTTCGAGTCCTCAATGAGAGACCAAGTCGCAACCTCTAGTAGCTTTTGAGTCGGAACCTTGAATCAATTACTCAAAACCACAGCAGATTGCGAGTCAAAACCTGCAAAACAAATTGTTAGAAACTTTTGACACGCAATACCGAACAATCCGAACCTTCCAAATTCAAAAGATTTATCAAAATCTTTTGAATGATTTGCAACCAACTCTCCTTGATTTCAGAAAATAGATCTAAGAATTCTCGAAACCAAACTTGCACTGATTTCTTGATTTTTTTACGAACTTGATGAACAGTCTTAGAACTCAACAACTCGGAATCTTCAAATCAGCAACTATTTGACTCGGAACCTTCAAAAGTCCCTTGAAAACAAATCAATAACAACTAGCACAGCCTTTCTTGAATGTGGTTGATATCGAACGAACCATAAATTAGGTTCTTGGCTCTTATACCCATTGTAAGTCCCAAAAACGGATCTTTCAATGATATCAACAGTAATCTAGTGATTGTGTGGAATCCAAATACGAGATGATTCAAGAATAATAAACCACAACAATGATAAACCAAAAAACTTATCTTGCATTCACCAATTACGGAGACTGATACAAGAAACAAAGAAGGTTTCGGCTGGCTCTCTAGAAATCGAATAAACTAATCAACCCCAAAACATCATTAGGGGTTTGATTATATACTAACCACTTAGGCCTAAAGCCCCTACATAAGCCTAACTGAAACCTATACCCTACCCACTTGGTTTCGACCCAAAAGCATAAGTTAAATACAGTTACAATTACAACTCAATTAACTATACTAACCCACTATGCATAAACCTCAGGTTCCAACACAAACAATGGACCACCATCGTTTGATACTTAATGAGTATTGTTTGGTTTTTGTAAATTGTTAGTATAAACAGCGATATTGTCACTTGGATCAAGAAGCTTGAATGAGCATTTGTAAGACAGAGAGGGTTTGAGACATTTTCATTGTATATCATAACGAAAATCCGTCGAAATTAATATACATTCGCTAATCGTTGAATATTTGTGTTTATTGATTCACATTTGGGCTCGTTTTGTGGTGTAACTTGGATTCATTTCAAGACTTACACATGTTAAAGGATTAATGTTCATATATGAAAAAGTATTTATATTTGTAGATATAATTATTAGATTTAAGTAATATTTTTATCTAGTTATTTTATTTATTGGTTAATTAAGTATTAAAATTGGTATTGGTTTAGGATATTTCCAAGTAATTAGTTTAGTATAACTAGATGAGTTAGGTTATGTAATTCTTTGGATGATTTGTTTTGTTCTTTATTGAAATATATAAATGAGTCTTGAGGAGTTTTCAAAATATCCTTTTGTGTTCTACGGTTTGGATCCAATACTATCAAGTCATTTGTCCTCTCTTCCACTTCAGCCCTCTGTATTCAATGTCGGCATTCACTTGGGTCGACAAACCCTAATAAACATGTTATTAGCTTTATGTGAGTGCATTCTCTATATTGTATAAAGTGATTTTGAGTAGAGGAGAGTGAAAATGTTACTGTTCATTAGTAAATTTGAAGCGACACTGTTCACCTTCTATAATTTTTAATAATTTTTGAAAGTGGTTGTGAGAGGAAGAGAGAAAAGGTAATCATAAAAGTATAAAAATACTGTTTAATTGAAAATTAGAGAGAATCTGTAGTAATTTTAATGTAATTACAGAGATAGGGCAGATAATCGATTATTATGAATGCTCTAATATACGTAATTGCCAATTATGTAGGACTCTATTGTTGTAACAGAGAAAAGATAAATACGTTTGTCTATGTATTGATTCTACACTATATGTTTTTTTTTTTTTTTGCGATATATGCATGTGTATAAGGGGGAGGTTCATTTGAGAAGAAAAAGAACGAAGGGTACATCTGTAAAACATTAATTAGTTTTTCATCTTTAAGTAATTAATTAGTGTAAGTCCCAAAAACGGATCTAACAGTGATATCAAACAACACCAAGTTCATGCGGAATCCAAACTTGATGTGTTCAAGAAATAATACAAAGATCGCGAGATCACTTTAACACCTTACACACTATTCTATTACTTTAGAAAAGCAAAACCGTCTAGTATAAGATGAAAAAAACCAAATCGTCTCTCTCAAGCTCTCTAGGAATTCTCTGTAACTTGGAGGCTTAAACCCTAGTTTATGAGATAAACTACATTTTATACTCTATACAAGCCCATGCCCCACATGGGCTTCCCATGGGCCTTCCTGGTCCACGTGGCCTTAAGCATGGCCCAAATAACCTATAAAGGTCCAAATATTAATATGAAGCTAACCACAAGAGAAGAAGAAAGAGACCCAGTGCTGAGAGTTCAGAAGTCAAGCATTTAAACAACACTCACCGCATAGCAACATCCACAAACTTCTTTGAAGGCGTTGCTGAATTCATGTTATGATGACAATTTGATAGCATCAGTCTAGGGGGAGATTGTTGGATCCTAAAAGTGTGAGACTGATGCATAAAATATACAAAACGGTCAATGGTTACGATTTGGGAATTATTAGGAGAGTTCATATTAGGATCACGATCAGCATTGCTTGAACATCTGGTTAAAAAGAATTCGAGAAGAGGATTCTCAGTAGCTCTTTTCTTTATCAATCTTTCACTTTCAAGCAGATTCGCAGGTACTTCTTCAAATGTACTATCAATGTCAGACGATGATTCATATCCGATTCTTCTGACTCAGGTACATCTTGTTGTTGTGTTGCTTCATGTTTGTCTGCAACTATCAGCATCTCATTCTTCATCAACCCCAGTTTCTTGATTCAAATCAAGCTCTGCAAAATTCTCATAAATCTATAAGTGAACATTTCTATGCAACAAAGGAGAATACCATATAAATACTTAGTACATCAAAGTACTTGTACTCAAATTTCACAATTCAAATTTCTTTCAACTTTTGATGATCAGTCAAATCTTCAAGAATGGTTAATGTTTTCAATTTGAAAAATAAAACACTCTATTCTTGGATTTTTGAATTTATGAAAAAACAAGACACTATTTTTGGATTTTTGAGTTTTCTAATTTTTTTTTTTTTTAAATATGAGAACATAAATCAAAAATCAAATTACAAAGAAATTAACTCAACAGTTACAATATACAATTACAATTGCAATGAGATCAAAATCGTTTTCAGGCAGACCACCGAACACATTTCGGCAAAAACTTATTCATATGTTGGTAATGGGCACAATGTGATGATCAGTGAGGGTTTTAAAATTGAACGATGATGGGTGGTTCGGGTGGTGATCAGGTGGACGGTGGTGAACTTTGACCGTGATTCTGAAAACTCCCTTGCGCTATCTTGAAAACTCAGATTATGAACTCCTCTTAAACTTTTGTCGATAACTCCTTTTATCTCGAGAACATCAACTTGTAATCGTTTAATCTCGACAACTCGTAGTGATCGTTGGTCATGATCATGGTCGTTGTTGTTGATGATGGTTTTAATGGTACGATGGATGGTGAGGATGGTTCAACGTGGTCCGATGTGGTGGCTGGTATGGTGTAGGGTGGACGGGGATGATACAGTGGTCGATTTTGTGGAAGGATGTTATGGATGAAATTCTCTTTTAAGGTGACGAATGAACCTAGATTTCAAGAACTTCAAAAACTTAAACTTGAAAACAATAAAAGCTTTTGTCAAAATCCACAAAACTCAAAAACTTCCAAACTAGATGAAAGTGATGAACTCCAAAACTTTATTTAATTATTTTTAATTTGTGAACTTTGACCATCTCGAAAACTCCAAATGGCAAGTATGATCACCAAAGCTCGGATTTTGTGAGATTAATTTTAAAACTTTTAATTATTTTCAAATCTTTTGAAAAAAAAACAAAGGATTAGAGAATAATCTTTTAACACCCTTTCAAATGATCAAAGTAGCAAATATAATGATTTTTGTGAATTTCGATGGACATCCACTTAAATCAGGAAGAACACGATGAATGTGCTTGATGATTTTCAAAATTCTCTTTGAAGATCTTGAACCTTGATACCAAACCGAGCCTAGAAATAGGTTCTAAAGGCTCTTTTGCCACTTGTAGGTCCAAAAAACGGATCTAACAATGATATCAATGAACACCAAGTTTTTGCGGAATCCAAACTTGATGTGATTCAAGAATAAGACGAAGAACACACCGAATTCACTTTCAAACTTACACACGATTCTATTACTATCAATTAGCAAAACCGTGTGTTATAAGATGAACAAACCAAAATCGCCTCACTCTAGCTTTCTCTAGGAATTCTATAACTTGGAGGCTTCTCTCTAAGTGGCTAACCCTTTGTTTATGACATAAAGCATGTTTATATATACTAGCTAAGACCACAACTCAAATAGGCTCCCCTTGGGCTTGCCTGGCCCACATGGCCTTAGGCATGACCCAAATAACCTATAAAGGTCCAAACCCTTATATGAACTAACCCAATAAGGACCAAATCGTAACCATAGACCGTTGCGTATATTTGTTGCGCAAGTCTCACACTCTTAGGGTCTAACAATTGTTTCACCAAATCGGTAATTTAACCAAAATATGTTTATCCTTTAATATAAATATATCTACCGAGAGTTCGATCATTTGTCAAAAATAAAATCTTATTATTGGTTGTTTATTTGCCCAAAACCCGTTTGTTGCTACGAACGCTTTGTTCATCGTTTGTGTGTACGTATACTTATACATACTTACATATATATATATATATATATATATACACCTCTTCCAATCAATAAGCACGTATCACATAATATATACATATACATATATACTACATAATAATTTGTATTTGCTAAGCGTGTTAAGGTATGCATAGGCACGTATATGTACACACATATATCTATATATTTATATCCTTCTATAATTTCATGCTTAGCAACTTGTCGGTTTTTCGAAAAATAGAATTAGAAAATATATTCTTACGACCAATTAGAATTAGAACTACTATATTTTTGCCATCAGTTCTAAAATTCATATATTTCTATCACCACACCGAAATATATATATTATTCCATAATTATTTCCACTATGTGTATATATATATATATGTGTGTGTGCGTGTAAATATATAATTTTTCACCCAAAATACATATACTTGTGTAGATACGTCCAAATATCCATAGTTTTGTCGTTGTATCGAAAACTCGGATTTTTTCAAAAATAATTTATTTATACCGAAAATATCCTTATGTTTTGAAAATTCATTTCTACACACAACCATGTTTATCTTTTCCAAATCTCAATTTGTCCACATAAGATATGTCCAATAGGCGTTTATTTATATTTTATCAAAACATATATAACACTTAGTATATGAAAGTATCCATTTTATTGCTTTTAGAAACCCTAGTTTACCATGTTTTAGTATGAATTTGTTAGCTTTATAATTTTTATCCTCATAATCCTAGATCATCATCATCCACTAATCATCACCATTATCATCGACTAATTATCAACATCATTTCTATACTTTTTAACATGATTTATGAAGATGAAAATTTATATGAAAACCCTAAATATGTTCAAGCACAATTTCCATCACCATCCTCCTTCTTAGACAAGTTCCATCCACACTACTATATTTAGTAACATACTAACCCACTTTTTATCACCAAATCATGAGTTTAAACAAGTATACTAAAATAATCAACTTCAAGATCATCACAAAATTACCAACATTGCTTAGAATATATTTTGTTTCTTATATAACTTTTCAAGTGTCTTAATAAACTTCTTGGTAAATCCTTGTACTTCTACACTAAATCAAACTCTAAAACAAGGATTTAGAGCTTACTACTAGCACTAGGCTAGGGAAGAACAATCTTGTGACAACCGATAATTTACGGTTTCTAAGTACACGAATAACAAAGTTAAAACAATTATAATTAGTGTTTGATGACACAAATTAACTTAAACAGGCCTTTGGAATGTATTCAGCTTTATAGTACGCGAATGGAGATTTGTGGGAAACCTGATGAACGTTAAACGGTAATGAACTGACACGGACGAATTACTGACAACGCTGACAAATATGATTTTTATACGTATATTTTAAAACACATGAATTGGTTATGCTAAATTATCATGCTTCCGAACGTCACAAAACGCATACGTGAATGAAAAACGCAACAGTAAGAACACACCGACAACGAAACGGAAGCATCAGACATGGTTATTATTTTATAAACTGAAATATATTATGACGTTCCACGAAGTTCAGGTTCGAAAACGGGCCTTGAAAATGCAATTGGGCCTCCCAAAACACTGGAAACGGGCTAAAGGGCCTTGGGCCCAACCCACCACCAAACCCTAGCTATAAATAGCTAGCTTACACACACTCAAACCATTTTAACACATACTCACTCTCTCTCCTCACCCAACTCTCTCTCTCTCTCTCGTTTCTCTCTCTCTCTCTCTAGAACATCCGGTGACCGGAGTCAGTCGGCCACGACAGAGCCCTGGCGGTGGCACGACGGTGCCACTACTGTCGGCGGTGGTCCGGCAACCTTTTTTGGCGCGTGACGGCGCGTACCCCCTAAACGACACCTCCTAAATGTGGTGTAGTTTTCGTCTCCGGCAGCCGCGAATCGATTTCACTCCGGTAAGCCCCTCTAACTCATCTTTTTTTTTTCTAGATCCTTGTAGATCCACGTTTTCCAGCAAGTTTGGTGTAGGTCCCGTAATCCATATGGATCGTAACAGAATCGTCGATCTAACCTAGAGTGCGGAATCCCCTAGATCAGATTTAACAGAAAACTAGTAGAAACGGAAATCTCTATAAACCCGATCTTTATTGATTATCTTCAAACGATTACAACCAATCAAGATCTCCAATTTGTCCAAGCCTTTGTCTTTCACGAATTCCCTCTAAAAGTGATTAAGGTGATTTGATGATTAACCTAAACCCTAATGCTAAGCTTTGTTTATATAGGACAAAGCTTTGCATATGGGCTAGGCCATGGGCAAGGCCCATTTCGCCTACCATCCCCATATGTGGGTTTGGTTTGGCCCAATCACTCTTAATTAACTATTATAAAGCTAAACTCGCTAACTGTTTATCATTTTACTAAATACAAGATATCCAAAGACCAAATCTAAGCTGTTGTCACAAATATGCACCAACAAACTCCCCCTTGACAATAGCTCGCAAAGGTAACTTTAGTCTTCAGAATCTCACAGTCTTTTGGTCTTTGGATAGCTTCAGCTTTAACATCTTCTGTCAGCAACAGACTCCCCCCTACGCTGATGCATCGAATCACCAAATCTTCAAAACGTTAGCACTTGAGTAAACTCCAGTTCAACATTTGAATAGTAATCTTCAAAATCTTCAACTTTGTTTGTAATGTATAAAGGAGGTTCTACCATGCATCCAATCAAACTCTCATCTTCACAGCAACTTCTCAGCAACATATTACTTCAATCTGTATACTATAAAACAAACATCTCGAGAAACATAAGAATTTTTCAACAAAAGTTAAACAAATTATTATTATTCAAGAGATAGTCAAACTGTATCACAAATTAAGAAATTTTCCAATTCAACACCAACACGCATCAAATTTTTAAACAAACACCTTATAACCTGCATGATTTAAAAATTTTAGACCCACTTTCTAACACCCTCTCCCCCTATCGGTAACAACTCCTCAAAGAATAACAGTTTTCCATACATTAAGAATTTTAACAGAAAAAGACACTATTTTTTGTATTTGGTATTTTCTGAAAGCAAGTAAATAACAAAAAGCAATAAACACTCTATTTTTGTGAGAATCACCGGTAAGAAGATCATATCAGCATAATCAAACTGTTTTCACACTATTAGATAATTCTTTATGTAATTTTTCGTGAAAAGCAGTCCAAGACAATTACCAGTATGTTTGTCCACCTAAACAAAATGCATGAACATTTCAAGTACCGTTACCGTATGATACGTTAAGGTAATATTATTCTGATATATTAGCGTGTCCCACTTTAGGATGTACCCCCGCGATCAAGGAATGCACAAAGATTCATCGTAGTAGGTGAGTATACTGAATTCATCCGTTTTGTTTTTCAACGTTTAGATAATTGGTGATCAGGTCAGTACTTCCGTACAGCAAAGAGACCAAAATATCTAACGAGGGCTAAGACAAATACCATTTTTTTGGTACGATTTATGCATTTTGCACATTTGAATGACTCTCTAGGAGAGCTTCTTCATTTTCAGGGTTTTGGCATTTTTAGGTCTTTTAAAATATCCTGGTTGTGCCTAGGTCAGCATGTATCTGGATGCAGCATGAGGACAACCATGATATCCTTGGATGAAATAACAGTATAAAGACCTAAAATCTCAGATTTTGGTAATCAATCAACGCAAGATTTAAGGTCATTAAACCATACACCACTGATGTGTTCCCCACTCATACTCAGTGCATTTAGGTTTATATCACATTGGTAAGTTGATTATTTCATGCTTTTTGCCTACTGGTACATCATATGATGAAGCTGCTATCACACTTAAACATTTTAATTCAGTTTCAGTGTGATAGTCTAACTTGCTGATGTACTATCATTTCTTCTTTTTCACACATTGATAACTCATTTTTGATTTTCTATTTTTTATGTTTTTGATTTTTTGGTGCTTTTGTATTTTTGATTTTTAAGAAAGCAGTAAACTATTTACAAAATTCTTATGAAAAACCAGTTATTCAGGATTCCTCATCCCGTTGAGTTCGACCAAATGTTCAAAGCGAGCTCAATCAAAAGCTTAAGTGTAAAGATCAGCAAGGTTATCTAGTGTGTCGACTCGGTGTAATTCAATTAGTCTCTTTTCAGCACAATCCCGTATAAAGTGATGACGTATGTCAATATGTTTAGTTCTACTGTGCTTTACGGGATTGTTTGTGATTGATATAGTGGCATTATTGTCTATCATAATAGGAGTATGAGTGAAATCCAAACCGTAATCGCGCATCTGCTGTTGAATCCAGAGAACCTGAGAGCAGCAGCTACCCGCATCAATATATTCAGCTTCACACGTAGATGTAGACACACAAGATTGCTTCTTGCATTGCCAAGACACAATCTTGCCTCCTAAGAACTGACAACCACCTGTTGTAGACTTTCTGTTTGATTTGCATCCTCCAAAGTCTGAATCAGTGTAAGCAACAAAATTCAAATCACTATCAGCTGGATACCACAACCCAAGTTTAGGTTTCCCCTTCAAGTAACGAAGAATTCACTTCACTGCTTTCATGTGTGACTCTTTCAGATTAGCCTGATATCTGGCACACAAGCATACAACAAACATGATGTCAGGTCTTGAAGCAGTCAAGTACATCAGAGAACCAATCATTGCCCTATATTGAGTAGGATCAACATCTTCAGTGCTTTCATGATCTGGGCCAAGATTGTGATTTTTGCAAATGGGTGTATTGAAAGTAGAACAATCATTCATTTTGAACCGATTCAAAATGCCATACACATACTTTGTTTGATGAATAAACATCCCATCCTCCTTCTGATCAACTTGTAAACCCAGAAAGTAGGACAGCTCACCCATAGCGCTCATTTCAAACTTGCTCTTCATCACCTGTTCAAATTCCTTACACATGTTCCCATCTGATGACCCAAAGATGATGTCATCCACGTATATCTGTACCAGCAGAAAATCTTCCTTCTTCCTCTTAATGAATAGTGTACTGTCAATCTGACCTCTTTCAAAACCATTCTTGATCAGATGTGTAGACAGTGGCTCGTACCACGCCCTAGGAGCTTGATGTAATCCATACAAAGCCTTATCAAGTTTGTAAACCCGATCTGGATAGTCTGGATCAACGAACCCATCTGGTTGTGAGACATACACCACTTCTTGGACTTTCCAGTAAAGAAATGCACTCTTCACGTCTAGTTGATAAACTTTGAAGCCCTTGAAAGAAGTGAAAGCCAGAAACAAACGAATTGCCTCCAACCTTGCCACTGGTGCAAACACTTCATTGTAGTCAATCCCTTCTTTCTGATTGAAACCTTTGACAACCAATCGAGCCTTGTTGCGCGTGACTATTCCTCTTTCATCTTTCTTGCACTTAAATACCCATGTAGTACCAATCTCTCTTTCACCTTTCGGAAGGTCCACCAACTCCCAAACCTTCAACTTTGCAAACTGGGCCAATTCCTCTTGCATAGCCTCAACCCATGAATTATCTTTAAGAGCCATATGAATGTTCTTCGGCTCCTCTTGGGAAATAAAGAAACTATACAAGCACTAGTTCACAATCCCAGTCTTTTCAATCGAAACAAATAAACCCGAATTAGCAGCTATGCTTCTTCTCATCTGAACACCTACAGTAGGATCTCCAAGTATTATATCAACCGGATGATCTCTATTTGCTCGTGTAGTAGCAACGGCATCGACTTCAAGATTATCACCCAGGTTTGATCCAACCTCCCCCTGAATATTCTGATTCGCAAACGGATTAATGAACTCCTCCCCCTGATTGGGTTCAGAGTCACTATCGCTTGAATCAGGATCAGCGACAACTGGGGTAGTTTCCGGAGCATCTGTTATATTAACGTTCGATCTAGGCATGAACTCGCCTTCATCGTCTTCACTTATCACTGTTCAGCTGAGAATCATCTACATCAGAAAACTCAGGAATATTAAATGATTTAAAAACACTTTCATAATCATATAATATAGCTGGACCACTCGTTGATTGTTGAGGTTTGTATGTAGTAATTTCAACATTGTAAAAAACCTCAATTTTACCAGTTTTTAGATTAAAAACCCTTTTATTCGGTGTGCCAGGCACGCAACCTAGAAAGTAGCCTTCGTCAGCCACCTCACCGAATTTTTGTTTATCTTTGTTTCGCACAATGGTGCAGGGAAATCCAAACGGTTCAAAGCCTGTTAAGTTCGGTTTTTGTTAAACATTAATTCATGACATGTTTTGTTAAAACGTTTAACGGTTAAAACTTTGTTTAGGACGTAGCAAGCTGTATTCACAGCTTCTCCCCAGAAAAGAACTGGTAGCTTTAAATCTAAAAGCATAGTCCTAGCGGCTTCAATCAACGTCTTGTTTTTCCTCTCAGCGACTCCATTCTGTTGAGGCGTATAAGGAGTAGAATATTGATGTTCAATTCCCTTTCGAAGACAGTAGAGATCCAGAATCCGATTCTTGAACTCCGTGCCATTATCACTCCTTATTCTCTTGATCCTTGCATCATGGACGTTTTCCAATTTTGTAAAAAGATCAATCAGCATCTCCGTTGTCTCATCTTTTGTACCTAAAAAGAAAACCCATGAATAACGTGAGTAATCATCAGTGACAACAAGACAGTAGTACTTTCCACCTATGCTCCTCACGTTCACTGGACCGAATAAATCCATGTGAAGTACTTCATAAGGGGCATTAATGGAATTTACTGTTTTAGACTTATGAGGTTTCTTGTTGTTTTCCCTTTTAACATGGAAGACATTTATCTTCCACGTGAAACCTCTGCATTGGAACCCCTTTCACTAGCTCATTTTTAATAATGTAATTCATTTTGCGGTAGTGAATATGGGCCATGCGTCTGTGCCACAACATAGATTCAGTTTCAGATTCTTTTGACAGCAAACACGCCACCGCTACAGTCGGATCCTTGGCACCCATGTCCATGACATAAGTATCATTTTTCCTTGGTGCACGCATTACTATCCAATCGTCCTGAATAACCAAACCCGGTTTCAACACCAATGCCTTAGACTTTGTAAAATGGACCGAGTGACCCTTGTTGCAGACTTGTGACACGCTCATCAGATTGTGTTTAAGCTGCTCAACATAGTTCACTTTGTCTAAAGTGATCTTCTCATTCGTCACTTTTCCTCGTCTAGTAATCCTACCATCTTTAGCACCAACAAAATTTACATGTCCACCATCATATTCTTCAAATTCATAAAACAACCTCGCATCCCTCGTCATGTGCCTGGAGCAGCCACTATCAACATACCATAAGTTGATAATCCTCCTTAGCAGCTCCTACACACACCAACCAAAAGATTAGTTAGATTAGGGGACCCAAGCCTTAATGGTCTTGGGTCGTCCAGATTCATCAACTACAGTAACATCCATCCAATATCCATCACTCCTAACTGGAGTCTTGGATCTAGGACCTGTTGATGGAAATGGGTTTTAATTTCCATAAGGTCTTTGGTCCTGATTGTTCCTATATATGTTTGGACTATGTGATCTTTGGAAATTTTGATTTTGATTCCAAGAACCTTGACTGTTGTAATTTCTAAAGCCATTGTTATAAAAAGTTCGACCACCATTATTTTGGTATCGATTTTGATATTGACCTTGACTTCTGAAATTATTTGAATATTGATTGTTCATTCTTGGTGAATTACTTCTAGGTCTCTCATATCTGCCTGATGTAGATTCAGGCTAAAATCTTGGTTGATTTCTTTGAAAACGAGGAACTTGTGGAGTTCCTTTTTCAGCCTTATCTACACCACCAGCAACACCCTTTTGTTGCTTAGGAGCATATTTCTTTGGAGAATTTGAGACTTTCTCCTCATTATCACCTTTCTTCTCTGGTAAGTTTCCTCTCTGTTTCTCACTAACTTGTGCTTCAATCTTTTTGTTAGGACAGCAGCTAGCTACGTGTCCCTTTGTGTGACACTTGAAGCACGATCTCTTTTTCGAAGACTTCTTATCTGAAGCCTTTGAACTAGATTCTGGTTTTGATGATGATGCCTTAGAAGGATTTTGTTCAGTTTGCTTAGATTCTGATTTTTCTACATTTTTGTTTTTAGCAAACTCTACATTTGATTCGTTTTCAATAACAGCGGTTTCGTTTTTCATGTCACTTCCTTGAACAAAATTGACCTTTTTAACAAAAGTTTGATTTTTCTGTTTAGGAGGTGAGTTTTTCTTTTTCAAAACTGGTTCCCTGTTATTATCCTTCTTCACACTAGCATCATCATTTTCAGACACGTCACCTTGACTTGATGTGGAACTACTTGGTGATGTTGACAGAAAGTCTGTTAACTCTTTTTCATCAGGTAGGAATGAATAGTCATGACTAAGAGGAGGTGGAACTTCATTAAAGCCTTTGAATCCCACACTGGTCCTGTCATTACTTTTCTTTAATCCACCCATCATATGCTTCATAACAAAAGTAGAATCCCTGAATTGACCTAATTTCTTTTCAAGTTCAACAATTTTGAGTTGTGCATCTGACAACTCTTTGCATTTTTCCGAAATCTCTTTTGTTTTCTCAGCCATTATGTCATGAGCTAAGTCTATGACTTGAAGTTTTTCGTTTAGTTTGCAAGTTAAAACTTCAATTTCAGCTTCATAGCCTTTTATCTTTTTCAAATACAACGACTCGTTTCTTTTTGCAAAAAAGTTTGAATCTTTTATGTTAGACATCTCGTTTACCAGACTTTGGTTTTGTGTTGACAACCTGTCAACCTCACCCTGTAATTCACGACATTTTATACAAATAGAAGTAACAGAGTTACTTACCTCTCCTGTTGATTTGTCTGAATTGGCCATAAGAGCAGCAAGTTGAGCTTCCATTCTTTTGTATTTTGTATCTCTCTCTTCAGCTTCCCTTTCATGGTCAGACTTTGGCTTTTCCTCTTCAGCATCTGTTTTCTGATCAGCCTTATCTACCTCAGCTTCACTTTCTTTCTCAACTTCAGCATCCACATTAGCTTCAACATCATCAACGGGTGCAATCTCTGCCATGAATGCTTGAGTGACATTCTCATCATTTTCCAAATGAACACTCCAGTCATATGATCCCTCTCGTGCAGTAGAGATCAAAGCCCTTGAGTTAGAGTTGTTTGATACATTCCTATTGTTTGAACTCTGACTCGAAGTCTCTTGCTTTTGTTTTTGACATTCCCTGGCAAAATGTCATAACTTTGACAGTTAAAGCACCTCACTTTGGTCTTGTCAAAACCAACGCTTTTCCACACAAACTTCCTTCCAGTTCTGTTCATGAACCTCTTCACACGTCTCAAAATCATGGCCATTTGCCATTGCAAATCCATCTCTTCTAGATCATCAGGGTCAATCTGATCATAATCTTCATTTAAACTGGCAGGATCAGATATCTTCCCCTGAATGTAGTTCTCATAAGAAGCAACAAATGAAGCAAGTAGAGCAAGATGTTCTTCAGCAGACTTCACACTCATAGGCATCGACTTTATACTACTACTTTGCTTAGAAGTTGATGTCCTCTTGGCTCCTGTTGATCCTCCTGAAGCAGCTACAAAACACACATCACCATCCTCATTCACAGTGACCTGCTCTTTTTCACACGAAAGGAATGCAGTAGTAGAGTCGCTAGAAGCTTGTCAGAGGAATAAGATGTAAGCCCATTGTAAATCCCTGGATCTTGAACCTGATCATATCCAGTGTCTTTCTTCTTCATATTGAGCTCATAAGCTCTTAGCTTTCCAACTACTTCTTCCAGTTCCTTTGTCTCATAATCTACTTCTCCCTTGATCATGAGAGTGTAGATATCCCATTTAATAGGTAGAGCGTCAAGAAGCTTGTCATTTTTCTCAATGTCAGAGTAGCAACCTATGTCATAATTGTCCAATTCTAACATCAGATGGTCGTATCGAGTGATGATGTCCTTAAGTGACTCATTTTTCATATACTTGAATACAGCAAACTGCTTCTTCAGTAGATCAACTTTGTTCTTCTTGACATCAGGATTTCCCTCATACCTCTTCTCTAGTGCATCCCATATTTCCTTTGAAGTAGTGTACTTCTTAAAGGTATGTTTGATGCTATCAGGTAAGGACATCTTGATAGCAACCAAGGCTCTCTTTTCAGCCTCATACATTTTCTTATCAGCCTCCTGCATGTTCACGTAGGCTGTGACACGTGATCTACCCTCAAAGTCGTGTGTTGGGTTTGTGTACCCATCTACAATACAGATCCACATACGTGTGTCCTGATATTCAATGAAGGATTGAAACCTATCCTTCCATGTCAAGTAGTTTTCCACCTTCATCATCTTAGGTGGTTTGTTGGTTGTGCCAACCTCGTGTTCCATCCTCAAAAGTTCGTTCAATTTTGACATGTTTGACATTTTAACTTAAGCAGACTAGTAAAACCGTACAAATTTTGTCCGAAACCTGTTTTTACCAAATTATACCGTTAGATTCGTCTCGAGATTACGATTCCAATGATATATAATGTCGAAGACCTTTTTCGGGATTTTCCAGAGTCTTTTTTGGGTCCTAAAAATCCAAGGAGTCCAACGGTGCAAACGGTTTCCTCAGATGAGTTACGGATAAGTTTCTAACCACGAAACAGTGAAATTTTTCCTACGCAAGCCAAGAAAAATTCCACCCCTTGTCCGAAATGGTCCTAAATCCGAAATGGTTATCCGGAATGGTCAGAAATGGTCCGTAATGAACACCTTCTGGTCCGAAATGGGTTCTTCTGATCTGAAATGAATCAGTCTAATCCGAAATGCAAGTCTGAATATCCGAAATGCAAGTCTGAAGATCCAAAATGCAAGTTACTTTAGTCCGAAATGCAAGTTTTTGATCCGTGATGGTCCGAAAAGCAAGATTCCTATCCGTAATGGATCCGAAATGCTTGATTTCAATCCGAAATGCTTGATTTCAATCCAAAATGGATCCAAAATGCAAGATTTCTATCCGAAATGGATCCGAAATGCTTGCTTTTTATCCGAAATCCTTGCTGTTTGTCCAAAATCAGCAGCAGAACCCTAACACAAACCTCCAAAAACGTCCAAAACTTCGATTTTTCTGCAGAAAACAATTCTGAACCAAGCCAATCAAGAGCCTAACGCTCTGATACCAATTGTAGGTCCCGTAAACCATATGGATCGTAACAGAATCATCGATCTAACCTAGAGTGCGGAATCCCCTAGATCAGATTTAACAGAAAACTAGTAGAAACAGAAATCTCTATAAACCCGATCTTTATTGATTATCTTCAAAGGATTACAATCAATCAAGATCTCCAATTCATCCAAGCCTTTGTCTTTCACGAATTCTCTCCAAAAGTGATTAAGGTGATTAGATGATTAACCTAAACCCTAATGCTAAGCTTTGTTTATATAGGACAAAGCTTTGCATATGGGCTAGGCCATGGGCAAGGCCCATTTCGCCTACCATCCCCCATATGTGGGTTTGGTTTGGCCCAATCACTCTTAATTAACTATTACAAAGCTAAACTCGATAATTGTTTATCCTTTTACTAAATACAAGATATCCAAAGACCAAATCTAAGCGGTTGTCACAAATATGCACCAACATTTGGTTGATGTTTCAGGTAGGGGTGAGCAATGACGATGGTGTGGTGGTTCCAACAGGGTGACAGCAGTGGTGGTGGAGGAGGGTTGTTGGTGACGGGATTGCGGCTAGGGTGATGGCAGCGGTGGAGGCTGACGGCAGCAGTGGCCGCCGGAGCCACGGTGACGACGGTTCAGGTTTGAGATCGGGTCTAGGTCAACAAAGTTTAGTTTTGGTCAACAACAGTCAATGGATAGCTTTGGGTCTTGTTTTGGTTCGGGCCTCGGTCAACTATGGTCAACAGATCAAATTCAGGTTCGGGTCAAACCCGATCAACACCGTGACATAACTCAAGTAAATATATATGTTACAAACCAAACTGAAATCATGACATAATATGTATATAAAATATATATCGGTTTAGTATTCAACAAAATTTATTTTTTGCACTGATGCGTGTAAGTGTCGTATATAGTTTTTAAGTATATCTTAAGCCCTTTTTAACACTTTAGTCAAGTTTTAAATTGATAAAACACGATATTTTACTAACCCTAAACACACATATTGGCAAGTGCACCCATCGTGAGCGTAGTATAGCGTTGGTAAGATACTGAGGTTGTCCAAGGACACAAGAGCTTATAGTACCGGTTTAATCTCAACGTCTAATCAAATCAAAATTTTAGAAAAGGGGTTTTAAACAAGAAAATAAAACTAACTAAAAATTGCTGAAAATAAAAATAAAAATAAAACAGATAGACAAGATGAATCACTTGGATCCGACTCGCCTTTAGTGTAACCTTTGATGTTTTCCGCACTTTTGCACTTTTTAAGAGATTATCTTAGTTATAGTAGTAGGCCCCTCTTTTGAAGGTGACGTTACCCTCAACCTAGTAGTTTGAGTCAGCAAGGATACAATCCTAAAGGGTTGGATTTTTGGAAGATAATTAATTAAGTTATTAATGCATAATGTGGTAGGCCCCTCTTTTGAAGGTGACGTTACCCTCGGCTAAGTGGTTTGAGTCAGCAGGGATACAATCCCAAGTAGCCGGGTTAATGTATTAATAGTAGTTTACATATGAGGGGATCAAGCCATTCGCACCCCCGTCATCCAATACCAGTGGGTATTGAAGGAGGTCCTAGTAAGCTTGACCCAGGTACAGGATCTATACACTGAACAAGGCAAGAACCTTACCAAACCATTCCCTTAACCCCCGACCAGGTAGCCAACATATCTCCATATAGATCGTGGAGATATGAATGGTGTAAATCTTTTATTTTATATAGACAGTAAAATAACGCCAAGACACCACGGACAAATGATAAGGAAGTTTCACCTTCAACATAAGAAACTAGTTATTAAAGTCATTAATACAAAACCAAATAAAAAGTGCGAAAAGATTAAAAAACAAAAGTATTACACTAAATGCTTGTCTTCACCAAGTGATGTAAGAGACGTAGGCAAGCATGGCCTTTGATTGTCAAGAACTCTTACTATCAATCTTGGATCCCGAGACTACTACACACACTCTATGATGGATGATGGATGATGGTGGTGGATGTGGGTGTTGTGATGGTGGTGGAGTATGGGTGAAGTGGGAGAGAGGTGATTTGTCAAGGGATGCCTTTGAAATGAACCAAGCACCCCTATTTATAGCCTGCACAGAAGCCCAGACACGGCCCCGTGTCCATCCACTTTCTCTTTCTTCATTTAATGCAGTTTGTCTGTATTAGTTAACCACGCCCCCGTGTCCATTGGGCACGGCCCCGTGTGCAGAAGCGTATCTGTACTATCAAGATTTGTTTGGATTCTGCGAATCTTAGCGTTGACCACGGCCCCGTGTCCGCTGGGCACGCCCCCGTGTTGGGAAATAGAAGCTTCTACAACTTTGTCTTTTCTGCAGACACTTGGGCACGCCCCCATGTCCGATGGGCACAGGGCCTGTTCAGCCTTCTGTTGTCTTATTTTTGCTTGGGAAGATGCTGTCGAGGGGTCGGGTATGCCACGTTTATTCCTTTTCTTGTATTATTGTTAGATTTGGCTGTATTTTTTCTTCTTTTGTTCATTTAAGCTCATTTAACCCTGAAAATACAAAAGGAAGACAAAAGCACACTTTTTCCAACATTAGTACTAAAAAATGGTTAGTTTTATGCCTCATTTGATGTAATTTATATATTGCATTTTACACACATCATGCACACTTGAAAAAAATCATATATTGTTGTTACATTATTTGTTGGGTTTTGAAATTTGTCGACAACTTGTATTGTCGGGATTATCTTAAAAACAGATGAAACTCTGCCCGTTTTTCGTAAAAACCCAAAACATGGAATAAATTATCATTTTTAACAACGAAATATATCGGTGTTCAAGTATCTTATAAAATTAATAGAAGTATATATTTATTTTGGCGATTCTTATAACTCACAAAAATGAGTTTGTAACATTTCGTCAAACGCGGTTTACAAGATAACGTAACTCGTAACCCTATATCGTATAAATATAATTGCTTGTATTTATTTCAAACGTCTAAACGTAATACGACGCGTTATCGTACGATCCAAACATATATTATTATTATCCGAACCACTCTGATAACAAACAAGCAAAGTCTATCCCGACAAGCGTATACCGATATTATTATTTCGATAATTACTCACGAGACACAATATTACTATTTCGGCTAAGCATCGTGTATATATATATGTACATCTTACGAAAAACTACGATGAGTGGTATTAATATCCATCAACGTGTATCATTTTCGTATAAATATTTAGTTACATGTATGTACGACCATTCGGGACAACTAACGCGATTTTATAAAAATATTTATATTTTCATATAAATATAAATATCCTAAATCTCTTGGAACCTAAGTTGTTTCCAAGACCTAGTAATTATCACCGATAATAAATGGAATTAAACAAGTGTAGTTATTATTTCCATCAAGTTAACATTTCATCGAATCATTCGGTTAACGATTCGGTAGAGCTCGGTGACACGTAGGTTAGCTACATTTTTAGTAGAAACTTATGAGGTTATTCCTTGATAGGAATGTTATAGATTGCATGCTAGCGAGTTTACATTTTGGAAATGACACTATGGATTGTATTACGCTAGCTTTGCACAAAGATATCGAGGTGAGTTCATAACCCCCACTTTTTATGGTTTTTGCATTTTTATAAATGTTTTCGGGTACTTAGCAGGCGTTCAACCTTTTAGAAGTCTTAGCATTTTATACTTCCGCTGTGCATTGAAGATACCAGTCGTTACGCCCAACTCTGGTTTTGTAGGGTGTGACAAATTGGTATCATAGCCATAGGTTTTAGCGAATTAGGTTTCTGTCGAGATACCTAGGTTCTAACCTCACTTTCCTCTGGGGACTTAGATTATTAAGACTTTAAATACATATATAATGCCTAGGACTCGAATATGGGTTCCAATCGTTGCCGAAACAATGAGTCAACATTTTAGTTTTAAACATACGCTAGTGGTGTGTTTTATACATAGTACAAAAAACAATTCATGTGTGGTCAAAAACCGATGTTTTATGGTGTTTAAGATTATGTTTTTTCTTAACTTTTAGTTTCGAATGGGCTACTTTTGATTACAATTGTGTTTTGCAGGTCTAACGAAATTTAAAGAGCTATTTTGGAGCTATACGGAGCATCAGGAGTGAACGGGATCAACTGAGGACGTGAAATAAACAAAACACAAAGCAAGGAATTGCACATTGCGTCGCCGACACCACCTGGGCCATCCTTTCATCGCTGGGAATGTGCGTAGGTAACAAAATTGCATGTCGATAGAAAAACAATTAACAGGGCAGCTTTTCTAACGAAAGAAGGGTTGTCGGCGACGCCCCTTCCAGCTTAAAGACGCTAAATTGTTTGTTTTTTTGCGTTTGGACGAGATAAAACCCAATTTTTGGGGCCATTCAAAGGGGTTACTCAATTTTGAACTTGGAGACACCATTTTGGAGCCACAATCATCCCCAACATCATTTTCTACATATACCATTTCACCCAATCATACGAATCATCATCTTTGATCCAAACCCTAAGCCATTACCATCATCATCGTCAATCAATCCATCATCCATCCACCTCCCCCTCCACAATCCATCATCAACCCTAATCATCATCCATCTCCATCCTCAAGGTTCAAGATGTTCGATTTCAAGTCTCATTTATCCTATCATCAAGTTCCGTTCGTCATGAGCGGCTAATCTCCTCGGGTTTCACCCCGGTGTAGGTTTTGTAACATTCTAGGGTTAAACAATGTTTTGAGATTTGATTTGTGACAAATTGTATTTTGATTTTGAAGTTTTTTATAATTGTCATGTATTTGAATTGAATTTGTGAATTGTCGAATGATGATAAAATTTGACTTCGTGAAATGAATTTGTGCACTTATGCCTTATCAATTGGTAGGATTTATATGTTCTTGTTAACGAAGTGCATTGCGTTCCGTCGTCTACGACGTTGATAGCTCTTGGAACCTAAGCCACACAACACTAAATCTGTTGATCATATATACAATTGAATTGAGTCTAAAACGTGTAGAAACCCATGGTCTTCAATTATCGAACCGGGTGTGAGCCTTGTTCTTATGTATTATTTAAAACCATTAATCAAGTTCTCGTGTAATCACAAGCATTCAAGTTTTAGTAGTTAATCCCTTTAGCATAAAACTTGTCGATTAACTCCGGCATCTCTTTTCAAACAAAAAAATTAATCGATTGCATAGCAAGCTTCGGAAAAAGTGTGACAACATTAAACATTCAATTACGTCCATACGCAAACCACAAACTCTTTGTGATTTGACCCCTTACTACCACTAACACATTGTTAACGGTAATTTGGGAACTATAAATATTATCTTTCATCAGGGCGCGACACTACTATCAAATTTTGGCGCCATTGTCGGGGAGTTCTTGAGCTTTGTGTTAGGACATTGTTTGATTTTGTGATTATTTGTTTAAGGTGTTTGTTTCTTTTTACTACTTTCTCTATTTCTTGTTACGCGGGTGTGTTATTTGTGCAGGTTACAGGTAGTGCATGCGTACGAGAAATTCCGGGAGGACCTCACCGTTAGTGTTCGAACCAGAACTTGAGTGGGTCGTATGAAGAAACCTAGCCAAACGGTTAGAGGTAACCCTTATATCTAATCCACTCAAAACCAACTCGCCACCTACACCATCTTTTGGGCCCATTCAAATGGATCCCCAAAATTCCAACCAACCCTACAACCAAAACCAACACCAATTCCAATACCAAGATTACCCTCGCCCAAACCAAAACGTTCAAAATGATCGTCCGGGGAGTGGTAACAACTCAAGACCACCAAAATGTTAACACCAACCGTGAGTTTAATCAAAATTGTGGCATTCCCATGAATGAAGCTCAGTTTCTCAATCTCGATGATTTGAGAAACAATATTCCCGATGATGAACCATAGAGTGTTCCCGATTATCAATCACCAGAACATTTGAGTGTTCATTCGAAATACTCGGAAGATGGAGGGAATTATAATGAGAGGTTGAAGACGAAGTTTGGGGTGACGATAATGCGGTAAATTTCTATAATGCTCGGGGATTTGAGTATGAAAATATTGGCAATCAAAATGCCAATTATGCGGGGAACCATGAGGATTATGGGTACGATTATGCCCACAATGATGGTTATGGCAATAACCGTCAACCACGAAACAACCAACGGAACCGAGATGACGGAAATTACAATAACAACAACAATGCCAACCGTAACCGGATTCCGCAATTCATGGGCGTAGGTAAACAAGGTGGTAATCAAGGTGGTGATCAATAGGGCAATCAAAGACCAGTCAATCAAGAAGTCAACGGTCCTCAAAAACGTCTACCGCATCAACAAGCCCCATGAGGTGTAAAAGGTTGATTTAGACCGGTAGTCACTGAAAATGGTTAACCTATTGTTCCTGCGCCTCGAGGCAGAAGATCTTTCAATTGTAAACCCAACTATATCAACATCCTACCCCATTTCAAAGGTAGGACTCATGATGAGCCTTATACCCATTTGGCAGAATTCTCCACTATATATGGCACAATTAGGGGTCTTGATTTTGCATTAGAGGAAGTGAAGCTACGGTTGTTCCAATTCTCATTGAAGGACAAGGATAAGCAGTGGTTCCTCACACTTTCGGCAAATAGTATTCGTACTTGGGCAGAAAAGCAACAAGTATTCCTTGATGAATACTATTCGAGGAATTGGTTCGGAAATGCCTCACCATCAGGGGGAGTTGTTACATGAGGCCCTTACTCGCTTCAAGGAATTGATTCGAAAATGCCTCACCCTAAGATTCCTAGATGGGAATTGTTGAAGTGTTTTGTATGAGGGTTAGATGCCAAAGTTCACAAATACTTGCAAACGGCAAGTAGTGGTACGTTGTTGAATAACCATGAGGAAGATGATTGGGAGATTTTAGAAAATATTTGTAAAAGCTCTAAAGCGGTTGCTATAGCAGACCGAGCCAAAAAGCACCTCATTTCCCGGTATCTTCCCGATCTTGATTCGATCGCTAAGGACTGGATCGCTGCATTAGAGCGAGAGTTGGCTCGTATGAAGAAAAAGGATGTGGGCGGTCTAGTTTGCGGTTTGTGAAGATTGTGGGGATATTGGTCATCAGACCAATGAGTGCCAAGTGAACATGGCACATGCCACTGAAGAGGTGAACCAAGTGTATGGAGAACGGAAGCAATATGACATGAACTCCAACACTTATCACCCGAGTTTGAGGAACCATCCTAACTTTTGTAATGGTAATGCCTCGAATCAAATGAATCCGAATTTCCAACCGGAAATCAAGGAGGTAACCAAGGTGGGTCATTGTACCAAATTCGTCAAGGTAGTAACCAAGGGGGTTACCAATGGAATAACAACCAAGGGGGTAGCTAAGGATACAAAGTCATGATGATAATCAAATGGGCTACAATCAAGGTAGTAATAGTAATGGTAACGGGTCGGTGAATAATCAAGGCGGTGGTGATGACTTGAGTGCCAAGATAGATATGCTATTGAGTGTGGTGAAGGAGTTTAATAGAGACATCAAGGAGATCAAGAAGGAGAATGAAATGAGGGATAAATCTCATGAGGTGTTGGCGAAGCAAGTTGGTCAACTTGCGGAAAAGGTTGCACAAATGAGGGGAAGTGGAGGAAGACTTCCAAGTGACATCACCATGAATCCTAAGCACCAAGGGTCCAACTCGAAGAGCATACGTGAGGTACCAATTAATAAATTTTCTTTAAGTAGTGGTCGTGTCATTGATAATGGTTTCGAATCACCACCACCCCAGTTTGTTGAAGGGGTGGTAGAAGATGTTAGTGATGAGGAAGTTAATAACTGTCAAACGGGTCAAAATAAAAATGTTTCTAAAAATGACAAAAACACCCCCGTTGTAACCGTCCCCGTCCTCAAAGCTAAGTAAAAGGGTGTGGAGGTTAATATCACCCCTTAGCTTAAAGCTTTATTGGGACCATCTAAGAAGGTGGTAACGAAACGTGGCCAACATCAAGAAGAGATGTGGGAAATTTTTAAACAAGTAAAAATTAAATTACCACTATTAGATGTAATTAAACAAGTACCCTCATATGCAAAGTACTTGAAAGATCTACGCACCAAAAACGAACTCATAAGTTTCCTAAGAAACTTGATTTGACTGAAAATGTGAATTCGATTCTCTCGGGTGCACTTCCACCAAAGCTCCAAGATCCAGGGGCAACTATTATTTCAATACAAGTGGGTGAGTCTAAAATGACCCATGCATACTAGATCTTAGTGCTAGTGTGAGTATCTTACTGGGTAGTTTGTATGACCAATAAGAATTTGGTCCACTTCAAGCGGCGAACACCACCGTGGTGTTTGCCTGTCACACCCTGACTTTTGCGGAAGCGTATGATGTGTGACTTGCTTAATATCATTGCATTCAGTTATAACAAACAACTATATGATAAAAACCATGATGTTCATCCATTAATACGATTCAAAATATAACAAACCACATTGTTTTTGTACCAACCAAAGAGTTCAAGTTTAGCATACCAACCAACCAAATATTTTAAGTTCCATAAAGGACTTTAACAAAAGACATACGTAAAACAAGGCTTTGATTCATGTATCTCATCGAAGATAAGATACACAACTCAAACCCTTCAAAACGGGATGACATCATATCTTGTAAACACTTCTTGAAACATTGAAACGCCCGCCAGATCCATATCAATTTCTTGAAATACATGTAATTTGAAAAACATCAACAAAAGTTGAGCGAGTTCATGCGTTTTGTATGTGTGCACGAATAACCTTGTGAACATTTGTAAGTATGTATTTGTAAACCGGTATGAAAGCATCTATGAACAGATCGATTAATGATTTGCAAGGTCATTAATATGTGTGCATGGTGCAGGAAGGCTTAAACCTAGCAGATTTTGTACCGGGCTTCCGACTGGAAGACATAGTCACCACCTTCGGCGACTTCCGGCCCAGGGGTGGGGCTCGCAACACCCAAATAGATCTATCACTCATGTCCCTCGGTCCTTATACGAGGATTAATGGTCTTAAGTGTGCCCCTACCCATTCACATGATCTAACAGTTCATTCCTTAGCTAACCATACCATTTGAAATCATTGAAATATTTGTAACATGCATTTCACCCCTAAAGTTATAAAACTGAAAACAGTTAAAAGAAAATGGGGGCATGAACTCAAAATCCTGCATTCTGCGGTCTGATGTAACTCAAAGGTCATGTCCTGAAGTCGTGCAACTACCTACACACGTGTTACGTTTTATTAGATGGCTAGGTCGTGACACGACTCTTAGTCTTAGTTGTTATGACTTAATGTCCTTTGAGTTATACGTTGGATGTTCATTGTATTATTCCAAAGTATATAATTATTGGTTAAAATAATAATATTTTTACTTAAATTATATTTATTAATTATTTGGAATATTTGTTAAAATAATATATTTTAACTTGGTATATTATGTATTTATACATATGTATTTTCCCAAGTATGGATGTACTTGTACTTGTGTATTTTGCCAAGTATTGGTGGCGTATATTGGTGCGTATTTGTACGTACGAGAATATGTATTTTCTTGTATTTATTAAGTATTTTAAACTTAATCTTTGTATTAAACTTTCCGGAACATTATTTTTTTAATCAACTAAAAATCACCAATTTGTATTCTTAAAATATATGTATTTTAAGAAGACTTTTACAGAAAATAACTATAACTTTGCTTGCAAAATAATATATTTTCATATATCCTCAAAAATAATATATTTTCAAGATTAACTTAGAAAATATTTATAATTCCATGTTTTCACCCAAAATGATATATTCTTAATTTGTTTAAGAAAATATATATTTCCTTCAAAAATAATATGTCTTCTAAGTTTTCAAGAAAAAATATATATATTTTTCTCCACTCAAAAATAATATATTTTCTACTTGATAAAATATGATATATCTTGTAATACTTGTAAAAATCATATTTCCCGTTTCTTTGATTTCCAAAATACCGTTTAACTCATTTGTGGAAATATATATGAATTTAATTCCGGAATATATATATATATATATATACACACACACACATAGTCCTTGTTCGGTTTGTCTATTATTCGGGTATAAATTATATATTTGTTTTCTTGGAATTCTTGGTAATATTTTGTATCACAATTTTGGTATTTTGGTGAGTTATATTATTTTCAAGTCCTAAAATAATGTAACTAATACAAATAATATACAAGTAGCACACCAGTGTGACCTCTAAATATATATTTCCCCCTAAGGGAAAATTTCACAGAATAGTAACCAAGTTTTAAAAGTGTTCTAATTAAGTCATTGGTGTCGTTTTTGCCACATTTAGATAACTTAACATTCAAATCGAGCCATGTCTTTTTTTCCATGTGTCAAGAAAAAAATGGAGCATAAGATGCTGAGGTCGAATTATTTTAATACATGAAACAATATTTATTAAAAATAAAAACCATTTAATTATATTAAAAATTAAAAAACAAGTTACAATCCACGTCATCACTCGACGTTAGCATCAATTAAAAGTGAAAAAGAAACAAACATCCACATCACCACGTTTACCTATGAAATGGATGAAAACCCCCTTAATTTTAATGAAGAATGAATGTTGAGTGACCTGATTGGAACACTTTTGAAACTTGAGTGACTTAATTGGAACACTTTTGAAACTTTGTTACTATTCTACAAAGTTACCACTTTCCCTAAATATATACTTAGTCACTTTTATTTATCAAAAATTCAACTTCTAATTTTTGTAACAAAAATTATGATAAGCTTTTATACGAAAATCATGATTAAATTTTATTTGTAAACACTTGTTTAAAAATAATTTTCTAAGTGTTTAAATTCTACAAAAATTTTGCCATAGTTTCCCCTTAAAAATGGAGGTTTCCATGCTTTAAAAAGCATATCATTTTTCTTTTAAAATCATCATCAATCATCAACAATTCAATCAATACTTACCATGAGCCAAAATCATGCAATTTACACTACATCATGAACTTGAAATTGTGTAAAAGTTTGTAGTAACTTAATATGTTATTTAGTTTGTTTAGTCACCCTTAAAAATATGGTTATTTGTTTGTAAATCCCTTTCTTGTGAAATTTAGTCTTTTTACAATATGAAGATTTTCTAAAAATATTTCTTCTTGTATTTTTCTTGTTAACAACGTGTTTCTATCCTTGATTTAACACTAAAAACATGATTAGTTTCTTTAAAAATCATGGTTATGTAAATCTTGTAAATAACTTTGGTTTCTCGAGAAAATTAGTTTTGTAATCATCCATTTACAAGACTTATAACATGTATCAAACTTCATCATACACAAAATCAACTTCATTTTCAAGTTCATGTGGAACATAAAGGATGATCATTTTGATTTTCACAAGATTCATCCTCTCACTTGCTAGATCATGTGTTTAATCACAATCTAGCAAGCTTCTTATGATGATCAACATCATAATCACAAGAAATCAACAATCAAGTATCATACATACACTAAATCAACATAGATTCTTATGTTTTTAAGCTTTATGTGAAAGATTATCTTCTTGTTTCTTCATGATCTTTATGATTAACCACTTACATAATCCTTTAACCATCAAAATTAGAAGTAAAATCAAGTTACAAGAGGCTTACTACTAGCACAAGGGCTAGGGAAGAATCAAAGATGAAGAAGATGATGAACAAGGTGGATAAAAGCCTATGGTGAAGGTCCTTCAAGCTCCAATGCCTCCAAGCTTCCTAACTTAGCTCCTAGCACCTTAGAATCGCCTTTGATTGGTTAAGATTGAAGTGAAAATGGCGGTGGTGTGGTGGTTGTTGGCGGCCGAGAACAAGGAAGGAGGAGAGGAGAAAGATGAAGTTGTGAAGGTGAATTGTGTATTAGAGTGAGGAACTTGTGGTTTTAAACAAAGACTTCCCAACATCTATGTAACCAAGGGTCTTTATGTTTCAAAAGTTCAAAACAAATCAAATAAACAATTCAACAAAATCAAGGGTGGGTCCACCCTTGGTGACCGTCGAATGAAGGGGGGTATAGTTGAAATGTAATGGTAGGTTAAGTAAGTTAGTTGAATTCTAAGGGTAATGTTTAGTGTTATGTGTGTTATATGATTATAAGATATATTATGATGTTGGTGCCCATAGCCAGCTCATAAATGTTAAAACAGTGCTTCTAGTGAAAATTTGGTGTTTCGGGTAGTGTCTGGTTGTTCGGTTGGCTACCGGTTCATTAAGGTGCTAAATTACGCAGTTTAGTGTGCTTTATGTTCCCTTTTATAACAGTTTTGATTCCCGACACCTAGGAAGGTATTCTGGACCATTAAACCATAATTCTGCATTATATTGTGTTGTTAAAATGCTGATTTTTGCTGAAATATGCAGAATTCTGTAGTTTGTGTGAGTTTTAGGCGCTTTCTGGCACTTAAGCTATCTCTAGGAAGGTAGTTTTATGACCCCTACTTTCCTACACACTATACTAGTGTAACTCTTGGTTTCGGGCTCATTCTGTGCCTTAACGTCATGCCAGTCTGAGTACTGAATTCCCGTCAGTACTTCTAGTTTGTCTGATAACTGTGCTAACTTTGTTTCGTGCACTAATTGAATCATATTGTATTGCATGCAATAGTGATAAATAATCATGCAACATGTAATGCACTTGTAGGTTTATGACAATAATCAGAAATCATTCATGTCATTAATTCCAGTCAAGCACAGTCATTAAGATACAATTTACTATTTACTTATTGTATGGATACACGGAAAATTGACGGTTGTCACATTCTCCTCCCGTTAATAAAATTTTGTCCCGAAATTTTAAGTTGCGTTACCTGTTGCAGGGGAGTTAGGGAACAAGTGTGGATACTTAGATTTCATTCAATCCTCACGTTCCCAAGTAAACTCTGGGCCGTGACGTGAATTCCAGCGAACCTTGACGAGCTTAACACGACTTCTCTGAGTCTTGTTAACTTTCCAGTTCGTAACTTCAACGGGTTCTTCAGTGAATTGGAGACTGTCGTCGATATGCACTTCATCCGCAGGGATGATACTGTTTCCTGGGTTGGGCTTTTCTTCAAGTTTGATACATGAAATGTACCGTGAACACCGTTTAGTTCTTCTAGTAACTCTAGTTTGTACGCTACGGTACCAACCCATTCCATTATCTTAAATGGCCCAATGTAACGTGGGTTTAATTTGCCACGTTTCCCGAATCGTGATACCCCTTTCCAAGGTGAGACCTTCAACAAAACCATGTCTCCTACTTCGAATTCCAAAGGTTTCAGTCTTTGATCTGCGTAGCTCTTTTGTCGATCATGAGCCGCCTTGATGCACTCTCGGATCTGCATGATCTTGTCGGTCGTTTCTTGAACCAGTTCGGGACCAACCATCTATCTATCTCCAGCATCTGCCCAACACAACGGTAAGCGGCATTTACGGCCATAAAGAGCTTCGAACGGTGCAACTTGAATGCTCGTATGGTAGCTGGTATTATAGGAAAACTCAACCAGAGGTAGATGAGTATCCCAACTGCCACTTAAATCCACCACACATGCGCGGAGCATATCTTCTAGTGTTTGAATAGTTTGTTCACTCTGACCGTCTGTCTGCGGGTAAAAGGCCGTACTCAAGTTCAACTGAGATCTAAAGGCTTCCTGAAAGGATTGCCAAATCCTTGATACGAATCGTCCATCTCTATCTGATATTATCGAGATAGGCACTCCATGACGTGCTACTATCTCCTTGAGGTAAAGCACAGCTAGCTTTCCAGTGCTATCTTTCTCTCGAATCGGTAGGAAGTGTGCAGACTTTGTCAAGCGGTCCACTATTACCCAAATCATATCATGTCCTCTAGGAGTCCTGGGTAATATCGTTATGAAGTCATTGAAATTTGTTCCCACTTCCACATGGGTATCTCAAGTTGTTGCAAAAGACCTAAGGGTTTCTGATACTCGGCCTTAACCTTAGCACAGGTTAGGAACTTCCTAACATAAATGGCAACGTCACTCTTGAGCTTTACGCACCAATAATAATCTTTCAGATCTTGGTACATCTTGTCCAATCTTGGGTGGATCGAGTACCTAGACTTATGAGCTTCGTCAAAGATAACTTCCCGAATACTGCCATAGAGCGGAACCCAAATGCGTCCCGTGAAGTATATGGTTCCATCCTCATTTGGCACTAACTTCTTCTCCATTCCTCGGAGATATTCAGCCTTAAGATTTTCCTTCTTAAGAGCATCTTGTTGTGCGTCATGTATACGTGAAGTGAGATTCGTCTGAATAGTC
The DNA here is from genome assembly GCA_030545235.1 of Helianthus tuberosus. Taxonomy (NCBI): domain Eukaryota; kingdom Viridiplantae; phylum Streptophyta; class Magnoliopsida; order Asterales; family Asteraceae; genus Helianthus; species Helianthus tuberosus. The sequence continues at coordinate 173,708,230 of CM060363.1, forward strand.
ATTTCTAAAGCTCGAACCCTTATGGGCTTAACCCTTTCCTTTCGACTAAAGGCGTCTTCTACCACATTTTCCTTTCCAGAATGATACTTGATCTCACAGTCGTAATCATTCAGCAACTCAACCCATCGTCGTTGTCGCATATTAAGCTCTTTTTGATCAAATATGTGTTGCAGACATTTGTGATCCGTGAAGATAGTACATCGAGTACCATACAGATAATGTCGCCAAATCTTCAAGGCAAATACCACTACGCCTAGCTCTAGGTCATGAGTGGTGTAGTTCTTCTCATGTACTTTCAGTTGGCGTGAGGCATAAGCGATGACTTTTTGGCATTGCATGACCACGCAACCCAATTCCTGACGCGAGACGTCGCAATATACCACGAAGTCTTCAGTGCCTTCGGGTAGGGATAGTATCGGTGCATCGCATAGCTTGTTCTTGAGTAGTTGAAAGGCTTCTTCTTGCTTGTCTCCCCAGTCATACTTCTTGTCTTTCTGAGTAAGGGAAGTCAGTGGTTGAGCTATGTTGGAAAAATTCTCGATGAACCTGCAGTAATAGCCCGCTAATCCCAAAAACTGTCGAATCTCAGTCGGTGTCTTGGGAGTTTCCCAGTTCTTTATCGCTTCAATCTTTGTGGGATCCACATGAATACCATTCTCGTTTACCACATGACCAAGGAACTATACTTCGCGAATTCAGAATTCAGAATTCGTATTTCGAGAACTTTGCGTAGAGCTTTTCAATCTTCAGTAGTTCTAGAATGGTTCTGAGATATTGCTCGTGCTCTTCCTTCGTCCGCGAATAAATCAGAATATCATCGATAAATACAATCACAAATTTACCGAGATATGGCTTACATACACGATTCATCAAATCCATAAACACTGTTGGCGCGTTAGTCAATCCGAATGGCATCACAAGGAACTCGTAGTGTCCATAACGAGTCCTGAACACGGTCTTTGGTATGCTCTCCTCTTGAATTCTCAACTGATGATAACCCGATCGAAGATCAATCTTGGAGTAGTAGCTCGATCCTTGCAATTGATCGAATAAGTCATCAATCCTCGGTAATGGATACTGATTCTTGATAGTTAACTTGTTCAGCTCCCGGTGGTTGATACACATTCGAAAGCTACCATCCTTCTTCTTAACGAACAACACTGGAGCTCCCCAAGGTGAGAAGCTCAGCCTTATGAATCCCTTGTCCAATAATTCCTGAAGCTACGTGGATAACTCTTGCATCTCGGATGGCGCAAGTCGACAAGGTGCCTTGGTTACAGGCGCGGCACCTGGAACCAAGTCAATGTGAAATTCGACTTGTCTTTGAGGAGGTAATCCTGGCAAGTCTTCGAGGAAGGCCTCAGGATAATCCATCACCATGGGGATATCCTCAATCTTTGGCTCTTCGGCTTTCTTATCCACAACATGAGCTAGGAAGGCAATGCATCCTTTACGCAGACACATCTGTGCTTTCATACAATTGATGATTCGCAAAGGCGTATCATGATTCTCTCCATGAATCACGATCGTCTCCTCATTCGCCAACGGAATGCGAATGATCTTCTCGTGGCAAACTATCTCCGCACGGTTGCTAGACAACTAATCCATCCCGACCACGATGTCAAAGCTTCCCAAGTTAACTGGTAGAAGATCTATAGAAAATTCATGCTCTCCATGTTCCAAAGTACAACCCTTAACTACCTCATTCGCCTCTACTAACTTTCCATTAGCCAGTTCTATCGAATATGGGGCGTCTAGCTTACTCGCAACTAAACCAAGTATATTCTTAAAGTCTATGGACACGAAGCTAAAATCGGCTTCAGTATCAAACAGCACAGATGCATATTGTTGGTTAAGAGGGAATGTACCAGTAACCACATTTGGATCCTAGCGTGCTTCCCTGGCGCCAATGTTAAACACCCTTCCACGAGCTTGATTGTTCTTTGGGCAATCCTTCTTGAAGTGCCCCAAATCACCGCAACCAAAACATCCTTGGCCGCGTCCATTCCCATTACTACCCTGGTTGTTGTTATTGTTGTTTCCTCCATGGTTTCCATTTCCCGCTTGATTCCCATTTCAACCCCGATTCTGATTACCATGCTGATTTCCGTTCCCTCCATGATTACCATTACCATTACCACCTTGCCCTCCATTTCCACGTCCTGTTCCATACCAACACGTCTCCTTAGAATGCCCAACATTCCCACAAGTTTCACATTTTCCATATGTGCACCAACCAGCATGGTGAAATTGGCAGACGTCACACTTTGGTAGGGTACCCATAGATCCTTTTCCTTTGGGTTCGGCGTTTGCAGCGCCAGCTCGTGCCTCAGCTGGCTGGTTGGTATCCCTACGCTTGTTGGCATTGTTGTTGTTTACTCGAGTGCTCTTCTTAAAGTTAGTGAACTTCCTTTTGTTATCACCTGATGACTCGACATGAGTCTCCTTCTTTTTCGTTTCAGAGATTGAAAACTTTCCCAACCGAACTGCCTCCTCGGTAAGCGCCACACTTAGGTCAATAGCCTCAGTAATAGTCGGAGGCTTGGAAGCTGTCACCATACTCAGAATCTGAGGTGCCAATCCCCAGATAAAATGCTCAATCCTTTTAAATTCCGGCTCCACCAGGTAAGGAACAACTCTCGACAAATCTTGGAATCGTTGAATATACTCTGCTACTTTCGGACCATCCATCTTCAAGTTCTAGAATTCCGTCTCAAGCTTCTAAGTCTCCGCTCGCGAGCAATACTTTTTGCGCATTAACTCCTTGAGTTTGTCCCATGTTAATGCGTATGCAGCAGCTTCACCCAATGTTTGGACTTGAAGGTTCCACCACGAAAGCGCTCCGTCCAGAAACAACCTAGAAATATATGTAACTCTTTGTTCTGGAGCACATTTGCTCATCCTTAATACAGATTCAGTTTTCTCCACCCAGTGTACAAAAGTGACAGCACCCCCAGTGCCATCGAAATTAAGGGGCTTGCAGTCTAAGAATTGTTTGTAGGTACAGCCTGTAACACAAGCAGCATAATTCACAGTAAGCATTGGCAAAGCACAATTGGAAATATCCAAACGAGTTGTAAAGTGTCTTAGGTGACTACACATTACCGATTGGGGGGTTGTTTCTAGAGGTACCACCGCTATGTTCGGAGCGGATGGCATCGTGCTGGGCAATAGCTTGTGAGATGCGCTCTTGCAGCTCTGCTTCAGTCCTTGGCAGTACATTGTCGTTGTTGACATTTCGTCGAGGCGGCATTGTTCTTCTAGTAAGAAGATCAGGTAGGTCAGGCCTTGTTCGTTAAATAAATAAATAATGGTCTAGGAGTCTTATGTATATATATGGGTGAGGTTCCTGTAAAAAGGACCTTTTTCGTGAGAAGTTTGAGAAGGCATAGAAATTGACATGTAGGCATCATGTTTTGAACTTAGCCATGATGTTTTGGGTTGTTTTGGCAAAAAAAAACACCAATCATAACAATTTAAAACACAATACAACGTATTATGGACGGGAAATTTAAAACACACTATTTAACACTTAAAACACACTACTTAACGTTCTTGGCATGGTGTTTTAAGTTTTAAGCCTAGAATTCATTGCATTGTGTCTTAAATTGTTATGTTTAATGTTTTTCTTGCCAAAACAACCCAAAACATTATGCCCATGTCCAAAACAAGATGTCTACATATGAATTTTTATGCCTTCTCACACTTCTCACGAAAAATGTCTTTTTTACAGGATCCTAAGACTCTCTCTCTCTCTCTCTATATATATATATATATAAGCAATCATTATAGCAAACAACCATGCAATAACATAATCATAGCATGAACATGTAAACCAACAATGTATTTAATAAGAACACGACTATTGAGCTTTCATTAATAACCAACCACAAGTTACATTGTTTTCAAATTGTATCATATCAAAAGAGAGATAGGGTCACACTACCCCTGTCAGATAAGTCTGTCAATATAAAAAAGTAATAATCAAAATATGGTCTTCATATCTTCATAATCTCGGCTCAATTGTAGCGTTCTCACCAAAAGTAGTGTACCTGTGTAAGACCAAAAACCTACGATGCTGATGGCAGAGGGGGAGGAGGGAAAAAGAGTAAACTGCGAACATGGGCGAGCTCCTCCTCGAGCTCATAAACACGGTGAATCAAGTAACTGATCTGCTTCTCAACAATGAGGAAGCGGGCATCAAAACCCGGAATAGATGTGGGAGCAGCAGGTGGAGGTACAAATGAAGCTGATGATGATGGTGGAGGGACAGAAGTAGGATGAAAGGGACAGGGTGACCATCTAGCACCCTCACTAAACTCTAGCTCGAGAACTCTACGACTTAAAATCTCGAACTGTAACTGTAGTGACAAAAGTAACTCATCACGAGTGTACCCAACATGATGCGAGGGATGGTAACTGATGCGTGTGAAGTGTTATATATATTAGGTGTATATTTTAAGCCCTTTAACACTTTTTAGCCAAGTTTTAAATTTATAAAACACGATATTTACTAACACTAAACACATATATGGGCAAGTGCACCCATCGTGGGCGTAGTATAGTGTTGGTGAGATACCGAGGTCGTCCAAGGACACAAGAGCTTTTAGTACCGGTTTATCCTCAACGTCTAATCAAATCAAAAGGTTTAGAAAAATGTTTTAAACTAAGAAAATAAAAATTAACTAAAATGCTGAAAATAAAAATAAAAATAAAAACAGATAGACAAGATGAATCACTTGGTTCCGACTCGTGTATAGTGTAACCTTTGATTATTTCCGCACTTTTGCACTTGTTTAAGAGATTATCTTAGTTATTGTAGTAGGCCCCTCTTTTGAAGGTGACGTTACTCTCAACCGAGTAGTTTGAGTCAGCAAGGATACAATCCTAAAGGGTCGGATTATTGAAAGATAATTAATTAAGTTATTAATGCAAATTATGGTAGGCCCCTCTTTTGGAGGTGACGTTACCCTCGACTAAGTAGTCTGAGTCAGCAGGGATACAGTCCTAAATAGCCGGGTTATAGTATTAATAGTAGTTAACTTATGAGGGGATCAAAGCGTTTGGACCCCCGCCATCCAATACCGTTAAGTATTGAAGGAGGTCCTACTAATTTTTGACCCAGGTCCATTGCAGGACCTCTAAACGCTGAACAATGGCAAGACTCTTACCAAACCGTTCCCTTAACCCCCGACCAAGTAGCCAACATACCTCCATATAGACCGTGGAGATATGAATGGTGAAAATCTTTTATTTTATATAGACAGTAAAATAATGTCAAGACACCACGGACAAACGATAAGGAAGAATCACCTTCAACATAAGAAACTAGTTATTAAAGTCATTAATACAAAACCAAGTAAAAAGTGCGAAAAGATTAGAAATAAAAAGTATTACACTAGACACTTGTCTTCACCAAGTGATGTAAGAGACTTAGGCAAACATGGCCTTGATTGTCAAGAACTCTTACGATCAATCTTGGATCCCGAGACGACTCACACACTCTATGATGGACAATGGATGATGGTGGTGGATGATGGTGATATGGTGGTGGTGGGTGGTGGTCGAAGTGTGAGAGAGGTGGTGTGCCAAGGGATGGTTTGAGCTTAAGCCAAGCACTCCTATTTATAGGCTGAACAGAAGCTCAGGCACGGCCCCGTGTCCAGTGGGCACGGCCCCGTGTCCACATCCTTCTCTTTCTTTATTTAATGCAGCTTGTCTTATTAGTTGACCACGCCCCCGTGTCCGCTGAGCACGACCCCGTGTGCAGAAGAATCTTTGTACTATGAAGATTTGCCTGGATTATGCGAATCTTATAGTTGACCACGGCCCCGTGTCCGCTGAGCACGGCCCCGTGGTGGGCAATAGAAGCTTCTACCACTTTGTCTTTTCTGCTGACACTTGGGCACGCCCCCGTGCTGGCTGAGCACGGGGCGTGTTCAGTCTTCTGTCTTCTTGTTTTGCTTGGGAAGATGCTGTCGTGGGGTCGGGCATGTCACGTTTGTTCCTTTTCTTGTGTTTATGTTAGATTTTGCTGTCTTTTTGCTTCTTTTGTTAATTTGACCTCATTTAATCCTGAAAATACAAAAGGAAGACAAAATCACACTTTTTCCAACATTAGTACTAAAAAAGGGTTAGTTTTATGCCACAATTGATGAAATTTATATGTTGCATTTTGCACACATCAAATACCCCCACACTTGAATCTTTGCTTGTCCTCAAGCAAAACTCTTTATAATGTGGCTTTACACACCCAAATGGAATGGGTAGAAGAGAACGTTTTTGGGCTTGTCATAGAGTGTCGGGATTTCCAAGATTCTTTATTAAGTTTTATTTTTATTTATTTACAATCCTATTCGTCATGATTTATTTAAAACTTTTCATAAGATAAATTACTTATTAGGGCATAACATGCCTCTTTAAAATTCTATTTATATACAAGTTCACATACCTCATGGGGATCACTCAACACTCGGCCGAAAATGTATTTTTGTGGATCACTCGAGAGCGGCATGGAGCTTACTCCTACCATAGGCTTGCCAAGCAATCAATCCTCCTCCTTTTTAACTTATATACCTTTGTAAATATCAAGAGGACTTTTTGGGTGTAGGGTTAGGCTTGGGTTAAAGGTAGGTGGTTGGGTTAGTGGTTAGTAGAAAAAGGGCGAAAAAGCGTAACACGCGTCGGTTTTTGTAAGACTTTTTATTTTTGTAACTTTTATTTTGATGAAGCTATTATTCAAACAAAGTTAATTTTGATGAACTTGTTTGTTTATTTTCTTTTGCTTCATCATCAACACATTTTTTTTTTTTTTTTTGAAAAGTCATACAAAGAACCGAGCTAGTTACTAAAACAAAGGGTTAAAAATGAAAAAGGTTTTGGTGGGTAAAAGGGTGTTTGGTTTGGTTTGGGTTATGAAATGAAAAGGTTTAGGCTCAAAGGGGCTAACTAGGGGGATTTTGGGTAGGTGGTAAAAAAAAAGAAAAATAATGGTGTAGAAATAAAAAGGGTTAGTCCTAATGCCTCCATCATTTACTTACTCGGGTTTAAGTTGGTAAGGACCGGGAATGTATCGTCATGGCAAGTTCTAGAGTCGTAAGAACCAAGCAGCTATTCACACAAGAAACGAAAAATGAGCATTTAGTTTAATGATATGTAATTGTATGCTCAATAAAGGCTCAATACTCACTTTTGTGGGAATGGGTTTTTATGTGATCAAGTATATATAATCAAATTTTAACTAAGTTTGCCATGCCTTTTCATAATTTTCTTATGTTGGTTCTTTTTTTATCACGACGCTATCGGTTGTAAATTCGTAAAAATATAACCTTTTTAGAACTTGAAATTCCCGAATTAAACCTAGACAAGTAAAAAAATGAAAATTTTTGAAAAAATTTGGGGTGATTAGCGGTTCCAATAGAGTTTTGTGTAAGGCTTGTATTTAGGACTTTGCAAGATTCAAGGTTTTAGTATCCCCCCCACACTTAAATTACACATTGTCCTCAATGTGTCCCAAAAATAAGTTTTTAGGTTGATTGAATGTGTAAAAAGGTGTAAAAAGCAAAAATTTTGTGTTACTGGGCGCTGAACACGGCCCCGTGTCTGGTGGGCACGACCCCGTGTTCAGGTGCCAGTAACGAAAACTTACAGAAGGTGGACACGGGGGCGTGTTGGTTGGGCACGTCCCCATGTCTGTCAAAGTCTGCAGAATTAAAACAAACAGCAGGTTCAGGGGGGTGGACACGGGGGCGTGTCGGCTGGACACGGCCCCGTGTGGACAATCTGCAAGGTTGAAAAACAGGTTTCTTTCTTCGGTTTTCTTGTCCCGGCTTTAGTAGTACTAATGCTTAGTACTCTAAGCCTTGTATGTACCTGCTTAATCAATAAACACCATACCACACCATAGCAAACATCCTAATTTTACCAAGTTCAACATCCATGTCAACAAAGTTAAAAGGAAAATAAAAGAAGTTAGGGAAAGTAAATTGTTCAACACTTGGCACGCAGGCCTTTAAATTGTTCAAGATGGAAAAGGTTAACCAGGGGAATCACCAACCAACCGCTTCTTCCTCCGCTCCTTCCGCCTAATCCATGTCCTCGTCTTCATCATCATCATCCCCATCAAGGCCAGCTATGTACTCCCGGATATTTCCAATATCATCTTGGATATCGGATATGTTTCTCTCGATCGCCCCAACCCAGTGGTACGTGTTGCTTGCCATATTGTAGGTGTTCCTAGTGCACATGAGGTTTCCTGCAACAAATCATGTAAACTCTGAAAGTTAGGAAAACCGCCTCCTGAGGAGGATTGGCCCGAATCACCATGGGGCTGGTATTGGTACTGATGATGTTGTGGAGCGTGGAGGACAAGTGCTTCTTGCGGGTTCCATGCATGACCTTGCATCCTTTGAAAGCTTACCGTCCCGTCTTCAGCCTCATAAATTAGGTTCATCGAGCGGCAGATGTGTATATCGACCCTACCTGACCATGGGCTCCTTTCGAATGACCTAGGTATGCGGGTGAAGTGCCTGAAGAGACGGTACACCCAGCCCCCAAAGAAGATAGGGGTCGGTGCACTAGCAAGGCGGTTATGATGCATGTTTCGGAGCATGAGAAACGGAACATCGAGGTGCCTGCGGTTATGGATGCAGTGGAGGACAACTAAATCTCTTAACCCAACGACGCCACCGCTATCGTGTCTTTGACTAAGAGAGTAGCCGAGGAGCCTATGGATGTATCGGTAGAGCGGATCCCTTAGCTTCGTGCTCTTAGTGCTGCTCAGATTGTAGTGCCCTTCACCAATCTGAGCCCACGCTGCTTGGCTATCGTTTTCTTCGATCTCTCGCATCCCTCTGGTGTTTTCCTCGTTTCCCACATCTTCTTCCGCATATAACCCGACAATCGACCCAAATTGTGCCATAGAGATCGAATACCTAGTTCCGCCACACCGGAATGCTACCCCATCATTGTCGAATGGGTCGCACCTTGAGTTGAACGTGAAGGTGCTATAGAACTCCAAAGTGCATTCGTGGACAGAACGGAGTCTAGTTGTTAAAGCGACTCTTAATGGCCCGGTGACAAGGTTGTTGAAACGGTCGATTTAGTTTACCATGGTTAACAGTTCCGTGCATGCTTGCCTCGGGTATTGTTCCGGTCTCGTTTGAAGTATTTCGTATCTAGCCCTAGCATCGAGCTCATTGGCGTTAAACCTTGTGAACTTCCTTGCCATCTGAAAGAATACATCAAAAGTTAGCACGAAACAGAAGAATTTTCAGATAAAACTACAAACAGTGGGCTGGACACGACCCCGTGTTCAGCGGACACGGCCCCGTGTCCAGGCGTCTGTTACACAAAAATTCCATTTTTCGACCCGGTTTCGAAAACTTGAAAATTTTTGGTCCAATAGGCGCGGTTTTCCCCGAAATTGAAACCCCAAGCGCCGTTTTTCCCAAAATAACCCGTTTACCCTATCAATTTTATCTTTTTCGGTTCAAAAACAAGGGTTTGGGATTTTTATGAGAAATCGGGCGAATCTATGAACAATACAAGTGGATTTACTTCCCTTAACACTATTCTAACTAAATGCAAACAGATCTAGGCAAAAATTTGAGGTTTGATTCGGATGAAGTCCAAGAACCCTAGATTTTTCCCCAAATTTGTGGTGTTTTAACTACATGCAAGTAACTAATCTAACTACTAATGATGTTAGAATCATACCTTGATGTTGTTAGAACAAGAGGAGACGTTGAAAATCTGCGGAAAATCGCCTGGAACCAGAGCTTTTTCGGGGAAACGGGGCGTGTGGAATGTTGTAACTATTATGAAAAAGGGGATATATCCCGACTGCAGTGCGGACACGGCCCCGTGTCCAGCAGACACGGCCCCGTGCCGAGCAAAGTTTAGAAAAAAAAAAAAATTTAGTGCTCGTGTGAGTGCCCTTGTTTCCCATAAACTTTGCTTAGAAAACTTACCGTTTTAGATGTCGTCTCAATCGTTCGTAACTTACCAGGTAGGATGTTGATGCTTTCATTCTTTGATCGTTTGAAGCGAGATCTCCTCCTCTTCATCCTCAATGAATCCTTGATAGAGTTTCAGCCGTTGGCCATTGACCTTGAACGGAGGCCCATTTCGAGATTTAATTTCTACTGCACCGTGTGGGAAAATATGGGTGATGGAAAAAGGTCCTGACCACCTAGACTTTAATTTACCAGGAAACAATCGAAGTCATGAATTAAACAAAAGAACTAGATCTCCTACTCGAAATTCATTAGGTTTAATATGTTTGTCATGCAAATTTTTCATTCTTTCCTTATAAATTTCGGAGTTTGAGTATGCATAATTCTTAAGTTCGTCTAATTCATTTAATTGACAAAATCGATTTTTACCAGCAAATTCTAAATCTAAGTTTACATTTTTTATTGCCCAATAGGCTTTGTGTGCAATTTCTACTGGTAAGTGACAACTTTTTCCATAGACTAGCTTATATGGGGTTGTACCTATTGTTGTTTTATAAGCAGTTCGAAAAGCCCATAAAGCATCCTCTAATTTATCTGCCCATTCCTTTTTATTTAACCCTACGGTTTTTTCGAGTATTCCTTTTAAACCTCTATTAGTCACTTCGGCTTGTCCGTTTGTTTGAGGGTGATATGCTGTTGAGACCCGGTGATAGACCCCATATCTTGTTAAAAAATTTTCAAGTTGATGGTTGCAAAAATGGGTACCTCTATCACTTATTAATGCTTTAGGTGTGCCAAAACGAGAGAATAGTTTCTTCAGAAATCTTACCACGACTCTTCCATCATTTGTTGGAAGTGCCTCGGCCTCGGCCCATTTAGATAAGTAATCTACTACCACAAGTATATATTTGTTTCCTTTCGATGGTGGGAAAGGTCCCATAAAGTCGAGTCCCCACACATCAAAAATTTCACAAACAAGAATGCCATTTTGTGGCATTTCGTTTTTGGAAGAAATATTACCTGTTCTTTGGCAAGCATCACATGTTTTGACAAGACTTTGGGCGTCTTTGTAAATGGTTGGCCAATAAAATCCTGAATCAAATACCTTTCGTGCGGTACTAGTGGCACCATGATGCCCTCCGTATGGACCTTCATGACAATGGTGGAGAATTCTTCGTGCTTCGCTACCATGTATGCATCATCTGACGAGTTGGTCGGCACACATTTTGAAAAGATATGGATCTTCCCAAAAATAGTGTTTCACATTGGCAAAGAATTTTTTTCTTTGATGATGTGGCCAACCTTTTGCGACTATACCACTAGCTAGGTAGTTAGCATAGTCGGCGTACCATGGTTCTTCCTTATATTCCACCATTTCCAGGGACTCAGTCGGGAATTTTTCGTTGATTTGCTCGTCCCTGGTTGCCTCCAAAGCTGGGTCTTCTAAGCGCGAAAGATGATCTGCCGCGGTATTTTCTGCTCCTCTTTTATCTTTGATTTCAATATCAAATTCTTGGAGGAGTAGAATCCACCGAATCAATCGCGGTTTTGCGTCCTGCTTTTTGAAGAGATATCGAATGGCTGCATGATCTGTATAGACTATAGTTTTAGAAAGAACAAGATAAGAACGAAATTTATCAAAAGCAAATACCACAGCTAGTAATTCTTTTTCAGTTGTTGTGTAATTTTCTTGTGCATCGTTAAGTGTTTTACTAGCATAATAAATTGGGTGGAAATGCTTCTCTTTTCTTTGTCCCAAGACAGCTCCAACTGCAAAGTCACTAGCATCACACATGATTTCGAAAGGAAATTTCCAATCAGGCGCTATCATGATAGGTGCATTGACTAACATTTCCTTTAGAGTTAGAAATGCTTGATTGCAATCCTTGTCAAAGATGAAAGGGGCATCTTTTTTAAGTAATTTTGTTAGAGGCCTTGAGATTTTAGAAAAGTCTTTGATAAACCGCCTATAAAATCCGGCATGCCCTAGGAAACTTGTGATAGCTCTTACGGAGGATGGAGGTGGTAGTCTAGAAATGGTATCTATTTTGGCTCGATCCACCTCCATTCCTTCGCTTGAGATCTTGTGACCGAGTACTATTCCCTCCGTTACCATGAAATGGTATTTTTCCCAATTAAGGGCGAGGTTAGTTTCCTCACATCGGGATAGCATTCGTTCAAGGTTATCGAGGCATTGGTCGTATGAATCCCCAAAATAGAAAAGTCGTCCATGAAGACTTCCATTGTCTTTTCTATCATGTCGTGGAAAATGGCTACCATGCAACGTTGGAATGTTGCGGGGGCATTACATAGACCAAACGGCATGCGTCGATAAGCAAAAGTTCCATAGGGACATGTGAAAGTTGTCTTTTCTTGGTCTTCGGGTGCTATCGAGATTTGAAAGTAACCTGAAAAACCATCCAAGAAACAATAAAATTTATGACCGGATAATCTTTCTAACATTTGATCAATGAAGGGTAAAGGAAAGTGATCTTTTCTTGTTGCTTCATTTAATCGTCTATAATCTATACATACTCTCCATCCTGTGACGGTTCTCGTGGGTATTAATTCATTTTTTTCGTTAGTTATCACCGTCATACCTCCTTTCTTTGGAACTACTTGGACGGGACTTACCCAAGGGCTATCGAAGATAGGATAGATAAGTCCGGCGTCAAGTAATTTGATGACTTTGTTTTTAACCACTTCTTGAACATTTGGATTTACTCGTCGTTGTGGTTGTATTACCGATTTGTAGTCATCATTCATTAAAATTTTGTGCGTACACATGGAAGGGCTAATTCCTTTTATGTCTAAAAGTTTCCAAGCGATCGCATTTTTATGTTTTTTCAAAAGACTAATTAATTTTTCTTTTTCTAAGCTATCTAATTTAGACGAAATAATTACAGGCAAATTACCATCTTTGTCTAGAAAAACATATTCCAAACCTTTTGGAAGTTTTTTGAGCTCAAGTGGTGGGTCTTTAGGAGACTCCTTATTCGGTTGCTCATTTCGATCAAGAACTTTAAAAGCTTGTTCTATGGCGACCTCTTCTTCAACAAAGTGGTCAATCATTTCACTTGTATCGGGTGGTTCATCTTCATCTTCAATTAGGGGGTCATTATTGCCGAATGGATATTTCATTGACCGCTCGAGATCGACATTTCTTTTAAATGCCCCTAATTGAAGAGGTAAATTGTTGAACTTCCGGTTCTTCAAAGCTTCGTGAGTTTTTACAAATGGTCGCCTCAACACTAGAGGAGCGTCATCGAGGATGACAAAGTCGGTCGGGATTACCATTTGATTTGTTTGAACCAATACATCCTCAACTACACCGATTGATTTTATTACCTTCCGATTGGATAGAAAAATGGGCATTTGAAGTGGAGAAAAATCACTAATACTTAATTTTTCGAAAATGTAGTTAGGCATTATGTTAACACAAAGATCTTTATCAATTGTGACATTGCTAATAAACGAATTTTGAAAGAAACATGGAACCGGTGTAATGTTAATTTCAAATGGGTCTTCTTTTATTAGCGAGGTTTGATCATTAGTTAACTTAACACTCACCGTTTCGTCAATTTTAGTGTTAGTGTTTAATTCTTTTAAAAAACTTAGCATGAGTGGGTACTAAACAATGATTTTCAAAAGAAGGTGACAAGAGATTAATTTCTTCAAAATTAGACTCTTCTTGAATTTTAACGTTGTCGGACTCACCTTTTTCGTTGTTTAACTCATGTGTCGGTTTTTCACTTATTTGTTCTTCCATTTTTACACTTTCAGTTATCTCTTCCTTTTTTAATTCTTCTCTTGCGCGGGACTCCTCTTCCCTTGCGCGAGATTCTTTTATATAGCGATCGATAACTCTAAGGTGTTCTAATATCCTATCGGTCACTTCGATTATAGAAAAAGAATCGGGATTTCAAAGCTTGAATCCGGTTGTTCGATCCTTTGTTCCTCACAATACCCATATGAAGTAGATGGTTCACACCATTGTTCTTCATTGTAAGCATATGATGGATAAGGGTCATAATTTTGTTATTCATAATACTCATATGAGGTGGGTTGTTCACGCCATGGTTCCTCATAATAAGCATACGAAGGTGGTGGCTCATATCTTGGTTCCTCAAAGTATGAGTATGAAGGCTCATACCTTGGTTCATCAAAATATGAGTATGAGGGAGGAGGTTCATACCTTTGGTCTTCATATGATGTGTATGAAGTTGATGGCTCGTACCTGGGTTCCTCATAGTAGGTGTATGAATTGGATGGTTGATATGAGTGACTATATTGAACCGAGTGCGGATTACTACAATTATAATCATCCTCCTCATAGGTGTAGTTGTAACCTCCTGAGTATTGATCCATAAGAATCACTCAGCAGACCACAACCAAGTCTCGAGATCAGAAAACAAAAATAAAAACAGAAACAGAGGCTGGACACGGCCCCGTGTTCAGTGGAAACGGCCCCATGTACAGAATCTGTATCTGGGCGTTTTAATTAAATTAACTGATTTCGTTGAGCACGGGGCGTGTTCAGTGAGCACGGCCCATGTTCAACCTACTGTATCTGGGTGTTTTATGAAAAATGTGCAGCACGGCCCCGTGTTCAGTGAGCACGGCCCGTGTTCAGCTTACTCTAAATGCAAAACTAAACTAAAATGCAGAAAAATGTGCGCGCGTTTTAAAAAGGTTTTGAAAAACTGATTAGGCCGTCGATTTTAAGCTTTCTTAAAATCCTTGTGTCCCCGGCAACGGCGCCAAAAACTTGATGCGTGTGAAGTGTTATATATATTAGGTGTATGTTTTAAGCCCTTTAACACTTTTTAGCCAAGTTTTAAATTTATAAAACACGATATTTACTAACACTAAACACACATATGGGCAAGTGCACCCATCGTGGGCGTAGTATAGTGTTGGTAAGATACCGAGGTCGTCCAAGGACACAAGAGCTTTTATTACCGGTTTATCCTCAACGTCTAATCAAATAAAAAAGATTAGAAAAATGTTTTAAACTAAGAAAATAAAAATTAACTAAAATGCTGAAAATAAAAATAAAAATAAAAATAAAAATAAAAACAGATAGAGAAGATGAATCACTTGGTTCCGACTCGTGTATAGTGTAACCTTTGATTATTTCCGCACTTTTGCACTTGTTTAAGAGATTATCTTAGTTATTGTAGTAGGCCCCTCTTTTGAAGGTGACGTTACCCTCAACCCAGTAGTTTGAGTCAGCAAGGATACAATCCTAAAGGGTCGGATTATTGAAAGATAATTAATTAAGTTATTAATGCAAATTATGGTCGGCCCCTCTTTTGGAGGTGACGTTACCCTCGACTAAGTAGTCTGAGTCAGCAGGGATACAGTCCTAAATAGCCGGGTTATAGTATTAATAGTAGTTAACTTATGAGGGGATCAAAAAGTTTGGACCCCCGCCATCCAATACCGTTAAGTATTGAAGGAGGTCCTACTAAATTTGACTCAGGTCCATTGCAGGACCTCTAAACGCTGAACAATGGCAAGACTCTTACCAAACCGTTCCCTTAACCCCCGACCAGGTAGCCAACATACCTCCATATAGACCGTGGAGATATGAATGGTGAAAATCTTTTATTTTATATAGACAGTAAAATAATGTCAAGACACCACGGACAAATGATAAGGAAGAATCACCTTCAACATAAGAAACTAGTTATTAAAGTCATTAATACAAAACCAAGTAAAAAGTGCGAAAAGATTAGAAATAAAAAGTATTACACTAGACACTTGTCTTCACCAAGTGATGTAAGAGACTTAGGCAAACATGGCCTTGATTGTCAAGAACTCTTACGATCAATCTTGGATCCCGAGACGACTCACACACTCTATGATGGACAATGGATGATGGTGGTGGATGATGGTGATATGATGGTGGTGGGTGAAGTGTGAGAGAGGTGGTGTGCCAAGGGATGGTTTGAGCTTAAGCCAAACACTCCTATTTATAGGCTGAACAGAAGCTCGGGCACGGCCCCGTGTCCACATCCTTCTCTTTCTTCATTTAATACAGCTTGTCTTATTAGTTGACCACGCCCCCGTGTCCGCTGAGCACGACCCCGTGTGCAGAAGAATCTTTGTACTATGAAGATTTGCCTAGATTGTGCGAATCTTATAGTTGACCACGGCCCCGTGTCCGCTGAGCACGGCCCCGTGGTGGGCAATAGAAGCTTCTACCACTTTGTCTTTTCTGCTGACACTTGGGCACGCCCCCGTGCTGGCTGAGCACGGGGCGTGTTCAGTCTTCTGTCTTCTTGTTTTGCTTGGGAAGATGCTGTCGTGGGGTCGGGCATGTCACGTTTGTTCCTTTTCTTGTATTTATGTTAGATTTTGCTGTCTTTTTGCTTCTTTTGTTAATTTGAGCTCATTTAATCCTGAAAATACAAAAGGAAGACAAAAGCACACTTTTTCCAACATTAGTACTAAAAAAGGGTTAGTTTTATGCCACAATTGATGAAATTTATATGTTGCATTTTGCACACATCAGTAACAGTCAGAAATAGGCATAGAGTAGGGTGGGAACCACCTGAAGGGCTCTTCAAGCGATGCTGGTGCGGATGGTCTAAAGTGAGGGATAGGAGGAAAGTCAGCTGAAGGAACAGGTCAAAACTTGGGGGCTGTCCCGAGGCGCCTTCCCCTGGTCAGGGAGCTGGGATCTCCTGTAGAAAGACGATTGGAATATCAGTACGGTGAGCATCAGACACAAACGGAGGTGGGGGAGCAATGTCAGCAGGTGCGGGCTGTGGTACATATGGATCAACAAGTGGGAGATCAAGTGGTGCAATATCGGGTAAGCCAAACGGAGAGGTGTGGGGAATCGAGCAGGGGATAACGGTGCAGCAGACGTCGCATCATCGTCATCTAGGTCAGTAGCGTAAAGCTGAAGTCATGCAGCCTGCAGGGCCGACGAAGTCACAGATTCAAAGGAGTCTACAACGGAGTGCAAGCTAGAGTCAGAAGATATCTCGATAACAGGTATGACAGGAGGGGGTACATCTAGCAAAACAACATCGTCAACCTCCCCATCACCCTGAGCATCTGCTGGGGGACCATCCAAAAACAAATCAACATCATCATCAAAAAGATCATTGAAGGGCCAATCCTCTGGGGGAATGACCACTAGAGGAACTACATCAAGAATGGGTGCAACGATATGCTCACCATCGGGGTGACCGATGATGAGGTGGTCGTTGATAGGAGCAGGGAAATCAAAAATGTCCTCAACAGGAATGGCATCAGCTATAGGAGCGTCTTCTCCAAAGTCTGGTAAGCCAAAGGGCTGAAAGTCATCCTCGTCGTCGGACAATATCTGTTGATCAGTCTCGGTATCTGATGTAAAGACCTCCGGCTCTGGAGCTACTTCATCGTCGAAAACGATGGCCATAGGATCATGAGCGTCAGACAATCCGCTCTCAGACGACGACATAGGTACCTGTAACATAACAATCATGACATGTGCACATATGTTAACCACTATCACTTGGTGTATGTAAACAAAGACAGGCATCATTTAATCATGTATTCACGTCATTCCTACGTGGGACTTTTTCTATCTTAACGAGTCTACCCCATGCAAACCAAACCATTGACTAGTGGTCCTTGCTCGTGTTTCTCGTCTTTCCTTTGTAAAATGTTTTTTCCATGGATCTTGGCGTTTTGTAAATGCAATGAAAAATATTTTGTGAAAACATTTTCATGAGAGAGCCCTAATGATTGTAGTCTAGACTCGAGAAGGGATCCTAGTTCGCTACAATCGAAGCTCTGATACCAAACTGTCACACCCTGACTTTTGCGGAAGCGCATGATGTGTGACTTGCTTAATATCATTGCATTCAATTATAACAAACAACTATATGATAAAAACCATGATGTTCATCCATTAATACAATTCAAAATATTACAAACCACATTGTTTTTGTACCAACCAAAGACTTCAAGTTTAACATACCAACCAACCAAATATTTTAAGTTCCATAAAAGACTTTAACAAAAGACATAAGTAAAATAAGGCTTTGATTCATGTATCTCATCGAGGATAAGATACACAACTCAAACCATTCAAAACGGGATGACATCATATCTTGTAAACACTTCTTGAAACATTGAAACGCCTACCAGATCCATATCAATTTCTTGAAATACATGTAATTTGAAAAACATCAACAAAAGTTGAGCGAGTTCATGCATTTTGTATGTGTGCACGAATAACCTTGTGAACATTTGTAAGTATGTATTTGTAAACCGGTATGAAAGCGTCTATGAATAGATCGATTAATGATTTGCAAGGTCATTAATATGTGTGCAATGGTGCAGGAAGGCTCAAACCTAGCAGATTTTGTATCGGGCTTCCGGTTGGAAGACATAGTCACCACCTTCGGCCACTTCTGGCCCAGGGGTGGGGCTCGCAACACCCAAATAGATCTATCACTCATGTCCCCCAGTCCTTATACGAGGATTAATGGTCTTAAGTGTACGCCTACCCATTCACATGATCTAACAATTCATTCCTTAGCTAACCATACCATTTGAAATCATTGAAATATTTGTAACATGCATTTCACCCCCGAAGTTATAAAACTGAAAACAGTTAAAAGAAAAGGGGGGGCATGAACTCACACGTTCTGCGGTCCGATGTAACTCAAAGGTCCTGTCGTGAAGTCGTGCAACTACCTACACACGTGTTACGTTTTATTAGAGGGCTAGGTCGTGTAACGACTCTTAGTCTTAGTTGTTATGACTTAATGTCCTTTGAGTTATATGTTGGATGTTCATTGTATTATTCCAAAGTATATAACTATTGGTTAAAATAATAATATTTTAACTTAATTTATATTTATTAATTATTTGGAATATTTGTTAAAATAATATATTTTTAATTTGGTATATTATATATTTATACATATGTATTTTCCCAAGTATGGGTGTACTTGTACTTGTGTATTTTGAGGCTTGTGTATTTTGCCAAGTATTGGTGGCGTATTCCGGTGTGTATTTGTATGTACGAGAATACGTATTTTCTTGTATTTATTAAGTATTTTATACTTAATCTTTGTATAAAACTTTCCGGAATATTATTTTTTTAATCAACTAAAAATCACCAATTTGTATTCTTAAAATATATGTATTTTAAGAAGACTTTTATAGAAAATAATTATAACTTTGCTTGACAAAATAATATATTTTCATATATCCTCAAAAATAATATATTTTCAAGATTAACTTAGAAAATATTTCTAATTCCATTTTTTCACCCAAAATGATATATTCTTAACTTGTTTAAGAAAATATATATTTCCTTCAAAAATAATATGTCTTCTAATTGTTCAAGAATATATATATATATATATACATTTATATATATATATTCTTTTCCACTCAAAAATAATATATTTTCTCCTTGATAAAATATGATATATCTTGTAATACTTGTAAAAATTATATTTCCCGTTTCTTTGATTTCCAAAATACCATTTAACTCATTTGTCGAAATATATATGAATTTAATTTCGGAATATATATATATATATATATATAGTCCATAGTCCTTGTTCGGTTTGTCCAATATTCGGGTATAAATTATATATTTGTTTTCTTGGAATTCTTGGTAATATTTTGTATCACAATTTTGGTATTTTGGTGAGTTATATTATTTTCAAGTCCTAAAATAATATAACTAATACAAATAATATACAAGTAGCACACAAGTGTGACCTCTAAATATATATTTCCCTAAATATATACTTAGTCACTTTTATTTATCAAAAATTCAACCTCCAATATTTGTATTTTTGTAACAAAAATTATGGCAAGCTTTTATACGAAAATCATGATTAAAATTTATTTGTAAACACATGTTTAAAAATATTTTTCTAAGTGTTTAAATACTACGAAAATTTTGTCATAGTTTCCCCTTAAAAATGGAGGTTTCCATGCTTTGAAAAAGCATATCATTTTCTTTTAAAATCATCATCAGTCATCAACAATTCAATCAATACTACCATGAGCCAAAATCATGCAATTTACACTACATCATGAACTTGAAATTTTGTAAAAGTATGAAGTAACTTAATAGGTTATTTAGTAGGTTTAGTTACCCTTAAAAATATTGTTATTTGTTTGTAAATCCCTTTCTTATGAAATTTAGTCTTTTACAACTTGTATGAAGATTTTCTAAAAATATTTCTTCTTGTATTTTTCTTGTTAACAACATGTTTCTATCCTTGATTTAACACTAAAAACATGATTAGTTTTTTTAAAAATCATGGTTATGTAAATCTTGTAAATAACTTTGGTTTCTTGAGAAAATTAGTTTTGTAATCATCCATTTACAAGACTTATAACATGTATTAAACTTCATCATACACAAAATCAACTTCATTTTCAAGTTCATGTGGAACATAAAGGATGATCATTTTGATTTTTACAAGATTCATCCTCTCACTTGCTAGATCATGTGTTTAATCACAATCTAGCAAGCTTCTTATGATGATCAACATCATAATCACAAGAAATCAACAATCAAGTATCATACACACACTAAATCAACATAGATTCTTATGTTTTTAAGCTTTATGTGAAAGATTATCTTTTTGTTTCTTCATGATCTTTATGATTAACCACTTACATAATCCTTTAACCATCAAAATTAGAAGTAAAATCAAGTTACAAGAGGCTTACTACCAGTACAAGGGCTAGGGAAGAATCAAAGATGAAGAAGATGATGAACAAGGTGGATAAAAGCTTATGGT
This sequence comes from Helianthus tuberosus, assembly GCA_030545235.1. Lineage (NCBI taxonomy): Eukaryota > Viridiplantae > Streptophyta > Magnoliopsida > Asterales > Asteraceae > Helianthus > Helianthus tuberosus. The sequence goes on from CM060363.1 coordinate 173,728,967, forward strand.
GAAGAACCTTCAAGCTCCAATGCCTCCAAGCTTCCTAACTTAGCTCCTAGCACCTTAGAATCACCTTGGATTGGTTAAGATTGAAGTGAAAATGGTGGTGGTGTGGTGGTTGTTGGCGGCCGAGAACAAGGAATGAGGAGAGGAGAAATATGAAGTTGTGAAGGTGAAATGTGTATTAGTGTGAGGAACTTGTGGTTTTAAACAAAGACTTCCCAACATCTATGTAACCAAGGGTCTTTATGTTTCAAAAGTTTAAAACAAATCAAATAAACAATTCAACAAAATCAAGGGTGGGTCCACCCTTGGAGACCGTCGAATGAAGGGGGGGGGGGGGGGTATAGTTGAAATGTAATGGTTGGTTAAGTAAGTTAGTTGAATTCTAAGGGTAATGTTTAGTGTTATGTGTGTTATATGATTATAAGATATATTATGATGTTGGTGCCCATAGCTAGCTCGGAAATGTTAAAACAGTGCTTCTAGTGAAAATTTGGTGTTTCGGGTAGTGTCCGGTTGTTCGGTTGGCTACCGGTTCGTTAAGGTGCTAAATTACGCAGTTTAGTGTGCTTTATGTTCCCTTTTATGAAAGTTTTGATTCTCGACACCTAGGAAGGTATTCTGGACCAAGAAACCATAATTCTGCATTATATTGTGTTGTTAAAATGCTGATTTTTGCTGAAATATGCAGAATTCTGCAATTTGTGTGAGTTTTAGGCACTTTTCGGCACTTAAATTATCTCTAGGAAGGCAGTTTTATGATCACTACTTTCCTACACACTATACTAGTGTGACTCTTGGTTTCGGGCTCATTTTGTGCCTTAAAATAATGCCTGTCTGAGTACTGAGTTCCCGTCAATACTTCTAGTTTGTCTGATAACTGTGCTAACTTTGGTTCGTGCACTAATTGAATCATATTGAATTGCATGCAATAGTGATAAATAATCATGCAACTTGTAATGCACTTGTAGGTATATGACAATAATCAGAAATCATTCATGTCATTAATTCCAATCATGCACAGTCATTAAGATACAATTTACTGTTTAATTATTTTACGGATACACGGAAAATTGATGGTTGTCACATCGCCGACTTGACTCAAAAACTACCTCGTGGGATAGTCACGGATGTAATTGTCTGGGTCGAGGATTTTACTATCCGGTGGACTTCCTTGTACTTGATTATGTCTCTTTGGACCGAACTAAGGATCGAACGGTTATCCTCGGTCGACCATTTTTAGCAACATCGAATGCCCAAATAAATTGCAAAACGGGTATAGTGAAATGACTTTCGGTAACCGTCGGTTGTAATTAAACATTTTTTCAGGATTAACGAATCCTCTAGTTAGCGACAGATGCTATATGGCAGACGTCATTGACGAGTGTATACCTCTATTCGACATGGGTCTCGAAGAGGAAAACACAATAGAGAAATGTTTTATGTTTTACAGGTTGCAAACGGTGACGAATCGAAGCATAGATGAGGAGGAAAGGAAGATGGAAGTGATGGCGGTGAAAAAAGGAAGACCCCCTTGGACACAAAAATGTGGAATGTCTTCCGAAGAAGATTGATACGAAGTTGAAGCCATCATTAGAAGAGCCGCCGGTTGTGGAGTTGAAAGTGTCGCCCAAGCATCTCAAGTACGCTTGTGTGGGTGAGGGCAACACACTCCTAGTCAGTATTGCATCAAACTTAACTAGAGAGCAAAAGGAGAAATTGATTCTTGTAGGATCGTTGAATCGATCAAAATGAGTCGATCAGAAGAGTTCTAGACTAACTCAGAGGCGGAATTCATTGATTTGATCTTCATTCAGCTTGATAGGCATTTAGATACACTTTAACTATCTCTTGTATTGATTTCAGAACATTTTACATGCTGGAGATACTTCGGCAAAGCTTCGCTACCGGAATCAGGAATGTTACAAATGACAACCCAAGACCCTCTATTTATAGGAACAGCCACTTCGCATGAACATGACTCTCCAGTTCGTGTGAACTGGCCACTTCATGTGAACTGGCTTGTTCAGCTCTGTTTCCTGTTTCTTTCGAACTACGCGTCTTGGTTTATCTAATCTATTACATGACTCGATACAAGACAAAGTCGACAGACATATGCACCAACAAACTCCCCCTTGGATGTTGACGAGTCTTCAGTACGAGTCTTCAGTATGTCAAGTCTTCAGTCTTGATCAGTCTTCACGCTCTTTCCAAAGTATCTTTCTTTGTAAGCATCCTTCAATCTCTATCTTCTTCTATCTCTCTCTTACTTTCCCAGAATCGCAATCTGACTCTATCTTCTCTTGATCAGATCTCTTGATTCCTTAAGTTTTAACAGCATTAGTAGCTTCTATCTTGAGCTTTGTTCCAGGATCTTAGTCTGGCACTCTAACATTCAGACTCCCCCTTAAGTTGTTCCAGGATCGTATCATGGTTCAAACTCTGCTCAGGCTTCGCTTTGCAGCTTTCATAGGTTCAGGACCATTGCCTGGCACCCAGAAACCTGGTTCTAATCTGCATATCCTCAGGATTCGTAACCTGGCTTTTTACCTGCACAAAACTCTACCCAAAAGTAAGTTTCACAATTATTAGAAATTTAACAATTTTAGACACCACTTGTAGATATCCTCAAATCAACATGATCTAACATTTTTAATCTCTGCTTGACCATTTGTATTCGAAACATTCAAAATTGACATTTCATTAATTTTTCTTTTCAAAATAAACTCTCCCAACCCTATTGTCCATCATGTTCAGCACTTGGAATTTTGAAAATCAGCTTTTCAACATCAGTTGTCGAAAATAATATGAAATAAAATCTTTTTGAATTTTTCAAAATTTTATGCTAAAACACACTTAAACTCTTTTTGGATTTTTTGGGAAATAAACTATATACAGACATATTTTTGTGAGTTTGCGTAAGAGGATCATATCAGTTTATAACAAACCACTAGCACCGTTGAGCTTTAAACACTTTAAGTTCTAAACGATTCACTTAGATTGTCAGTATACTGATCCACTTAAATTTTCATACAAAGTTCAATTGATTCGAGATACGAGATTAGTGTTTTAATGGACTTAAACTTATTCGCGTGTCCCACCTCAGAATATACTCCCGTATCCAGACTCCTATATTCAGTCTTACAGGTGAATGTACACTAATGATATCTGTAAGGGGTAATTACGAGACCATGATAGCTCAGGCTATTGGTTCCTCAAAATCAGAGAGATGATGGCTCGTCTTTCGGTGTGTCCCGTTTGGGGATCTTTTCTTCAACAGCACATGATTAGCATTTTTCAATGTTTCATCATTTTTTATGCTGAGGGTGGGCTTTATGATTAAAGCTGTGCAAAGTATTATACAAGGACTAGGCTATTGCTCCCGCAAAATCAGAAGTCCTAGTATAATACCCCAGATATCACCTCGCACAAAGATCTAGTATGTCAGAAATAGAAAGCCCTTTAAACAAGATTTCAGGGGTTACCTATATATCCAAGAGATGTTCCCCACGAAATAAGTAAGTGTTTGATATTTAGGTTTATATCTCGACAACAATCTACTAAGCGTGTAAAAATCTACTGGCATATCATCAGTGAGACCGTTTATCACATTTGAACTTTCTAATTCTTTAGCGTACTGTGATTGTCTACTGATGTACTATCATTTCCTCTTTTTCACAACAAAACTCATTTTTGATTTTTCGATGTTTTTGGCTTTTTCAAATTTTCTAATGTTTTTGGATTTTTTGAAATTTCTTACTCCCCCTAAAATTCAAAACTATTTAAAGAAAATTTGACAAACCGATGTGAATTGCTTCAATTCGCCATCCACTTTGTTTAAACAATCAGAACTCCACCTGACAACAAACTATTTTCCTATTATGATTTCAAAACACTTAAGTTTGTTTTAATCAAAATGGTTTTTCTGAAAAATTAGTTTTGTTGATACCACTTGTAAGACCGGGGTTTAGTTCATCATTTTGTTCTTTCAGCAGTTTATGAATGAATCCCCTTCTAAGTTCACTTTTCCTTTTCTTTCATCACGTGTATGAAAGTTAAATCAAGTTCAACTTAATAACCTTAATTAACCACTTGAGGGTTCTTATCAACAATACCACTTGTAATTCGAAATATAACAATTTGAATTTCTTAAGAAAGATGCTGATTCCTACTCCCCAATTACCAACCTGGAAGTTCTGGCAAGTCAGGATTTTCAGTTAAAGAGATTCTCCCAAGCCTGACGGTCCTTGGGAGATTCCGAGTTATCATTTCTCAGTTTCTTTCCTTTCTTCTTCTTTTCATAGTATTCCTTTACCCCTTTGACCTTCCCGTCAACCATTTTTCCAAAAATATTTAGAACTTTAGGGTTAAAGGCTTTTTCGACATCAAATTCTTTCTTTTCAGAATAGAATTGATTCGAAATCTCTACTTTTCCAACTTTTTGTTTAAAATTTTCAGTCCGCAATGGTGGAAAGTTTGCGTCATCCACTGGCGGAACAGAATTTTCACTTTTTAGCTCAATTTGTGGCTCCTCTGACTTTGACGAGTCAGATTCATCGCCAGAACTAACATATGATTTCTTAACAACCCACTGTTGGTTGTTAAGATTCACTTTTCTTTTGTAAAATCTTTTTGAACACTCACCAACTTCAAATGTATAATTTTTAAACACTTTAAATTTTTCAGTTGGTGGTTCAGTTTTCTCAACAACTTTTTCTTTGAGTTTATGAGACACTCCTTGTTTTGTGTTGGTTGCCTTTGGACAATTCAAGGCAATGTGCCCAAATTTTTGACATTGGTAACAGGATCTTGTCTCCTTTTTCTGAGCAGCTTCATTTTTCATTCCTTCTTGCTTCTTAGCAAGGAATTCTTTGTTCGTCTGCTTCCAGAATGAGCTCTTTTCTTCTACTTCGGAACTTGATCCTGAAACAAAAACAACTTTTGATTTAAAATCTTTAACATATTTTTCATTTTTATGATTTTCGGGTGGAATAAAACCCAATCCCTTCTTTTTGAAATTACTGTTATGGTTTGGTTTCTTTCGATAACCAGAACCAGAACTGTAACCTTTTTTCTTGTTTAACCTTTGTTGAACTCTTGAGGTGTATTTTTTAGGTTTTTCAGTAAGATTTACCTCTTTTATTTCAGAAATATTAATTTCTGTTAATTTGAAAACCTTGTTAATCATTTCAGTTTTAACACCTCTTATTGGAAATTCTTCATCAGAATATAATTTGTCGGAATCATTCAAAGTATATGCTACTTTGAATGTTTCGCCATTCAAATTATTTTGTGACATCAGAAAATATTTATTGTAAACCCTTTTGCCCTTTTCAACTGTTGGACTTGAAGTTTCAGACTTTGACTTTGACTTTGAACTCTTAGATTCAGACTTTGACTCTGACTCCTCATCCTTATCCAACACCTGATCGACCACCTTCTTTTTTAACTCAGACTCATGATCAGTGTCAGACGATGTGAATGTGACATCAATATTGTCTGGCAATCCATCTGAAGGTTCAGATTCCCACTTTAAATTGGTTACCTTTTTTACTCTTTTTGAATTAGGATTTCGTGGAGAATATTCGTCTTCAAGTGGAGGTGGACACTTTGTATAATTGGTACTATTTTTCTTACCAGTATTCTTTACTTCAGAGTTTTCCTCTTCAAACGCTTTCATGCCTTCAACTGTAGGATAAATCCTGTCAATCACATAAGAAGCACATGAGTAACTTTTCAACAATCTATTTACCCTCTCAGTTTCTATTCTCTGAGTTTCCAACTTTTGTTCAAGTTTAGCACATTTCTCAATGTAATTATTGATGATTTTCTGCTTTGTCATGAACGCTCCATTGAGTGTCTTCATAGCTATTGCTTGTTCACTGCTTGACTTGTTATATTGATTCATAGCTTTGTTTAAAACATCATAAGATTCTTTCAGTCTGTTCATGTTATGAATCAATTTGTTGTTGTGCCTTTTCACAGTATCACAATTTTCACATTTCTTAGGCATCTTTTCAGTATCAGCTTCCTTCTCAACCTTAACAGCTGGAATTTCTTTAACCTGCTTCTTTATCACTCGAATATTTTCATCATCACTGTCATCTTTTTCTTTAACAGTTGCTGCCTTATGATTCTTCTTTTTCGCAGCTTGTCCTTCTTTGATCTCTTCCGGTTTACCTGCAAAATTCAAATTATTCCTATCAGATAAAAATCTTCTTTGATAATATTCAAGTTTTTGAATTTCTTCACTGTCGTCATCACTCTCTTCATCTTATGAGTGATCAAAGATTGGCGCTCTTTCTGAAACCTTTCTTGTTGAAACTGGTTCTTCTTCGTTCTTTTTAGGACTGAATTTCTGAGATTCGTAATAAAAATACGCTATTTCATCTTCAGAATCCATGTTTCGGTTTTAAAAATTCACCAAATCAGAATTCCAAACGAGCTGGGGTTTTGAAACGAGCTGGAAATCACAAACAGTCTGACAAGAGCAAACAATCTGAGTGTTTGATACTTCAAACGAGTTGAATTTCGTGCGGTCTGGTGAACTTCAAACGACTTGGTTCAAAAATTGTTTTTAATTCAAAGTCCACAAAATTTCAACTTCCACGAGGCCCACTAACAAGCCTAATCACAAAGTCTTGAAACTAGATAACAACTTGATCCAAAACTCGGTTTAAACCACTCAGTTAAAAATACCAAATTTCACAAGCCCACAATTAAACTTGTATAATATCGGCTCAATATACTATCGGTCCAATAATTAGCAGCCCACTTATCAAACTTTCGATTCAATATCCACCACCCAATCCAAAAGCTTCAAATTGTATCGGCCCACAATCAAATTTAGCCAAAAAGACTAAAACTCCAACTATGGCCCAATGAACTCTGAATCAAAACCCAATAATGTGCTGTCAAACAATTTCTAAATGAAATGCTATTGGGCCGAAAACCTTGAATGAATGACCAAATTAATGATCACATGGGCCGAAGACTAATCTGACATACCATGCAATATCTCACATGCAAAGGCCGACAACTTTGATATTAATCAACTTCTGATTGGACCGTCAATATGAATGTTTGACTAATTTGAATATGCTCAACATCCAACATCAGTGGTTGTATCTATCAAAGTAATCACGTGGATGATATAATGGCCTATATTCAATCAATTTTCATGCAAACTATTTATATTTGTAAACAATGGCCGACAAGCTTAATTCACAACTCAATTCTCATTGGGCCGCTCCAGAAATCTGAATCACATTAAGTTATGATTGGGCCGCACAACATGTCTCAATCACATGGGCTTGACAACAAACAGACGAATTCACGTGATGTATTAAATGAACCGAATGATTTCAAACAACCTGAAGACCTTTTAACCACACCGTACGACCTGAAGAATATATTTCAAACGACCTGGAAAGTCTATAACCACTTCCCACAACCTGAATAACTATCTCAAACGACTTGGAAAGCCTATAACCACTTCACACGACCTGATGTGTCCAAACCATGCGAACTGGTACAACAATGTACAATCCGCGCGAACTGGGTGAATATCTCAAACGAACTGATAATTTTTTCGAACAAACTGGCATGATTTTGGTTGATTTTTGTCAAAATTGATCACGTTTTAGGTTGAATTAAGTCTAATTCTTTCAAGGATTGTTTAAAACAGTGTTTCACGTGTTATATCACAAAATCAGTCCATTTTATCCGTAAAATCTTGGTTAATTTGATGAAAAAAGTGTAAAAGAATGAGTAGAAGTCAGAATTTTCGGTGAAAACGGTGAAAACAAGCTGAAATGGTAAGAACTCTTCCTCCTGAGCTCTGATACCACTAGTAGGATCGTTGAATCGATCAAAACGAGTTGATCAGAAGAGTTCTAGACCAAATCAGAGGCGGAATTCATTGATTTGATCTTCATTCAGCTTGATATGCACTTAGATACACTTTAACTATCTCTTGTATTGATTTCAGAATGTTTTACAGGCTGGAGATACTTTGGCAGAGCTTCGCTACCGGAATCAGGAATGTTACAAATGACAACCCAAGACCCTCTATTTATAGGAACAGCCACTTCGCCTGAACATGACTCTCCAGTTCGTACGAACTGGTCCAGTTCGTGTGAACTGGCCACTTCGTGTGAACTGCTTGTTCAACTCTGTTTCCTGTTTCTTTCGAACTACGCGTCTTGTTTTATCTAATCTATTACATGATCGATACAAGACGAAGTCGACAGACATATGCACCAACAATTCTGGTATTTGTCACTAATAGGGCGCCTATTGGGTGGACCATAGCAGATTTGAAGGGAATTAGTCCCTTAGTGGTGATGCACAAGATCATCACAGAATACGGTGCAACTCCTTCTCGTGACGCACAAATGAGGTTAAATCTGAACATGCGTGAAGTCGTCAAGAAGGAGCTTTTGAAGTGGCTAGATACGGGTATCATTTACCCCATCTTGGATAGCTAGTGGGTAAGCCCAACGCAAACCGTTCCCAAAAAGGTGGGCATTCAAGTCGACACTAATGACGTAGGTGAAGAGGTCGCCACTCGTCCGGTAACCAGGTGGCGTATTTGTATTGATTATAGGAAGTTGAATTCCGCAACTTACAAAGATCATTTCCCTTTATTGTTTATTAACCAAATTGTTGAGAAGTTAGTGGGTCCAAAATTTTATTGTTTCTTGGATGGGTATTTGGGCTATAATCAAATTGCTATCCATCCAGAAGATCAAGCTAAGACCACGTTTACTTGCCCATAGGGCACTTTCACATTTAGGCGAATGCCATTCGGGTTGTGTAATGCTCACGCCACCTTTCAAAGGTGCATGATGAGTATATTTTCAGATATGGTGGGGTAGTCTTTAGAGATCTTCATAGATGACTTCTCGATATTTGGGTTGTCATTTGATGCTTGTCTTGACCATTTAGAAAAAGTTTTGACAAGATGTGTAGAAACTAATTTGGTTTTAAGTTGGGAAAAGAGCCATTTTATGGTTTAAGAGGGGATCGTGTTGGGACACGTTGTGTCGAGTCGTAGGAAAGAGGTTGATCGCGCAAAGGTGCAAGTCATCTCTACTTTGCCTTATCCCACGAGTGTTAAGGGTGTTAGATCATTCTTAGGTCATGAGGGTTTTTATAGAAGGTTCATGAAAGGGTACAGTGACATAACGAAACCATTGTGTACTTTGTTGCTAAATGACCAACCGTTTGATTTTAATAAAGAATGTAAAAATGTTTTTAACATTTTAAAAGAGAAATTGGTTGAGGCCCCAATGTTGCAATCTCCGAATTGGTCTTTACCTTTTGAAATCATGTGTGATGCAAACGACTATGCGGTTGGGGCTGTGTTAGGTCAATGGGTAGACAAAAAGCCGGTTGCCATATACTACGCAAGTAAGACTCTCTCGGATGCACAATTGAATTACACAATTACCGAGAACGAGCTACTTGCGGTGGTATATGCATTGAATAAATTTCGGGGATACATATGGGGTACTAAAGTGATCATCTATTCTGACCACACTGCTGTCAGGTACCTCATGGAGAAGAAAGATGCGAAGTCGAGACTGATCTGGTGGGTTTTGTTGCTATAAGTGTTTGACTTCGTGATCCAAGACAAGAAGGGTAGCGAGAATGTGGTGGCTGACCACTTGTCCCGTTTGACGGTAGAGGAGGGTTCTTCACAAGTTGAGATCAAAGAGACCTTTCCAGATGAGCACATTTTGAAAATTACGGTATTACCTTGGTTTGCTAATATTGTGAAGTATTTGGTGACATGTGATTTGCCAGCTTATTGGGATAGGCGGAGGAGATTTCATTTCCTCTCTCATATCTAGTACTACAAGTTGGAAGAACCGGATTTGTTCAAGACGTTGCGGATCAAGTCGTGGGAAGATGTGTACCGGATGACGAGATTCCGAGCATTTTGATGCACTTGCATGCATTTGCTAGTAAGGGCCATTTTAGTGGTCACAAAACCGGGCACAAAGTGAACAATACTGGGTTTTATTGGCCGACTATCTTTAAAGACGCTTTTAATTTTGCTAAAAATAGTGTTGAGTGTCAAAAGTTAGGGGGTATTTCCAAGCAGGATGAGATGCCCATGCAACCGATCCTCATTGTTGATATTTTTGACGTGTGGGGGATCAATTTCATGGGCCCATTCCCAAATTCGCATGGAAACTTGTACATTTTGGTGGCGGTCGACTATGTGTCTAAATGGGTTGAAGCGATTGCCACCAAAACAAACGACCATACCGTAGTTTGCAATTTTGTTCAAAATAATATTATTTCAGGATATGGGGTTCCCCGGTATCATTAGTGATGGGGGATCTCACTTTAAGAATTTTAATTTTGGCAAACTATTGAAACAGTATGGTGTTGACCATCGAATAGCTACCCCCTACCACCCGCAAATGAGTGGTCAAGTGGAAGTGTCGAATAGACAAATCAAAGAGATTTTGCAAAAGTCCGTTCGATCAGACCGTAAGGATTGATCAATGAAGTTGAATGATGCCTTATCGACCTACCGAACGGCACATAAAATACCTATTGGCACTACACCTTACCGCTTAGTTTACGGTAAAAATTCTCACTTACCAATTGAACTTGTTCATCGTGCATTTTGGGCAATTAAAGAGGTTAATGTTAAAATACAATGATGCATGTAAGGAGCGGAAGTTAAAGCTATGTGAGTTGGAAGAGCTTCGGGAAGAGGTATATGAGTGTGCCTCGAAATACAAGGATGGTATGAAGATAGCACACGATGCGAAGTTGAAGAAGAAGGAGTTCGTTGTGGGGCAAAAGGTTTGGCTCTACAATTCGCGACTCAAGTTCTTTCCCGGGAAGCTCAAAAGATATTGGATGGGCCCGTATATCGTTACATGGGTCGGGAAATTGGGAGATGTCACCATTGAGGACCCGAAGGATAGGTCGAAACAAACGGTCAATGGCCATAGATTAAAATCTTTCTCGATGGTAGTGACGAAGTTGAGCTAAACAAAGATTCGGTAAGCTTCTTGGCGAGCGTTCCGACATATGAGGGTAACTAAGGACCGGTAACATTTGTAAAGTTTAGTACATTTTAGTTGTTTTGTTTATGTTACTTGTTCCATCATCGTTATTTCGTTTCGTGCTAAAATCCTTGATGTGTGAAGTTCCGGACATCACGAATGGGTCATGAAGATGTAAGGTACGTTTTGGACTTGTTGTGTGTATTAGGAACAATACACGATTATTTGGGGGGTGGTAGGATTCGTTAAACGAATGTTTGTTTTTCTAATTAAACCCATAAAAATTCACAAAAGCATTTTTAATAATTTTTAGGAATTTTTCTAGCATGGGTCCCTTTAGTAAAAATCCCTCGGTGGTTCGAGTCGACATCAATTCGCGTATGAAGCTGATCAAGGCATCGGGAGGTTCTAGTAATTAGGGGAGGCGTCGACGACGAGCTCACCACCGTCGCCGACGCGGCTCGGTTTACTCCGACAATGATTTTATAATTCAACTTGTTTTTTTTTTTACGACCCTAACTCAACCAAACCCATTTTAAACATGACCCAAAAACAAATTTCACCACATATATATGACCCATAACCTACCCAACATGATCCTAACTCCCTTATACCCACCAAACACAACCTAAACCTTCATAACTTCACTTCATCTTCTCCACAAAACCCCAAGAACCCTAAATCTTCTTCTTCTCATAACTTTTTCAATTCTCCACCAAATCATGTTATATTTTAGTCTAACGTGTGTTGTTTTTTGAGAGCTACAGAACTTCTAACTCAGTTTTCACCGATTCTTGCGTGTATGCGAGATATCTGAGCTGCAAATTTCGGGTTTTTTAGAGTGATCTTCAAAAGTGCTTGTTTTTCATCTCTTTATCGTTCTATTTCTTCTACATCGCTAAAGGTAAGAAATTTACTAATTTTTTATCATGATTATCATAAGGTTTGTCTATTTCTTCCGAATTTTTTGAACTTAGTTGTTTGCGAGTAGGTTGTTTATGATACACTTGTGATATGTTAACTTGAATTCAGGTCACGACTTGATTTGGGTAGGATTGAACATTGAACAAGTGTGGGGATGTGATTACACCCACTTGTTCACATGATTAAGCATGAACATGAACATGATGTTGAACATTGTTGAAGTCTTATGAATTTCGGATTTTAAACATGAAAAATTGATTTCTAGATGTTAAAGTTTGCTACTTGCAAAGTCAAAAAATTGGCTAGTTTACATCTAAGGATTAATTGAAGTTCAACATTATGATTTATGCTTAAGTTTGAGTTGATTTGATCTTTTGAGGGTATATTGATTGTTTTGGTGTTGTTGTTTTGCTGTCATGGCTAGCCAAAAACGAACCAAAACCACAGATGAAGGAACTTCTTCATCCGATGGTGTATCGGTGAAGTGGAAACAACGGTGCAATTTAACGATTATAGAGGACAGGTTGTTCCGACAGAATTAGAATTGGTCTAGGTATAATGATGAAAATATTGGGGCACAATGGGATGAAGAACAGACCAAGCCGTTGCACCGATTCAACAACAAACAGTTAGACGTCAAGTTATGGAGATACAAGATGGCTCAAGTGAAGAACACTATAGATAAAGTTTGTGTTTGCGAGCGGTTGGTGAATGTTGAATAATTCCGACAAATCGGAATTACACAAAAGTTCGAGAGACTGGTGTGAAGGCGCGACTCAAAAGGTATATTTGAAAGCGGTAACGGAATGGTTGGCAACATTGCGGCTCGAAAATCCAAACGGTATATAATTTTTCTTTTCAACCCATTTGCCCGACAAACATCACAACAGTTTATTTAAACAGTTTTATATAATAAAAATTGTATTTTAAGAACAACTTATTAAAATAAATTATCAACGTAAATAAACTAGTTAATTATTTCAATAAATCAGAATTTGTATTTTAAGTCAGTTATAATCAAACAAAATGTACAATTACAATTAGGTTTATTATCAACTCCTGTTTTTGTTATTTACTACTTTTCAAATACTTGTTCTAAGATAACCCTCGTTGTTTCAAGTTTCCTAATCTCATTCATGCGCATAATTATACAAAGAATCGCAAACACTGTGAGTGAATCTTACAACTCCCTTTTTTTCTTTATTATACGATTTTTGGGGTGTATCATGTGTCGCATATTATTATTAGACTTTACGAATTCAAATACGTGCAATTACAATTATGTGAAGTATATGTGTTATGTGTTGGTTGTTTGTTTGTCACTTGGTTCGTTTCATTCATTTCAGCCATTACATCATCATAGGCTCATTTGTTCCCCGTTATTTATGAGCGGAACTTGACGTTGCCAAACATACGAGGTCAGTTCCGTTTGATTGAGCTTAGACCTTGTAGCACACCATAATACCGTGCAACATTTGTTTATTGTTTGAGGTTGTTTTATAAGGTTTGCCATATGATATACAACATATCTACTTACATTGGTTAAGCACGTTTTCTCAATACACAAACTAGATATATTATTTTCCTAATAACAATGAGGTTCACTCACCAAACTTTATTGACCCAGAAACTACTTTTACACATAATACATGTGAACAGACTTGAAGAGAATATTGGACATAGGATGGGCCTTAGTTAACAAGAAACGGATTAATGTAGATTATTGTTATGAACAATGTCTCATATATGTAACTGTTTTATTTGGATTATATGCTATGTGAAACATTCGATGTAGATTAATGATTATTTAAAACACGTAATAGCAAGTCATAAGCTTTGGATAAACCAAATCATGTCGCGATCACCTATTCCGCTGCGGGTCGGGATGTGACACTTTGTACTTTGTCTTCTTGTTTCTTCTAAGCAGTAGTTCTGTTCTAGTAGTTTAAGTGGTTGTTGGATAACTTTCAAGGGGGAAAACTTTTGGATTTTCATATGTATTCCAACTTATTCAATCAGGCAGGGAAGATGGTCTCCCTTGGATTTTGACTTTCATCATCAGCAGATCTTATATAACCCAACAAGTGTTTGTTATAGTAAAAATAAAAGGTAATCAATATTTGATATTTGGAAATTAGAATGAGTCAAATATCCATGTGTTTCTTAAAATGTCTAAAATGTAAATGAGTTCTAGGCAGGAAATAATGTTGAAAAGGAACCAGAGACTGACATGCGGCACCAAAGTTTTTCATTTATTATATAGTATATATAGTGTGAGGTTCAATGGGGAACACTAAAAAAGTGGGGAATCGGAACAGTGTATTTAATATGTTAAATATATCTTAAAATTTCAATTTAAAATGTTAAAAGTTATTTTTTTTTAAATCGAAGCTTTTGCATATAGAGATGCGTAGAAGTTATTTCAATATAAAAGTATTGTAATTTTTTTTTACCAGGTTGAAGGATGGAGAAACTTTTCTTATGAGAAACTTTTCTTATTACGATTACATGAGTTTGACTATTTGGATAGGGAGAATGGAAAAAGAAAATAAAATAAATCTTGCTTAAAAGTGGTTATCTCCATGTTTTTTTAGCATCATTTATGTTTTCTTATCATCCCAACCTATATATGTGTATCTATTAAAAGGTCCATTTTGTCTAAATAGCCTAAAATATATTTTTGTTTTGGATCAAAATCGGCTAAAAGGCTCAAAGAAATCCGATTGTATGTACTCATTCTAGGGGCATCGGAACCGTCTTGTTGAACCCTAAAACCTAAACTAATGACAAACCCTAAAGCTAATCCTAAAGTGAAATCCTAATCGTAAACCTAAACCCTTAAAATAAACCCAAACACAAAACACTAAAGCTAAATAAAAAGTTAAATTCTAAAAGCTAAACACTAAATGTTAAACCCTAAAAGTTAAGATGGTAACGTTCGATGAGCCGGATCTAACGCCGTTGAATGAGTTCAATCTAATTTCATTAGAGATGGCTAACGATAAAATAAAAATGCTTTCTTATCCTTATGTATACAAGAATGGCTATCGTGCGAAGCGTACTCGAGTAGGAGATTGCGCTGCATGTCATTCCTTAACGTGCGTGATTAGGGTAATTAGATATTTATTCATGCGTAATTAATGTGATGTTATGCGTGATTATGTAATGGTATTCGTGACAATGTGATGTTACACCATAAAAACGAATATTTTTTCTTTTTAATTTGAGTAATGTATCGCTATAGTTTTTTTTTTTTAATTTAAAAAAAAAAGTTTTACATTCTACATGATTAAGAGGTCTTCTGACATCTAATTTAGTTTATCATCTGCATTGATTTTATGCATAATTTTGCTCTCATTCGTTTGTGTGTATAAGTAGTTTACGAGTTACATATGTGTATCTTGTGATCTTAATATGGTTTTTTTTTTTTTTTTTGCAAAGACTAATAAAATCGAAAAAGTCCATGTTTAAGGATGAGAGATGGCCTCTTCTTTCAATTGTCGTATCTTCTTCGAATTTGGCAGAAGAAATGGAGAAACTTTTCTTATTACGATTATGTGAGTTTGACTATTTGGATTGGGAGAATGGAAAAAGGAAATAAAATAAACCTTGCTTAAAAGTGGTTATCTCAAAGGTTTTTAGCATCTTTTAAGTTTTCTTATGATCCCAATCCATATGTGTGTATCTATTAAAAGGTCCATTTTATCTAAATAGCCTAACATATATTTTTGTTTTGGATCAAAATCGGTTCAAAGAATTCCGATTGTATATACTCATTCAAGGGGCATTAGGACCGGCTTGTCAAACCCTAAAACTTAAACTCTAAATTTAAATTCTAACGACAAACCCTAAAGCTAATCCTAAAGTTAAATCGTAACCTAAACCCTTAAAATAAACCCTAACGTAAAACACTAAAGCTATACGCAAAAAGTTAAATTCTAAAAGCTAAACACGAAATGTAAAACACTAAAAGTTAAGACGGTAACGTTCGATGAGCCGGATCCAATACCGTTGAATGAGTTCAATCGGATTTCATTTGAAGTGGTTAATGATAAAATAAAAATATTTTCTTATCCTTATATATATATATATATATATATATATATATATATAGAGAGAGAGAGAGAGAGAGTAAAAGACAATAGGGGTTATCGTGCGAAGCATACGCGAGTAGGAGATTGTGCCACGTGTCTTTTCTTAACGTGTGTGATAAGGTATTATTCATGCGTGATTTATGTGATGTTATGCATGATTATGTTAAATCTGGTTATGCATGATTAGTGTTTGAGTTTTATAACATGCATAGTTTACTTGCGTATGCTTCGCATTTTATGGCACTCTTGTACGTTAACCAACCTCGCTCTATCCCTCCCCCCCCCCCCCCCTCTCTCTCTGTATATATATATATATATATATATATAGCAAAATTCTTGCACAAAGTCTAAATCACCTACGCAATGTAGGAAAGAATGTGGAACATTGATCTAGCAAATTCAATAGTTCATTTTAAGATCAAGATTAAGTGGTCACGAAATCTTGCAGTCACGTACATTTAGAAGTGGTGAAAGGGCCAAACAGAAATATGTACTATTGTTGACTTATAAATCAACTTCCCTCACAAATTTTAAACAACTTAACTTTTAATACGCTAACATTTATATAATAAAATTACACCATAAAAACAAATATTTGGCTGTAGTTTTTTTAATTAAAATTTTTTTACATACTACATGATTAAGAGGTCTTTTGATATCTAATTTAATTTTATCATCATTTTCTGATGATTTTGCTCTGGTTGGTTTGATTTGGATTCAGTTTATCCATTCTAGGTCGTTGTGGGGGAAGGTAGAATTGTAATCTATTTTTTTTAAAACGGTAAGGAACGATGTGCTATCTACTGTGATACTGAGCGTTGTGGCCAAGGTCGACTACTCGACCGCCGCCAGCCCCTTAGCTCTCCAAGAGGTGCGGAAACCCGACCTCCACCCGCCCGAAGGCATGACAGTGGAATAATTGGTAAAACCTCGCCTCCCATCCAAGACGAAGCGGCGCCACCCGTATTCACTCTTCACCTGGATGTCGCAAAAAATAATGAGGTGAGTGGGAGGCGAACCTGGGTTACAAGGAACACCAAATCTTTCTCCAACCACTCCACCACTACCTCATTGAGAAAATTCTAAGCTATTAATATGGTTCGATATGTGATGGAGAAAAGAAAACAGTTTTGAAAGTGAATTTTTCCATTATAGTGTTAAAAACGATATATCACAACCATTATTTTTTTATCAACAATTGTAACGGCTGAATAGGTGCTCTCACTAAACTAAAAGCGTAAAATGCCCATATAGTCCCTCTGGTTTTATAAAATAACATAGTCTCCAACTTTTAGAAATTACACCTGAAGAGGTATGGTCCCAATTCCATGCACACATGGCAGGGACCATACCACTTTCTTTGCCCTACATGGCGCTTACATCAGCAAGCGAATCCAGAAGCTTCTAGAAGCTCCTGGAAGACGTCAAGGGGGACACCGAAGATACTCCTCCAGACAGAAAGGACGATACGTGTCACCATTAATCAGGCGCATGTAGACCTGCGACAAATCTGGGGGCAGACCGACAGCAGCAGTACGATTTCTCCAGCATGGACAAATGTTGGCGCGCCACGTGGACCACTATCCTGACCACAGCAGAGGAGACCAAGAGGATATTCCCCTCGGTCGGACAGCTGGCGCCCAATAGCAGCTGGCAAGGTCGCTCCTCCCTCTTTCACCCTCCGGCTATAAATAGGACCCTTCATCATTCACGTTATCCATTCTGTTCTCCTTGCATTTCACCTCTAACACACACTCTTTATTCCTCAGAACAGTACTTATTCTCACGCCGGAGCCCGGTTAAGAGGAAACCCCCATATTCCCCTCTTAACCAGCTAACGGTTTGCTGTTTTGCAGGAACCCGGTCACAAGCAAGTAGAGAAGGAGATTGAACCCACGTAAGAGACGACCCAACTAGTTAACCACTGGTGTTAGCTAGTGTTTCATCAACACCGGTGCTTCTTGTGGTTTGACGAGTTGTTACTCGGATAGTTCCTGAGTGGATGCTTGTTAGTTTTCTCCATTAAATCTATGTAAAAAGTCGAAATTACCCATTGATTTTATTAAAATATAAGAAAAAACTAATTCATCATTTAAAATATTAATTGGGCCCCACAATTAATTATTAATTATTAAATACAATACATAACACCCCACCCTCACCCCACCTCTCTCTCTAAATCTGTGAATCTCTTTTCAAAACCACAACAACCACCACCATGACATCACAAAACCACCAGTCACCACCACTATACCACACCACACCACATCTACCAAGCACCATCAATCAACCACTGTAACAACCACAATCACGACGTCGCACCACCACCGCTGCACCACCTCATCCCTGAACCCCGACCGCCGCACCACCTCCACCCTAAACCCATCACCGCCACACCACCTCCATCCTAAAAATATAACCGCCGCACCAATTCAAACACCCCAAATTTTCTCTTTAATCTCGCAATAACCCACTCAAACAATCTATATACATAATTCACCACCACTAAAATAGCCTAATTATACAAGGTGTGTGCAGTTCGCAGACCTAATTGACCAAATTTATAGGTTCAAACCCCCACCCCTCTACTTGTCTGTCACACCCCGATATCTCCACGTATTACCGATGGGCCCGGTGGGGAGTATCGTGACGTAGTTGATATCATCATAGTCAAACAACACAATTTTAATATGCACAGCGGAAGCAAAAGATAGATTTATATCAACCAAATAAATTGTAATATTAAGTATCACAAAATAGTTGAAATTGATCCACAGGCGGATCAAATAAAAAGGAAACGCAGTTCAACAGGTTTAAATGCATCCAAGCTTGCGAGACTCTTATTGATGCTAAGGAGAGGTCAGCCTATTTCGAGTAGTACCTGCACTTAACCTTTTTGGGAAAATACGTCAGTTTACACTGGTAAATACAATTAACTGACTCATTTTGAAAAGGTTTAGGAAATTGATTTGAATGCACAAGGCACAAACATTTTATAACTTGGGATAATTATTTATATATAAACTTGTAAAAGAATTACATGTTCGTTATACGTTCAGTAGCCCGGGCTGAATACCGGGTTAAAGATTAATAGACAAACCACATGATATAGTCCCGCGGCGGGTTATTCTTGAAAACCGGCGGTTATACCTTATTATTTATATATACACTGTCAGGTGTACGCCTACACCCCGTGCTTAGGTCGTGGCCATTTCATAAAATGATGCCAAGGATATCCGGGACATGGTTATTAACCCCCCAAAGGCTTTAAACAAACAAAACAATTTTAAACGGGTCATTTCAATGAATTAACCTCCATACGATTAAAGATTCAATGCCCGACCAAGCGGTATTTTATATACCGTACCCCAAGCCCGTATAAGGGAAAATAAGTTAAAAGTATTTACCTTTGCAAGTAATAATCACAAATAGCAAGTGCACGTAGCTTTTACCGGGTCTCCTATTCTGGAACCAAGGCTTATAATAACCTATTAGATTTCTAACGGGTCTTTAATTAAGCCTAAACTTAGACCGGTTAGTTTTAAAGGAGGATACGGTTCAAACGCACGATTAAGCGAAGACCGGAATAGAATGTGATTTAGACCCGACAAGTTTGAAAACTTGTATAATATGGGTAATCTAAACATATTCTGGATTTTGAGATAAAAATGATAAGGTTTGACCCGTTTCGGCGAATTTATGCAAACTAGTTACATAAACCGAACTGAACGCGCAAGAAGCGTAACGGGTAGCCATAAGAGTCATATACAGGTTTCCTAAGTTAATATGCCTTAAATATGTTGGGATATCAGTAGGATACCTTCCATTAAGCCCCGTAGGGGCATTTTGGTCATTCTAACGATTATAAAAGAGATTCAATGTAATTCTGAGATTCGGGTCTGAAATAATCAGTAAACCTACTTAATTTAATAGGCCATATCAGTTGGTGATAGGTCTTATATGACAAGAATGGTTTTAACCCATACTATACGTTTAAAACGCTTAAGAAGTTGTTTTAAGCGATTTCCGGGTTAAAATAGGAAATCTGAATTTCCTGATCAGTTTATAAGTTCAACTTACTTCATTTATCATATAAAATTAGTAGTAAAATATTTGGTATCAAAATGTCGTGTAAAACTCATTTTATAAACGAAAAAGAGTAAAATCGGTAATTACCGAATCAAGGTAATAACCCTATGTTATGATCAGTTTAAAAATAATTAAAAATATTCAAAAATCCCAAAATATTATATTACATCAGTGGGTAAAAGGTTTGGTGTCAAAAATTTGGTTTAGGTAGGCTTTACGCTAATTATGCCGTTTAATTAATAAAGCTTTCTAATTACGCTATTTAGCATAACTCCTAATCTAGACCTCCAACTGATGTGAAATTTTAGGGACATGTTTATAAATTAGTAACGAAGATTATTGTCCTCTCACATTTCCAAAAATCTTGTTTTATGGTCAAAAGGGCATTATGGTCAACATTAAGCAATTAACGGAAACATCGGACAATCAACGAGTCAAGTAGTATAACCGCAGAGGGTTATACTATCATACAAGCTGGTCCTAATGAAGCTCTAAGGAATTTCTAAATCATGCTAGTATGGGTCAGAACTGAAAGTCAAAGCAGAAGTCAAATTATGCGACTTTCGGTTCCGAACCGGGCCAAAACTGAAAATTGTCGGGTCGAACATGCTTAGACATGTTCTTGCATTGATTACCAAGTTGTATGAGTGGTAAAACAGGTTACACGTCTTTTACATTGCTAATTATGTGTTAATTCAAAAATTATGTTCCTGTTGACTTTTTATAACAAACTTTGACCCGACAAACGACTTAGTTAGAGCGGGAATCAGAGGGTGCTCTTTTAAGGTTTTAATGCCCGCATAATTACCAACTTATAACTACTTTTAGTTTGACTAAACACTGAACCATTAGTGATTAATCGTTAAGTCAAACCTTAATTACGATGGTTTGACTTTAAGCTAATAAACTAGGTAAAACATGATTAAGGAAGGTTAAGGAAGCTTACCAAGGTCCTATGCACGACTAATGATGCTTAGGAAAGGCTCTTGTGCTCCAGAAATCCTCAAGAGTTGAGTTTGAATGAATGATCAAAAATTGAAATAATGTGGGTCTTTATATAGTGATCTTGATTGATCAAGATGATGCCAAACAACTCTAGGATTGATCCCTGATCAATTACAAGTGTCCCTAGTGCCTAAGAACTAGTTTGTGCAGCACATGGTATTGAAAACTAGCAATATAAGTCGGTTAAACGGGCTGGACAGACACCTGTGATGTTTCTGATGCTGGGACTGTCTTATGGACTGAAAACTAAGAGTCTTGCGGACCATAAGTAACTCTTACGGACCGTAATCCGTTGTCTTTGCGGTCCGTAACCTACCTTGGTTTATTTCGCCCAGATGACTTCCTTGCGGAACGTAAGGCTAAGCCCATACGGTCCGTAACCGATGGCCAGAAGACAAAAATTTGAGAATCTCTTGAGTTTGACCATGCAACTTTGATATTACGAATTAGGGCCTTTATTATCAGTATGGGGCCACTTGATCATGTCCGAACAGTTATGACAACCTTGCCATGCTTTAAAATTGTCTTGGATTCTTTTGAAAGGGGGCCATGAATGAAGGTTTGTCGTATACATTCTCATAGGATCCCATCTTTACAATTTGAATCAATTATTACTAGTATTTACCGGATTTGAATGTATATCAGATGTTTATAAAACAGGTTAAGGTTTGGGATTTATAAATAGGTCGCTCAGAGGTATAATTAACATGTCGACACTTTTAAATCCTAGCATACATCCTTCAACTTGATCCGGGTTTATAACACGTTTACCTACCATGACACGTGTCTTTATTTTATTGGGCATGATTTTACGAGGTGTTACATCCTCACCCCCTTAAAAGAAATCTCGACCTCAAGATTTATTGAAATAAATGAGGGTATTTCTCTTTCATTGTGGACTCAACCTCCCACGTGTACTCGGGACCTCTACGGGCATCCCATTTAACTTTTACAATTGGCACATGCTTCCTTCGAAGCTTCTTAACCTGTCGATCCTCGATCGACACAGGTTTTTCAACAAACTTCAAGCTCTCTTCTATGTGCACATCTGTATGTGGTATGACTAGTGATTCATCAGCTAGACATTTCTTCAGATTGCAGATGTGGAATACGTTATGAATACCACTGAGCTCTTCAGGTAAGTTTAACTTATAAGCAACTGATCCGACACATTTGATGATCTCGAATGGTCCTATGTACCTCGGGCTTAACTTGCCTTTCTTACCAAATCGCATTACCCCTTTCCAGGGTGATACTTTAAGCAACACTTTGTCACCTACCTCGAATCTCAGAGGTTTACGCTTTAAATCTGCGTAGCTTTTCTGCCTATCTCTGGCAGCTTTCAGGCGATCACGAATCTGGACAATCTTGTCCATCGTTTCAAAGACTATTTCAGGTCCTGTCAGTTGGACATCTCCAACTTCCGCCCAACAAACGGGCATTCTGCACTTTCTACCGTACAAGGCTTCGAAGGGCGCGGCCTTGATGCTTGTATGATAGCTATTGTTATAAGAGAACTCGATTAATGGCAGGTGGTTATCCCAACTACCACCTAAGTCAATCACACATGCACGAAGCATGTCTTCCAAAGTTTGGATGGTACGCTCACTCTGCCCGTCCGTCTGAGGATGGTAAGCCGTACTAAAATTTAAGCGCGTGCCCAAAGATTGTTGGAAACTTTTCCAGAAATGTGATGTGTATCTAGTATCTCTGTCAGACATAATAGACACTGGTACGCCATGCAGAGATACAATCTTATCTATGTTCAATTGGGCTAACATGTCGGAGCTAAAAGTCTCCTTAATAGGTAGGAAATGTGCTGACTTAGTCAGTCTATCCACTATCACCCAAATAGTATCATTTCCTTTCTTTGTTTTTGGCAACTTGGTGATAAAATCCATTGTCACCATTTCCCACTTCCAGGTGGGAAGCTCAGGCTGTTGAAGCAAACCTGACGGCTTCTGGTGTTCAGCTTTGACTTGCGCACACGTCAAACATTTAGCTACATAGGCGGCTATAGACTTCTTCAAGCCTATCCACCAAAAATTTGCTTTCAGATCCTGGTACATCTTGTCAGCTCCAGGATGAACGGAGTATTTAGAACTGTGGGCTTCCTGGAGGATAACATCTCGAAGTCCTCCATAAACTGGAACCCATATTCGTCCATTTAGCCTCAGAATTCCGTCCTTTCCATAGGATAACTGTTCTTCAGTTACTCCTAGCTTTTCATCAGGATAGTTAGCTTCTAGCATAGCTTCCTTCTGCGCAGCTAACAATCTTTCATTCAAACCATTCTTTATATCAATGCTCTCGGCATTGATTCTTATAGGCTTCACTCTTTCCTTTCGACTTAAGGCATCGGCGACTACATTCGCCTTGCCCGGATGGTATCTTATCTCACAATCATAATCATTCAAAGTCTCCATTCAACGTCGCTGCCTCATGTTCAAGTCCTTCTGATTGAACAGATGTTGAAGGCTCTTATGATCAGAATAGATCACACACTTGGTTCCATACAAATAATGCCTCCACAGTTTTAGTTCAAATACCACGGCACTCAACTCCAAGTCATGGGTGGTGTAGTTCTTCTCGTGCACCTTTAACTGTCGAGAAGCATAGGCAATAACCTTGCCTTTCTGCATAACCACACACCCTATACCGGTGTGTGATGCATCACAGTATACCACAAATTCTTCAATCCCTTCAGGCAATATCCGCACTGGTGCATTGCTTAGCTTCTGCTTAAGGATATCAAAGGATTCTTGTTGCTTCGGTCCCCATTCGAACTTAATATTCATCCTAGTCAAAGAAGTTAGGGGTGCAGCAATCCTTGAAAAATTTTCAATAAAACGCCTGTAATATCCTGCCAACCCCAAGAAGCTGTGAATCTCTGTGGGCGTCTTCGGCTCTTGCCAATTCATGACAGCTTCAACCTTAGCGGGATCTACCTGGATTCCGCGTTCACTAACCACATGTCCAAGAAATTGGACTTCACGAAGCCAAAATTCACACTTAGAGAATTTGGCGTAGAGCTTTTCTCGATGAAGCAGCTTCAGAATGCAATGGAGGTGCTTCTCATGGTCAGCTTGACTCTTCGAGTAAATAAGAATATCATCGATGAAGACGATGACAAATTTATCCATGTAGGGCTTGCAGACACAGTTCATGAGATCCATGAATGCGGCGGGTGCATTAGTGAGTCCAAAAGGCATCACTAAGAACTCGTAGTGACCATAACGAGTCCTAAATGCAGTCATATGTACATCTTCATCCTTAACCTTCAATTGATGATAGCCTGACCTCAAATCGATCTTAGAGAAGTAGCTTGCCCCTTGCAATTGATCGAACAGATCATCGATCCTGGGCAAAGGATACCTATTTTTAATAGTAACCTTATTAAGCTCACGGTAATCGATGCACAGACGCATCGACCCATCCTTCTTCTTGACAAACAAGATTGGCACTCCCCATGGAGACGAACTAGGTCTAATAAAACCTTTGGCTAACAAATCATCCAGTTGAGTTCTCAACTCTTTCATCTCCGTGGGTGCCAATCTGTAAGGCGCTCTTGCAACAGGTGCCGCACCAGGAATGATATCGATCTTGAATTCCACTTGTCTATCTGGGGGTAAACCAGGTAGTTCTTCAGGGAATACTTCTGGATATTCAGAGATAATAGGTATGTCTTCGATCTTAGGCTTTGGTTCATCAACAGTTACTTGCGCCATGTAGATAACACAACCCTTCTTCAAACATCTTGATGCCTTGAGCATGGACACTTGCTCAGGCATTCTGTACTTAGTATCTCCTTGGATTGTCAAAGGCTCGCCATGAGGAGTTCTGACAATCACTTGTTTCTTAGCACAAACGATCTGGGCTTGGTTGCGAGACAACCAATCCATGCCTATTACTATATCGAAACCGGCTAATTTCAAGGGAAGTAAAGACAACGGAAAAGAGTGGTTCCTAATGGATATGAAACATCCATCTAACACGGTTGATGCTGTTTCTATGGTTCCATCGGCTAACTCCACCTCATATTTCACACTTAAGGTTTTAACAGGTAAATTCAGCAACTTACAAAACTTATTATCTACGAATAACTTATCAGCTCCTAAATCGAATAGCACCCTTGCATAAACATCATTTATAAGAAAGGTACCTGTTATCACGTTATCATCCTACACTGCTTCCTTAGCATCCATTCTGAAGACCCTAGCGTTGGTCTTTTTACCTTCTTCTGGTTTCTTGGCATATTTTGGGCAGTTGGACTTGATATGCCCTTTTTCATTGCAGCTATAGCACGTAGCATCCTTGATTTTCTTACAGTCTAAGGTCTTGTGCTCAGAAGACTTGCAAATCCCACATGCCCTTGGCTGTGACTGGGATTTTGACTCATATCTGCACTTCCCGAAGTGATGTTTCTTGCAGATCTTACATTTGGGTTTATCACCCGACTGCTGACCATCTTTCTTAGATCCAGAACCCTTTTTGTGGTCATTGTTTCCCCTATGTCTCTTATCCGATCGCCGTGAGTTATCATCCTCACGCTTCCTTTTCTCAGCATCAGTGTTTCTCAGCGATCTCTGCCTGACCGCGTCCAGAGTAAGAGATAATGCTATATCAGCTGCAGACCAGAAGGTAGCTGGTCTAGAGGCTTTAACACTGGCCTTAATCTCTGGGGCTAAACCCCCGATGAATCGAGCTATCCTCTTGGGTTCCGGTGTCACAAGATAAGGAACCAACCTTGACATTGTATTGAAACTGGTAAGGTAGGCTTGACAGTCCAGGTTCTTCATAACTAAAGACAAGAAATCAGATTCGATCTTTTCAACCTCATGCTGAGGACAGTAGTTTTCCTTAATCAACGTCACAAACTGATCCCATGACAGATTGTACAATGGGATTTTTCTGGTAGCTTGGATTAATGACCTCCACCAAGCTAATGCATCGCCCTTGAATGACTGAGATATGAACTTTACCACATCCTTATCAGTGTACCCGCTGATATCAACCACTGTGTCCATTTCGTCTAACCAAGTCATGCAGTCGACAGCTCCTTTTTCCCCAGTAAAGTCTCTCGGTTTGCATGAGACAAAATACTTATATGTGCAGGACTTACCACGCGGTTCCTGCTTAAGCTCGATCTTCTTTGATGGGACACTTAGCTGATTTGAAGAATGATGATCGTCGCCGTCTTTCTTTGGCTCTTCTTTCTTGGAGGGTGGCTTGCTGTGAGCCTCCGAATGAGTCTTAGGCTTGGAATGGGGTACTGATTGGTTCTGCTTCGAGTACCGCTTGACTCACTATACTGCCTATCCAAGGCTTTTGTAACAGCATTGTCAATTAATGCTTGGAGCTCTGCACCCGCTATGTTAATTCGGGTATTATTATGATTCTCCCTTGGGTGACTGTTGATCTCATCCGAGTCAGCCATGTAGTTCGAACTGTTACATAAGATATTAACAATAATTTATTTGGGAGTTTAATATAGAATTGTCTTTTATGGCAATTCATTAACCATGGTAAACATAGACCATATTTGGCTAATTCGTTAATCATATTTATTTAGGATTTTTATTATAACTTATCCTAATTATAAAACAATAACAGTATTATTAGTGGCACAAAAGGCCTAGTCACAAGGACATTCTAAATCATAAGCCATGATTTCAGAGAATCAAGGCATTAAGGTTTGAACATAGTTCTTTACCTTTTTCTAACAGGGAGTCGTAGACTACAATTGTCCTTTGTCTTATTTGACATTTATTATGACCCGTAGGCACTACATCACCAATGGATGTTTAATAGGTGATCATCTTAATTGATGATTTATAGATCATTAAGTTAGGATAGGAAATCTTTTGAAGAATTCCTGTTACAAGGATGACGTGTGTGATTTTAACGAATCACGTCTGCCAGGAGCGTTAACATGTTTTCAGATGTTAACAGGGATTTGAATCTTTTTAAACAGGTCTTACCATCTCGGCCAAGTCTTATAATGACATGCAGGCTAGGTTATACCTTTAAGATTCTTATTTAATATTTAAATAGGCAGATTATTTTAAGAGGAATGATTTTTAATTTATTTATTTCATGTATAATATATTTATGCATAAAATGACAAAATGAAATTTTTAAATTTAACATCCCATTACACATTAAAAGGGGTACATATTGCCCTAAACGGGACTTTTAACAGAAGTAACTTGCACACGCAGGGGCTAATACTGAGTATACAAGTCCTCGCAGGGACTGATTACTAAGCTAGATGTCCACGCAGGGACTAAAGAAAGACAAGTCCACGCAGGGACTAAGTACCTAGATAAATGTCTACGCAGGGACTTGATTGAAATAAGGAAATACAACAATATATATAGGGATTCAATGATCCCTCTTCTTCTTTCCTTTTAACAAACTTGCTAGGCCCTTGAGAAACCCCCGGTTGTTCTTACGCTCTTCTTGAAATTCTCGTTCCACCCTGTTTAGTCTTTGGAGGATTTCCTCCTGCTCCGGTGGGGAAAACCGTGGTGGCTGCGGCTGGTGCTGAAACGGAGGTCGAGCAGGTAT
This sequence comes from Helianthus tuberosus, assembly GCA_030545235.1. Taxonomy (NCBI): domain Eukaryota; kingdom Viridiplantae; phylum Streptophyta; class Magnoliopsida; order Asterales; family Asteraceae; genus Helianthus; species Helianthus tuberosus. The sequence goes on from CM060363.1 coordinate 173,756,676, forward strand.
TTGATACCCATGTGCTGGGTATCCCACTCCCCAGGGAGTTCCATATGGTCCTTCAGGATGAAGGGCGTTGTAGTTTGCTGCTACAAGGTATGGGTCGGCTTCAGCATAGTTGTAATTAGTGTGAGCCGGCTGCTCAAATGGATTATACGCCGTTGAACCGGCGTATGTAGGAATTGGGTTACCAAAACCCAATGGTGGCGGCGCAACAGGTGCAGATTCTACTTCTGAAACTGGATTTGAAGGCCCACCCATTTGTGGGTCTTCATGCAGTGGCGGATAGTGACTGCCACTTGAGTGTTGGGGGGTGCTAAAGTGAAAACCCCTTTCTCACACGGACATTCGTGCGCCTGTCCTTCTACGCCTTGGTGGTTCTGGAGGTGCTAGTTGTACTGACGGCGGTGGTGGCGGTGGCGTGACTGCCACGAAACGCGAATCCTCGGAGGGATCCTGCTGCTGCTACTGCTCGTGAGGCGATGAATGGTGAGAGGGTGTAAATACCATTCATACTGGTTGAACCTTGCTTGGTAGCTGTCAGGACCACGGTAAGGTGATCCATGGAAGGATGACCAATCAGAAATCTCGATGGGATGAGTAGGTGTCCCAGAAGGTGGTTCAACAGGATCCGTGTCTTCATCTATATCCATTCCCTGAGCTTCGGGGAAATTGTCTTCAGGGCCCAATGGGTTAAAACCCACTGGTTCTTGAATGTAGTTTGCCGGGTTGAACCGGCCCTGGAAGACAGGAGTGGGGTCGCCAAAGGAATGGTGCGACATGGATCGCTGCAACGGCAAGAAGGAGTGGCGTGATTCTTCAGGCTCGGTCTCTGATTGTGGCCCAAAGGAGTGACGATATGGAGGCGTTGAGCTAAACGAGGCAGATCGCCTAGCGGGCTCCGAATAGATCCTCCAGTCTCCTTGAGGACCGGCACTCATGGTAGTAGAAGGAGTTCGCCGGTGTGAAAGCCGGCCTCGTGGTCGTTGGGGGCGTGGATTGGCCCCTTGCCTCGTCCTCCTCTTCGGAACCTCGGTGGCATATTTCTTGTCAACCAAATGAAAGAAACAACAAAGAATATAAAGGACAAAGTTAGGATTAAAAACAATTTGGATTAGTCCTAAGTTCTTTGTCTAGACTCGAAAATTTAGGAATAAGCAACTGTGTAACTGAGATTAAACACAAAAGGCTAGTGTTTAATTCACTCAGTGTTGGCTCTGATACCAACCTGTCACACCCCGATATCTCCACGTATTACCGGTGGGCCCGGTGGGGAGTATCGTGACGTAGTTGATATCATCATAGTCAAACAACACAATTTTAATATGCACAGCGGAAGCAAAAGATAGATTTATATCAACCAATTAAATTGTAATATTAAGTATCACAAAATAGTTGAAACTGATCCACATGCGGATCAAATAAAAAGGAAACGCAGTTCAACAGGTTTAAATGCATCCAAGCTTGCGAGACTCTTATTGATGCTAAGGAGAGGCCAGCCTATTTCGAGTAGTACCTGCACTTAACCTTTTTGGGAAAATACGTCAGTTTACACTGGTAAATACAATTAACTAACTCATTTTGAAAAGGTTTAGGAAATTGATTTGAATGCACAAGGCACAAACATTTTATAACTTGGGATAATTATTTATATATAAACTTGTAAAAGAATTACATGTTCGTTATACGTTCAGTAGCCCGGGCTGAATACCGGGTTAAAGATTAATAGACACACCACATGATATAGTCCCGCGGCGGGTTATTCTTGAAAACCGGCGGTTATACCTTATTATTTATATATACACTGTCGGGTGTACGCCTACACCCCGTGCTTAGGTCGTGACCATTTCATAAAATGATGCCAAGGATATCCGGGACATGTTCATTAACCCCCCCCCCCCAAAGGCTTTAAACAAACAAAACAATTTTAAATGGGTCATTTCAATGAATTAACCTCCATACGATTAAAGATTCAATGCCCGACCAAGCGGTATTTTATATACCGTACCCCAAGCCCGTATAAGGGAAAATAAGTTAAAAGTATTTACCTTTGCAGGTAATAATCACAAATAGCAAGTGCACGTAGCTTTTACCGGGTCTCCTATTCTAGAACAAAGGTTTATAATAACCTATTAGATTTCTAACGGGTCTTTAATTAAGCCTAAACTTAGACCGGTTAGTTTTAAAGGAGGATACGGTTCAAACGCACGATTAAGCGAAGACCGGAATAGAATGTGATTTAGACCCGACAAGTTTGAAAAATTGTATAATATGGGTAATCTAAACATATTCTGGATTTTGAGATAAAAATGATAAGGTTTGACCCGTTTCGGCAAATTTTTGCAAACTAGTTACATAAACCGAACCGAACGCGCAAGAAGTGTAACGGGTAGCCATAAGAGTCATATACAGGTTTACTAAGTTAATATGCCTTAAATATGTTGGGATATCAGTAGGATACCTTCCATTATGCCCAAACGAGTTTAATCTCAATTTAAGCCCCGTAGGGGTATTTTGGTCATTCTAACGATTATAAAAGAGATTCAATGTAATTCTGAGATTCGGGTCTGAAACAATCAGTAAAACTACTTAATTTAATAGGTCATATCAGTTGGTGATAGGTCTTATATAACAAGAATGGTTTTAACCCATACTATACGTTTAAAACGCTTAAGAAGTTGTTTTAAGCGATTTTCGGGTTAAAATAGGAAATCTGAATTTCCTGATCAGTTTATAAGTTCAAATTACTTCATTTATCATATAAAATTAGTAGTAAAAGATTTGGTATCAAAATGTCGTGTAAAACTCATTTTATAAACGAAAAGAGTAAAATCAGTAATTACCGAATCAAGGTAATAACCCTGTGTTATGATCAGTTTAAAAATAATTAAAAATCTTCAAAAATCCCAAAATATTATATTACATCAGTGGGTAAAAGGTTTGGTGTCAAAAATTTGGTTTAGGAAGGCTTTACGCTAATTATGCCGTTTAATTAATAAAGCTTTCTAATTACGCTATTTAGCATAACTCCTAATCTAAACCTCCAACTGACGTGAAATTTTAGGGACATGTTTATAAATTAGTAACGAAGATTATTGTCCTCTCACATTTCCAAAAATCTCATTTTATGGTCAAAAGGGCATTATGGTCAACATTAAGCAATTAACGGAAACATCGGACAATCAACGAGTCAAGTAGTATAACCGCAGAGGGTTATACTATCATACAGCTGGTCCTAATGAAGCTCTAAGGCATTTCTAAATCATGCTAATATGGGTCAGAACTGAAAGTCAAAGCAGAAGTCAAATTATGCGACTTTCGGTTCCAAACCGGGCCAAAACTAAAAATTGTCGGGTCGAACATGCTTAGACATGTTCTTGCATTGATTACCAAGTTGTATGAGTGGTAAAACAGGTTACACGTCTTCTACATTGCTAATTATGTGTTAATTCAAAAATTATGTTCCTGTTGACTTTTTATAACAAACTTTGACCTGACAAACGACTTAGTTAGAGCGGGAATCAGAGGGTGCTCTTTTAAGGTTTTAATGCCCGCATAATTACCAACTTATAACTACTTTTAGTTTGACTAAACACTGAACCATTAGTGATTAATCGTTAAGTCAAACCTTAATTACGACGGTTTGACTTTAAGCTAATAAACTAGGTAAAACATGATTAAGGAAGGTTAAGGAAGCTTACCAAGGTCCTATGCACGACTAATGATGCTTAGGAAAGGCTCTTGTGCTCCAGAAATCCTCAGGAGTTGAGTTTGAATGAATGATCAAAAATTGAAATAATGTGGGTCTTTATATAGTGATCTTGATTGATCAAGATGATGCCAAACAAATCTAGGATTGATCCCTGATCAATTACAAGTGTCCCTAGTGCCTAAGAACTAGTTTGTGCAGCACATGGTATTGAAAACTAGCAATATAAGTCGGTTAAACGGGCTGGACAGACACCTGGGATGTTTCTGATGCTGGGACTGTCTTACGGACCGTAAGCTAAGAGTCTTGCGGACCGTAAGTAACTCTTACGGACCGTAATCCCTTGTCTTTGTGGTTCGTAACCTACCTTGGTTTATTTCGCCCAGATGACTTCCTTGCGGACCGTAAGGCTAAGCCCATACGGTTCGTAACCGATGGCCAGAAGACAAAAATTTGAGAATCTCTTAAGTTTGACCATGCAACTTTGATATTACGAATTAGGGCCTTTATTATCAGTATGGTGCCACTTGATCATGTCCGAACAGTTATGACAACCTTGCGATGCTTTAAAATTGTCTTGGATTCTTTTGGAAGGGGGCCATGAATGAAGGTTTGTCGTATACATTCTCATAGGATCCCATCTTTGCAATTTGAATCAATTATTACTAGTATTTACCGGATTTGAATGTATATCAGATGTTTATAAAACGGGTTAAGGTTTGGGATTTATAAATAGGTCGCTCAGAGGTATAATTAACATGTCGACACTTTTAAATCCTAGCATACATCCTTCAACTTGATCCGGGTTTATAACACGTTTACCTACCATGACACGTGTCTTTATTTTATTGGGCATGATTTTACGAGGTGTTACATTGTCTCCCCTTTTACTCCTCTGACATCTAGATCTTGGTGGTGTTGGATCTGAACCATTGAGAATTGAGTGCCTGCTGCAGATTTTAACCATATTTTCTCCACAATGGTGTTGGATCTATGTGTTGTGGAAGTTGAGAAGCAACACGCACAGTGGTGTTCTTAATACTGAGAAAGAAAGAAGGGGATGAACAAAGTGGTTTGGCGGGGTTTGGTTGTTGTGGAGTGAGGAAGAAGGTGGCAGGGGGTGAGGGTTTGGTCGACGATGAAAGGGCATGGTGGGTGTTTTCCCAGCGCTCAAGGGGTAGGGTGGCTATGGAGATGGTGGGTGTGGGTGGCCGGTTGTTTATAAGGGAGTGGTAAATAAGGCGGGCCCCACACTTTTAATAATCCGTATTTGTTTTTTTTTTATTTTTAAAGGGATGTGTAAATAAGTAATTTCAGATGGACTTAACGGAGGAAACTAACGGACATCCACTCCAAATACTATCTGAGTAACAACTCGTCAAACCACAGGGAGCACTGGTGTAATTTTCAAAAGTTTTAGAGTATAGGTGTTATTTTACAAAACTACTAGGACTATTAGAGCATTTTACTCAAACTTAAAAGTCGGTCTCAATATTTAATGTATACACAGAGAAATGAGAGAATCCGCATCCATGGTATAGTAAACTTTTCAATTTCTAATTATCACTCATCATCTCTAAAATGTTATCTTTTTATATAGCAGTCTAACAGCATTTTCTCATACAACGCTTTTGACCTTAAAAGAGATCGAACTTGCCATGTATTTTATAAAGCAGTTCAAAAGCATTTTCTCATACAACGCTTTTGACCTTAAAAGAGATCGAACTTGCCATGTATTTTATAAAGCAGTCCAAAAGCATTTTCTCATACAACGTGTTTGCTAATTTATTAATTTTAATTATAATTTGGAGTTAAATGCTTGGTTGGTCCCTGTGGTTTGCAAATATCGCAGACTTGGTCCCGGTGGTTTACTAATTAAAGAGTTGGTCCCAGTGGTTGCAAATTTTGCACTCGGGTGATCCTTATCACTAACCCATGTTAATTTTCTCAGTTAAATGTATGCGAAATGACTACATTACCCATAAACAATAAATAAATAAAAATAGCCCACCATCATCTTCTTCCTCACCCCCCTCTCTCTCTCTCTCTCTCTCTCTCTCTCTCTCTCTCTCTCTAAAACCCACCAAGACCAGGGTTGTCCGGTTTCCTTCATATCTTCGATCCATCTTTCGAATCAACCGTTGCTCTGATGTCAAGTGATAACCTCGGCATCTCCGTGAAGAACTTCCATAAATTCTTCATGGATCCCTCTTTCAGCTCAAATATCGGAAGCGGTAGTGGTGATCTCGGCGGCGATGACGCCGGAAAAAACATTCGAATTCGCCGCCGGAGACCGCTGGAACCGGTCTGGACTTTGCGGTACTGTAACATCCGGCTCTGCTGGCACCACCGACTTCTCGGTTTCTCGAATCGCATTCGAGTGAACAGACTTAACCGACTCCGGTGATGCATCTGCCCCTGAGAGAATATGAAGTGTAAGATTTATATATATTTTATTAATTTTTCTTTATCTTTATCATGTATTTCATTATTAACAAAGCACAAAAGAAGAAGTTGGAACTTACAGTGGAAGAAGGGAGGTGATCGAAGGAAACCGGACATGCATCCGATCTGTTTCTCTATCTGTTTTTCGAGATTCTGGTCTTGGATCAACCCTGTAAGAATATGAAGGAAATCTGTTGGTGATCGAAGATATGAAGGAAACAGGACAACCCAGGTCTTGGTCTTGGTGGGTTTTAGAGTGAGATGGGAGGAAGAAATAATGGTGGGTCATTTTTATTTTTTTTATTGTCCAGGGGTTATTTAGTCATTTCGTATATTTAACTAAGAAAATTAACATTAGTTAGTCATAAGGATCACCCGAGTGCAAAATTTGCAACCACTGAGGCCAACTCTGTAATTAGTAAACCACTGGGACCAAGTCTGCAATATTTGCAAACCATAGGGACCAACCAAGCATTTAACTCTATAATTTGGGAAATGACTTCTTGAGTGTGTAATACTGACTTGCTTTTTTATTGATGAAAAGTATGTGAAATGCACTTGATGAGACTTTGTATAACTTTTCCTTCCCCTCAGCTCGTCAAACACTCCTCTTTGAAGAGAAAAAGATGGCCAAAACCATTGAGTGCTAATTTAGCTAGGACTTTTTTTTTTAATTTAATTGACAAAAATAAAGGTGGTTCATAAAGTGAGATTGTTGATGATTTTTTAATATATGAATATTTTTTTTTATAAAACATCAACAATACATTACCTTTCTTGTTAGCAAGCATTTGGTCTGATGTAGTTCATGACCATGTGATTGAAGAATAAAATCTCATAAGCATTAATGATGGTACCTTTATTTTACACTTTTACATTATCAAATAATTCATAAATTCTGTATGTAATTTACAAATCCGACAAAAATGGTAGAATCATTTTCCCACATAGTTACACATTTGCTAGTTGCAGATTGAAATATACCATTTTAGCTTTGGTCACACATTTATGAATAGGAGGAAAAGACAATTCCTCAACAAGAGCATTACACCGTTTCATGATAATTCTAAGGGCTTAAATGAGCATTTACACAATTATGTGTGACTTGTAGGGTTTGTTGAGATTTATATCCTAGTTTTTTAAGAAGAGATTATGCGGCATAAGGCATCCAATGATTTTAAGACCATCCGTAACGGGCTCTATATCACGCCTACCCCTCCCATAGCGCCCCATGGCGCCCCTAAACACTATTACGGGGGGCACCATGTGCTGAAAATTCCTCCTCCTCGCAAAAATTTTCACGGCGTTGCCCATTCTTCCCCACTCACACACATATATATACATACATATATATAAAGCCCCATACATATATATCCCCACTATACACTCAAGTTATATAAAGCCGCTCTCTTACACGTTTCGTCACTTGTCGTATAACGCCCCACAAAGGGCTTTATGACTACACATGGCCTAATTACTTTTGAAATCTTCCGCTAAGGATCCATTAGTATAAAATAAAGTAAACCAAAAATAACAAACAAAAGCTGTTTGAAATTGCAACCTTTGATGTGTTTAATTGATGATCACCAATACAAATTGCTAAATGCATCTATAAACACATTCCGTCTGTTACATTATATTTCTATAAATGCACCCAAAAATAAGTATTTTCTCTCTAATCCTACAAATATCCATATCAATAGTTACACTACAAATATCCTACAATAGTTACACTACAAATATCCTACAGTTTCTTTTATTTTGGAAAATTTAGAAAACATTTTTTTTTTAATAGCAAGCAGGCCCAACTATTAGGTAGTGTTTGGTACGAATGAATGAGAAGTGGAACGGAATGGACGATTACGAGGGAATGAAGAAAAGGGTGTTTGGTTGGTCAATGGAATGGAATCACCCATTCCAAAAGGCATTCCCTCAAAATCATTCCTTCCACCCCCATGTTTTTTTTTTCCATTTCATCCCCTCTTGCACCATTTATCACCAACACCAAAACCCACCACCTTCGCCACAACCCACCACCACCACCACCACCACCCACCACCGACGCCATCGCCGCCACCCGCCACCGCCTCACCCCGACCGCCACCGTCGCCGCCGCCACCCGCTCGCCATCATTATCAGCACAGTCGCGACCAACCGCCAACGCCACTAATTGCTGCCGCCCACCACCATCGTCAACGCCACCACCACCACCACCGCCACCAACCGCCGACGCCACCCACCGCCACCTCTGCTGCCACCCACCACCAACGGCCACCTTGCCGCCACCACCACTCGTCGTCACCGCCGAACCGCCACTCGCCGCCGCCACCACCACCCATCCCCGCCGCCGACACCCACCACCGCCACCTATAACCACCTAAATCACTACCACGGATCACCACCACTCACCGCTGGTTTTATTACTCCGTTTTTCTTGTCTACCGAACAATATACAATAACAATTCATTACATTCACACATGGTAACCAAACAAGACATGGAATGGTAATGGTCCATTGCATTCACTCGTCCATTCCATTACCTCGTTCATTCCATTCATTCGTCCATTCCATTACCTCGTTCATTCCATTCATTCGTCCATTCCATTACCCCATACCAAACAGACCCTTAAGGTAGTATTTAATATGCAAGAATGAAAGGCGGAATTGAATGGATCATTACGAGGGAATAAAGAAAAGAGTGTTTGGTTGGTCAATGGAATGTAATCACCCATTCCATAAGGCATTCCATTCACTCAAAATCATTCCATCCACCCCCATGTTTTTTTCAATACATCCCCTTTTCCACCATTCATCAACAACCCACCATCTGCGCCACCACCCATAACCACCACCACCTACCACTGACGCCATCGCCGCCGTCAGCCGCAACCCGCCACCGCCTCCATCGCCACCCCGACAGCCACCACCGTCGCTGCCACCCACCCGCCACTTTTTCCACGCACCACCACCACCAAACACCACTGCCACCAACGCCACTCACCGCTGCCACCCACCAAGACCGTGGACGCCACCAAACACCACTTGTTGCCACCTCCGCCGCCACCAATTACCATCGACGGCCGTCGCCGCCAGCCCCGTCACTGCCACTCGTCGTCGTCGCCGCATCGCCACTTGCCGCCACTCACCATGGCCACCTATAACCACCCACAATCACTACCATCTATCACCACCACCTCACACCGCTGATTTTATTCCTTCGTATTTCTTCCCTACCAAATAATACACAATAGTAATTCATTCCATTCACACATGGTAACCAGACAAGAAATGGAATGATAATGAACCATTGCATTTCCTCCTCCGTTCCATTACATCATCTCCTCCAATACCCCATACAAAACAGACCCTAAATGCATTCTACACACCTAGACGTGCACTTATCTAAATGCTCAGCTCCTCTATTCCAATACTGTCACACCCCGATATTTCCACATATTTCTGGTGGGCCCGGCGGGGAGTATCGTGACGTAGTTGATATCATCATTGTCAATACACACAATATAATAGCACAGCTGAACGCTTGGTAAATAAACTATTACAAACCATAATGTCTGAGTGAAAGAATATACAGACTGGAATGTAATAAGATCCACAGGCGGATCATAAATAATTATTAAGAAACAAAATAACAGACTTCAGGTATCTATGGATTTGCAAGATCCTCTTATGACACCTAATAGCTCCAGCCTATTACGAGAGGTACCTGTCAATTAGTCTTTAAGAAAAATACGTCAGTTTACACTGGTAAATACAATTAACTGACTCTTTTGAAAACAGTTATGAAAATTGATTTAAGTGCACATGGTACAAATCATTTATAACTTGGGACAATTATTAAAGATAATCTTGTATACAGATTTACATGTTTGTCATACAATTGGGGTCGGTTGGAAGCCGGTCATGATTAACCGACTCACCACTTATTGAACCTACAAAGGAGTTATCCCCAACATGTGGGTTTATATTTTATTTAGCATTTGCATCTGTCATGTGTATGCCTACACCCCGTGCATAGGTCGTGGCCATTTTCAAATGAAATGAGCCGAGGATATCCAGGACACGGTCGAATTAACCCCCAATGTTTATGTTATCAAAAAAGACAGATTAAAACGGGTTATGTAAATTTATTAATCACAATCCGATTAAATGATTTCATACCCAACCAAGTGGTATTATTATAATACCATATCCCAAGCCCGTATAAGGGAAAATAAGTTAAAAGTATTTACCTGAGCTTAAAAGTGAAGATAACTCAGTTGTAAATCTTAAAGCTTTATGATGGTACCTTCTACTGGATGCTACTTAATCTGTATAGAAGGTTTAATAACCTATTAGGATGCTAACGGGTCTTTAGTTAAGTCAAGGACTTAGACCGGCTAGCTAGAAAGAAACTTTACGGTTCTAAACGCTAGATTAAGTGGAGACGGGAATGGAATGTGGTTTAGATCCGAAAAGCTTGGATACTTGTATAATATGGATAAACTAAACACATCCTGGAATTTGAGGATTTAATGATAAGGTTAAACCCGTTTCGGCTATTTTATGTAAACTAGTCACATAAACCGATCCGAACGCATAAACGCGTAACGGGTAACCAAATGAATTATATACAGGTCTTAATTGTTATTATTCTTAAAACATGTTAATACATCAGTAGGATGTTAACACATATGCCCAAAAAGTATTTAAAACCAATTTAAGTCCCGTGAGGGCATTTTGGTAATTTTAATACTTATAAAAGAGATTTTATAACAAACTGAAGTTCTGGTCTTCTGAAATAAGTAAAAATATTTAATTTAATAAGTTATATCAGTAGGGTATTGCCTATATGTGAAATTTATCATTTATAACCAATTTATGCACCGAAGGGGCATTTTGGTAATTTCACATAAGCTTTAAAGGTCAATTTTGGAAATCTGAGTTTAGAACTTTTGCTTACTGTTAAATTATAACAATTTACTAAAAACATCAGTAGGTATTAAGTCCTATATGTTTAAAAATAGTTTTTAACTCATACTATGCATTGAAAACGCGTAAAAGTCACTTTTAAGCGATTTTCGGATTATATAAGAAAAGCTGATATTTTTATCATTCAGAAGGATTAAAATATTTTATTTATCATATAAAATCAGTAGCAAAAGATTTGGTATCGATATGTGATGAAAAACTCATTTTATTCAAGAAAAGGGTATAACCGACAATTACCGAATCAAAGCTAGAACCCTATGATATGATCAGTTTAAAAATAAATAAAAATCTTCAAAAATCCCAAAATATTATATTACATCAGTGGGTAAAATGTTTGGTGTCAAAATTTGGGTTTAGATAGGCTTTATGTTAATTATGCCGTTTAATTAATAAAAAGCTTCTTAATTACGATATTGAGCATAACTCCTAATCTAGACCTCAAACTGATGTCAAATTTTTAGGACAAGTTTATAAATCAGTAGTAAAGGTTTTTGTCCTCTCACATTTCTAAAAATCTCATTTTTATGTCAAAAGGACATTTATGGCATTTATAAGCATATTAACGATCAAAAGCATATAATTCAAACCACTAAGGACCATGCACTATAACTCCAGAGGGTTATACTACTGAGTAATGTGGTCCTAATGGAAACTTAAAACATGAGAGAATTAAGCTTGAATGGGTCAGAACTGAAAGTCAAACCAAAAGTCAAGCTTTTGCGACTTTCGGTTATAAACTGACCTTAGACTGATAATTGTCGGGTTAGGACTGATAAAACATGTTCTAATATTAATTACCAAGTCATTAGAATGTTAAAATATAAGTTAGAACCTCTGTTTTGTTAATTTAATTCATTTTTAAACTTTCTGTCCAGTTTGACTTTTTGCCAAACTAGTTTGACACGACAATTAACTAGTCAAATGAAATAATTAGGAGGTGCCCTTTTAAGGGTTAATCACCTACCTTAATATGGTTCCGTAACCACTTTCGTTTTGGTCAGTGGCTGGACCATTTGTGATTAAACCGAAAGTCAAAGCTAAATTACGATATGTTTGACTTTTCGGTAATTAAGCTAAATAAAAGGACTAAGCAGGTATTAAGATTCTTACTAATGGTCCTTACTATCTTTTCTACACTTGAAATTCTTCTCCTAATCCTTGCAAGCTCCAGAAGTAATTCCTTTGAGAGTTGTTTGCAAATGTGAGCATAGGAACTAAGAACTAATGCTCCTTTTATACTAAAATCCAACTTCATGGATCACTTGCAGCTGTAATGGGACATCCTAGGATCACTCCAGGTGTCCTAGTGGATTAATAAAACCATTTAACAGCCCCTGGATTCGATACAAACGAGTTTAAGTCGGTATGGAGCTGTTAACCTGCACCTGGTAGGTGTTTTTCTGTGCTGGGGACTTCTACGCGGCCCGCGTAGGAGTTCTTCAGGAGCTACGCGGCCCGCCTGGAGGTGGGGTTTCAGGTTAAACAAGTTTCAATCATGGCAGGATCAGTCCCTGGCCATTTTAAACCTTATATAACTTGATTTTTGACATGTAAGGCCCTTATAGTTAATTTGTAGAGGCTCAAGGATGTATAATCAAATTTCGTTAGACTTGGTTTCGTTAAATATCACTATAAATGCAAGTTTCATCAAGTTGACACTTTTCACCCAAAGTCTTGAAAACTTACCTAACGATATCGAAACCACGTGAAATTTATACCACATATTCTTGAGAGTATATTTGAATACTTCGAAGCCTCGGGTTCGTTAAAAGGTCACTCAGAGGTCAGAATTAACATGTTGACACGTTTAACCCTTGTAGTTTTATAATCTTCCGACTATTTTCACAAATGGCTTCTTATATCCAATTAATTACTCGTTTAAGAATATATTCTTCATGTATGGTCATTTAAAGGCTCAAGTTTGGCATGTTGACTCTTTTAGTCCCTGTGGTTTCATATTTCCACTATTTGTCAACTTTAGTTCTTCAGACTCAATCTTTCACATATCTAGAGTTTAGGACACGTGTCAATACATAATTGGACACGTTTTTACATGGTGTTACATCCTCACCCCCTTAAAAGAAATCTCGACCCCGAGTTTTACTGGAATAAGTGAGGGTACTTCTGTCGCATAGTGGACTCAACTTCCCACGTATATTCGGGACCTCTACGGGCATCCCACTTGACCTTTACTATAGGCACGTGTTTTCTTCGGAGCTTTTAACCTGACGATCCTCGATCGATATAGGTCTTTCAACAAACCTCAGGCTTTTATCAATTTGTATATCTTTATGGGACATAGCTAATGATTCATCAGCTAGACATTTCTTTAGGTTACAGATGTGGAATACATTATGAATTCCGCTGAGCTCCCCAGGCAAGTTTAGCTTATAAGCTACACTGCCGACACATTCGATAATCTCGAATGGTCCGATATATCTAGGGCTTAACTTACCCTTTTTACCAAAGCGCATCACACCTTTCCAGGGTGATACCTTTAATAAAACTTTATCACCCACTTCGAACTTTAGGGGTTTTCGCCTCTTATCAGCATAACTTTTCTGCCTATCCCTGGCAGCTTTCAGGCGATCGCGAATATGGACATTCTTGTCCGTTGTTTCAAGGACTATATCGGGTCCTGACAACTGTGCTTCTCCTACTTCTGCCCAACAAACAGGCGTTCTGCATTTCCTACCATATAATGCCTCAAAAGGCGTAGCCTGAATGCTAGTATGGTAACTATTGTTATAGGAGAATTCGATCAAGGGTTGGTGGTCATCCCAACTGCCTCCCAAATCAATAACACATGCTCGAAGCATGTCTTCCAAAGTTTGAATTGTACGCTCACTCTGTCCATCTGTCTGAGGATGGTAAGCAGTACTAAAATTTAAACGAGTGCCTAAAGATTGTTGGAAACTTTTCCAAAAGTGAGAGGTGTATCTAGTATCTCTATCAGAGATAATAGACACTGGCACTCCGTGAAGAGCTACAATCTTATCCACGTATAATTGGGCTAGCTTGTCGGAGCTATGAGTCTCCTTGATGGGTAAGAAATGTGCTGACTTAGTCAGTCTGTCAACTATAACCCATATGGTATCATTTCCGTGCCTTGTGGGAAGTTCTGGCTGTTGAAGTAGACCCGATGGTTTTTGATGCTCTGCTTTAATCTGAGCATAAGTTAAGCACTTAGCTACATGGGTGGCAATAGATTTCTTCAGCCCTATCCACCAATAATTAGCCTTCAAATCCTGATACATCTTGTCACCTCCAGGGTGAACTGAATATTTGGAGTTGTGAGCTTCCTGGAGGATTACATCTCGAAGTCCTCCGTGAATGGGAACCCAGATTCTTCCATTCAGTCTGAGAATTCCATCCTTGCCAGGTGTTAATTGTTCAGCAATTACGCCTAACTTTTCATCTGGAAGGTTAACTTCCAAAACAACATCTTTCTGTGCAGCTAATAGCTTTTCATTCAGGCCATTCTTCAGTTCAATGCTCTTAGCATTAATCCTGATAGGTTTAACTCTCTCCTTTCAGCTTAGAGCATCGGCGACTACATTCGCCTTACCGGGATGGTAGCGAATTTCACAATCGTAATCATTTAAGGTCTCCATCCAGCGGCGTTGTTTCATATTGAGCTCTTTTTGATTGAATAAATGTTGGAGACTTTTGTGATCTGAATAGATCACACATTTTGTTCCATACAAATAGTGTCTCCATAACTTTAGTGCGAATACAACGGCACCCAACTCTAAGTCATGGGTGGTGTAATTCTTTTCATGCACTTTTAGTTGTCGTGATGCATAGGCAATCACCTTGCCTTTTGCATAAGTACACAACCCATACCGGTGTGTGATGCATCACAATAAACGACAAATTCTTCGATTCCCTCGGGCAATGTCAACACTAGAGCATTGCTCAATTTCTGCTTAAGAATCTCAAAGGATTCTTGTTGTTTTGGCCCCCAATCAAATTTTACATTTTTACGGGTCAAAGAAGTCAATGGTGCAGCTAATCTTGAGAAGTTCTCAATGAATCTTCTATAATATCCAGCTAGACCTAGAAAGCTGCGAATTTCTGTTGGCGTCTTCGGTGCTTCCCAATTCATAATGGCTTCTATCTTGGCGGGATCTACTTGTATGCCACGTTCACTAACATGTACAAGGAATTGGACTTCTCGAAGACAGAACTCGCACTTGGAGAATTTAGCATACAGCTTCTCCTGTCGAAGCAATCCTAAGATGCATCGAAGGTGCTTCTCATGATCACCTTGATTACGAGAGTAGATAAGTATGTCGTCTATAAAGACAATGACAAACTTATCTAAGTATGGCTTGCAGACTCTATTCATGAGGTCCATGAATGCTACTGGCGCATTAGTGAGCCCAAAAGGCATCACTAAGAATTCTTAATGTCCATACCTCGTCCTGAATGCCGTTTTAGGCACATCTTTAGTTCGAACCTTAAGTTGATGGTATCCCGACCTCAAATCGATCTTTGAAAAGAAGCTCGCCCCTTGGAGCTGATCAAATAAGTTGTCGATCCTGGGTAAGGGATATCGATTCTTGATCGTTATCTTGTTTAGCTCACGATAATCAATGCATAAGCGCATTGATCCATCCTTCTTTTTCACAAACAATATTGGAGCTCCCCAAGGCGAAGAGCTGGGTTGAATGAAACCTTTCTCTAGTAGGTCATCCAATTGGGTCCTGAGCTCTTTCATTTCTATGGGCGCTAAACGATAAGGAGCTCGCGCAGTTGGTGCAGATCCTGGGAGAATGTCTATCCTGAATTCAACTTGCCTCTCAGGAGGCAATCCAGGTAGATCATTAGGAAAAACATCAGGATACTCAGAGATAATAGGAATATCTTCAATCTTGGGCTTTGGGTCATTCACTGTCACCTGTGCTATACAGATGACACATCTGCTCTTCAGACATTGCGATACTTTGAGAATGGACACATTCTTGGGCAATCCATACTGTGTATCTCCTTGAATAGTGACGGATTCACCAGAAGGGGTTTTGATGATAACTAGCTTTTTGTCACAAGCAATTTGGGCTTGGTTATGCGATAACCAATCCATTCCCAAAACTATATCAAAACCAGCCAATTTCATTGGCAGGAGGGATAGCAGAATATAATGATTCTTAATGGATATGAAACATCCATCAAGAAGGGTTGAGGCTGTTTCTAGGGTACCATCAGCAAGCTCTACCTCATATATTATGTCTAGAGTCTTAATAGGCAGATTCAGTAACTTACTAAACTTATGGTCTACAAAAGACTTATCAGCACCTGAATCAAATAAGACTCTAGCATAATTATTATTAATGAGGAAGGTACCTGTTATGACGTTCTCGTCATTCACCGCCTCCCTTGCATTCATCTGGAAAACTCTTGCATTGTTTTTCTTTGCCTCCTCGGGCTTCTTGGTATTCTTGGGGCAATTTGTCTTGATGTGCCCTTTCTCGTTGCAACCATAACAGGTTGCATCCTTAATGTTCCGGCACTCCACAGACTTGTGCCCCTTCTTTTTACAAATCCCACATGGTTTATGTTGGGATTGAACCCTATCAGAGGAACAGATAATTAAAGCCAAAACTGGATCAGAGCAGTAGATCCAGAATAAGCAGATGTTATGTAATCAAGTCTCTCCCCTTGAAAGTGGTTTCAACATCTGCTGACCTCCTATCTACTGATCGGTACAACTGCTGACCTACAACCGCTGATCAAGTCAAAGGCTGATGAAGACTAAAGCCCTGCTGTTCAATCTACTTCCTTGAGTAGCTACTCGCGAGCTACTCGAGCTCGGCTCGAACGAGCCGAGCTTAACCGAGCTCGAACTCGAGCCCGAGCCTAAAAACAAGCTCGTTTAGTAAACGAGCCCGAGCTTCGCTTATCGAGCTCGATCCGGCTCGCGAGCCTAATCGAGCTTTCTATTTATATATTTTTTTATTAATATATTAAACATATATTTATATAATAATAATTACCATTTATATAAATATAAAAATAACTAAATTATATTTATAATAATAATTATATTTAATATAAATTAATTAAAAAATACTAAACGAGTCGAGCCCGAGCTTGAAAAATTACCTTCGAGCCGAGCTCGAGCTTCAGATTAAAAGTTCGAATCGAGCCGAGCTCGAGCTTTCATATGTTAAACGAGCTCGAGCTCGAGCCTGGTCGAGCTCGGGCTCGGCTCGGCTCGTTTGCACCCCTAGCCTTGAGTCAAGCACTGCTGGGTTATATCAAGTGCTGTTGGGTTCACATCAGTGGAAGGATTCAGCAGTAGTTTACTTTGTCTTTATGTAATGTATTGTAATAACAGTTGTTAGCATAGCAGTACTTGTATAGATCAGAGGTTAGAGTTTGTTAGGAGGTTAGATGTCACTTTCATGGTGACGTCAGCAAAGATGCCACAGTGGTTTGTCCGTGCCTATAAATAGAACAGTACCCTGTACTGTTCTGTTAGCTCTTTACCATCTTCTTCCTGCACGAACAAATCACAGTGAGCTCAGGCTGAGGGGGAGTTTGTTACATACATGCAAGTGTAATCGTTGAATGAAATAAATTCAATCATTCGATTCATTGTTGAAAATGTGTGTTGAAAGCAATTCTCCTGTTTGATTGTGAAAAGTTTGTTTCCATTATTTTCCGCTGCACTACTCATTCATTTTCATCTTAATTCAAACGTAAAACACAATCAAAACCAAACTCAGATCCTAACAATTGGTATCAGAGCTCGGACAGTCAAATTTGATTTAACAATCATTTTGACATAAATAGTTCAGCTCACAATCGTTGATACTAATAGTTTGTTCGTTTTGTTGAAAAACAGAGCAAGGTTAAATCACCATCAAAGTTGATTAATCAGTGCCTGTAAAACAACTAGGATGACGTCACAATCACAAGATGATAAGAATAACATTGGCTCTCTTTTCAAACCACCCATGCTTAAACGTAATGAATACAACATCTGGGAGAGAAGGATGTGTCACATCCTTGCTCAACAAAACACTGAATGTTGGAGATCTGTGATTTTTTGGACCCCATGTTCCTATGGTGCCAAGTGCTGAGGATTCAAAGAAGTCCGAACCTAAAAAACCTGAAAACTACACTGAAACTGATTTCCAAAAGTTCGAACTCGATGCCAAAGCATTTAGCATCATAGCATCTGCATTACCCAATGAGATCTATGCTGGACTGTTACATTGTAACAGTGCCAAAGAGCTATGGGATGCACTGAAGGAACAGTTTGGGGGAACAGAAGAAGTTATTGGAAACAATAGGGAAATTATGAATCAGCAGTATGAAACATTCTGTCACATCAAGGGTTAATCATTGACTCAGCAGTTTGAGCGATTCAGTTGTCTCATTAGTGAGCAACGACTTGTTAAAGTTACATTTCCAAATTCTACACAAAATAGCAGGTTTCTTAGGTCACTACCAGAAAAATGGGATACCATTGCATTTGTTACTAGAAATTCTGCTGAGTTCAAAGATCTGACCCTGACCCAACTTCATGGTAGACTCCTGACCTATGAAAGGGAGTTAAACCAGAAAAAGAAGTTGCAAGAGTCTGGCAAAGTTGCTGATGATTATTCATTTGGCAGCACAGCTCTTTTTGGTCAGGAAGAATCTGGTAGCAGTAGTAAGGATCAGGGTTATGATCACTTTATTGATATAACTGCTGGTGGAAATTTCAACAATCCTGATTCTCACTCTGCAAATTATGCGTTTACTGCAAATTGTGAAAACCAGATATCAGATAACTTGTGTTTTGAATTCAATGATTTGCAACACTTTGATCCCACTGACTTAGAAGAAATGGACATTTTGCATCAATTGGCTTTGCTTAGTGTAAGAACAAGCAAATTCTACAAAAGAACAGGGAGAAAACTCCCAGGGTTACATGGGAACTTAAAAGTGGGGTTGGATAAGTCAAAAATTAAGTGCTATAAGTGCAATAGGCTAGGTTATTTTGCTAGGGAATGCAGGAGTCAAACCACTGGTCCAATAATAACTCATCCCAGCTCAAACCCTAGACCACAACATCAAAGCACTGTGCACTATACCCAATATACACCTGCAACCCATGTTAACACTGCTCACTATGCTGCAACCCCTGTGCCTGTGCATTATGTTCAAACTACTATTCCACAAATTTAGTATGTTCAAACCCCTGTCCCTCAGGCACAAGTGCAACCTGTTGCACCTCAACAAGCTGCTCCAACAGTGGTACAACCAGATCAACAAAGCTTTTTCACCCAAGGCTTTGTTGACTGGAGCAGCATGCCTGATGAGCTTGGTGATGAAAATTTTGCACTCTATGCTTTTAATGATCCTTCTAATGATGAATTTTGTTTGATGGCATTAGAGTCAATACCAGAAGGGGTACAAACTGAAGGTGAATAGCTAAGTGTTGAAACAGTGGATGAAGTGGCTGAAGCAGTGGTTACTGCAGTTGCTGGTGAACTACTGCTGGGAGAAAATTCAGAAACCCTGATTGAACCATTGTCTGACCCCTGGTCCAAAGAAGACAAAGAAGAAAATGAAGAGAAGAAAGCAGGTGAGAAAGAAGTTAGAGCTGATGAAGAAGGTGATCATCGATGTGATTGTGCCATGATGGCTGCTACTAAGGTATCACCTCAAGTTCTTGAAAAACTGTGTTCAGACAAATGCATTATTGCATTTGCTAACATCAAAGAGGTAAATGAAAACCTTAGGGATAAGGTCTTAACTGATGAAGTCAAATTTGAAAAGTTGTTAAAAGAACTTAGAAACACATTGGCTGAAAAAGACAAAGAAATCAGCAGTCTCAAAGAAGAGCAGAGCATAACCAAGACTCAACTCCAAACTATGGTAAAAAAATACCAAGTTTATAAAAAGGAGTTGGAGTCCACCCAGATCACTTGTGAAAGATGGGTGAAAACTTGTAAAGGGTATGAGGTTATGCTTAAGAAACAGCTTGAAATCAATGTCAAGTTTGGTATAGGATATAGAAAATATGATGATCTTGAAAACACTGCTGTCAAACAAGCTGGTTCAACTGAAATAATACCAACTAACAAGAATGGCCAAGAAGTAAAGATTACTGACAAACTTGGTAACAAAATCACTCTGGAAAGACCATCTGTGGGGTCCTCAACTTTTGAGGAATACCAATTTAAACCCACATGGTCTGATGAGTGTGACATTCTTGAAAATTTCAAGCCGATGGACTTCACAACCACTGATGGTGTCACAGCTTCAAAAGCAAAGGTCATTCCTATTAAAGACATCCCAACAGTGGTTCAAAACTCTGTTGCTAAGGAGTCTGAAAAAAGGAAGAAAAGAGAAAATATCAAAAACCTGTTTTGTGATTTTTGTGAAAAGAGGAATCATCTAACAAAAGACTGTTTTCATCTAAAAGCATATGATCTAAACAAAACAAGTGTCATTGTACCTGCTAAAAGCTGCACCATCTGTGGTAAAACAAACCACAAAACTCAAGCATGTGTGTATCTTAAAAACTTTGATGTAAAGAAGAATGAGTACAGTGCTAAAACATCCTTGAGTCCATCAATATCATCTGTCAAATTCACCAAGAATCAACCACTGTTTGTGCCAGTCCAAACAGCTGTTACAAAACAGCTGAATCAAACATTCGTCCAAAGAGATGTTCAAGTGACTGATGCACCCCCTGCCAACCAATTCAGAAGAGGCAAGGGACAATCATCTTACCAAAGGATTCCACATGTTTATGAGACCTACAAAAGGCCTTCTAAACCAAGAGTGAACAGGCATCCTTTTGGGTATCAACAGGTGATTGGTCAAAACCCACAACAGTGGTTAGAGAGAAACAGTCCTAAAACTGTCCAAACCCCTGACCTAACCACTGCCCATGCATCTGAACTCATTCCAGACACTGTTGAGACCCCATCCAAAGCCTTATTGGCTTTGGAGACCCTAATGAACTAATCCTTTTACTTCATGTGCAGGGAGCTTCTGCATGCTTAGATAGCCTTTGGTATGTAGATAGTGGAGGCTCCAAGCACATGACAGGATGTAAAGCCCTACTCAAAGATTTCAAAATCCATGGAGGGGATGATATATCCTTTGGTAATAATAGTAAAGGGAAAGTTTTGGGGTCTGGTACAGTGCAGACTGGTAATGTAAAATTTGAAAATTTCAATCTGATAGAAAATCTAAAATTCAACCTCCTGAGTGTTTCACAAATGACTGACAAGGGGTATGGATCATTCTTCACAAAGGAGTGTTGTAGGATTGTTGGACCAGAAATGGTTGAAAAGATTGAAGCAATAATAAAAACTGGAAAAACCAAACTTGTTGCTCAAAGAAGTGGCAATGTTTATGTGGTTGATATGTCAAAAGAGAGCCCCAGAACTGATGCCTGTCTGTAGGGGTGAGCAAATTAACCACCATAACCGATAACCGAACCATAACCGACATAACTGAACCACTAATAACCGATAACCAATATAACCAATGGTTATGGTTATGAAACTTTGTATAACCGCTCAATCGGTTATGGTTATGGTTATGAAGCTTTGGTTAACCGATATAACCGAAACCGAACCGAACTTGTAATGTTAACTTTATATAATGGATTTGTGTTTTACAAAATCATATAGAGGGTTTTTACTAAGATAAAAGTATGTTAGTAACAAAATAATCTTGACATAGATGTCATTTATTTTGATAAAGAACTAATGTGTTATGTCCATATTTTTTTTTTTTTGAGAATTACCTTATTAAAAAGAACCCCAAATCGGTAGTTTAACCAAAAAGTTTAGTCTCCGTTATCTTAAAAAATAGGCTCAAGCTAAGTTCAAATCGTGCACAACCCTATTTATTTAAAACCTTGCTTGGTTACTTAGCCGAAATTAACCAAAACCGAACCATAACCGACTTCATAACCGATTAACCATAACCGAAGTTTGGTTATGGTTACCAAAACTCCATAACCGAACTAGCAGTTATGGTTATGGTTAACAGTAAAAACTGAACCAAACCGACCCATGCGCACCCCTACATGTCTGTTCTCAGCTGCATCAAACAAAGAGACAGAATTATGGCACAGGAGATTGGATCACACAAATCTCAAGACAATCACTGTTATTTCAAAACAGGGGTTAGTAAGAGGTTTACCTCAAAAACTGTTCACCTGTCCTGAGCATTGTGTTTCCTGCCTAAAAGGAAAACAGCATAAAAGCTCCTACAAATCCATTGATGAGTCCAAAACAACCAAATGTTTGCAAATGCTTCATATGGATTTGTTTGGCCCAGTTAAAGTCATGAGTCTTAAGAAAAAGCGGTATTGTTTGGTTATTGTTGATGACTTTTCTAGGTTTACATGGACTTACTTTTTACACTCAAAAGATGAGACTGCAGGCATTCTGCAAGACTTTGTGAAACAGGTTTGGTTGTTGTGGAGTGAGGAAGAAGGTGGCAGGGGGTGAGGGTTTGGTCGACGATGAAGGGGCAGGGTGGGTGATTTCCCAGCGCTCAAGGGGTAGGGTGGCTATGGCGATGGTGGGTGTGGGTGGCCGGTTGTTTATAAGGGAGTGATAAATAAGGCGGGCCCCACACTTTTAATAATCCATATTTGTTTTTATTTTTTATTTTTAAAGGGATGTGTAAATAAGTAATTTCAGATGGACTTAACGGAGAAAACTAACGGACATCCACTCCAAAGACTATCTGAGTAACAACTCGTCAAACCACATGGAGCACTAGTGTAATTTCCAAAAGTTTTAGAGTATAGGTGTTTATTTTACAAAACTACTAGGACTATTAGAGTATTTTACTCAAACTTAAAAGTCGGTCTCAATATTTAATGTATACACAGAGAAATGAGAGAATCCGCATCCATGGTATAGTAAACTTTTCAATTTCTAATTATCACTCATCATCTCTAAAATGTATTCTTTTTATATAGCAGTCTAAAAGCATTTTATCATACAACGCTTTTGACCTTAAAAGAGATCGAAGTTGCCAAGTATTTTATAAAGCAGTTCAAAAGCATTTTCTCATACAACGCTTTTGACCTTAAAAGAGATCGAACTTGCCATGTATTTTATAAAGCAGTCCAAAAGCATTTTCTCTCATACAACGCGTTTGCTAATTTATTAATTTTAATTATAATTTGGGAAATGACTTCTTGAGTGTGTAATACTGACTTGCTTTTTTATTGATGAAAAGTATGTGAAATGCACTTGATGAGACTTTGTATAACTTTTCCTTCCCCTCAGCTTGTCAAACACTCCTCTTTGAAGAGAAAAAGATGGCCAAAACCATTGAGTGCTAATTTAGCTAGGAATTTTTTTTTTAATTTAATTGACAAAAATAAAGGTGGTTCATAAAGTGAGATTGTTGATGATTTTTTAATATATGAATATTTTTTTTTATAAAACATCAACAATACATTACCTTTCTTGTTAGCAAGCATTTGGTCTGATGTAGTTCATGACCATGTGATTGAAGAATAAAATCTCATAAGCATTAATGATGGTACCTTTATTTTACATTTTTACATTATCAAATAATTCATAAATTCTGTATGTAATTTACAAATCCGACAAAAATGGTAGAATCATTTTCCCACATAGTTACACATTTGCTAGTTGCAGATTGAAATATACCATTTTAGCTTTGGTCACACATTTATGAATAGGAGGAAAAGACAATTCCTCAAAAAGAGCATTACACCGTTACATGATAATTCTAAGGGCTTAAATGAGCATTTACACAATTATGTGTGACTTGTAGGGTTTGTTGAGGTTTATATCCTAGTTTTTTAAGAAGAGATTATGCGGCATAAGGCATCCAATGATTTTAAGACCATCCGTAACGGGCTCTATATCACGCCTACCCCTCCCATAGCGCCCCATGGCGCCCCTAAACACTATTACGGGGGGCACCATGTGCTGAAAATTCCTCCTCCTCGCAAAAATTTTCACGGCGTTGCCCATTCTTCCCCACTCACACACATATATATACATACATATATATAAAGCCCCATACATATATATCCCCACTATACACTCAAGTTATCTAAAGCCCCATAAAGCCCCTCTCTTACACGTTTCGTCACTTGTCGTATAACGCCCCACAAAGGGCTTTATGACTACACATGGCCTAATTACTTTTGAAATCTTCTGCTAAGGATCCATTAGTATAAAATAAAGTAAACCAAAAATAACAAACAAAAGGTGTTTGAAATTGCAACCTTTGATGTGTTTAATTGATGATCACCAATACAAATTGCTAAATGCATCTATAAACATATTCCGTCTGTTACATTAGATTTCAATAAATGCACCCAAAAATAAGTATTTTCTCTCTAATCCTACAAATATCCTTATCAATAGTTACACTACAAATATCCTACAGTTTCTTTTATTTTGGAAAAATTAGAAAACATTTTTTTTATTTAATAGCAAGCAGGCCCAACTATTAGGTAGTGTTTGGTACGAATGAATGAGAGGTGGAACGGAATGGACGATTACGAGGAAATGAAGAAAATAGTGTTTGGTTGGTCAATGGAATGGAATCACCAATTCCAAAAGGCATTCCCTCAAAATCATTCCTTCCACCCCGCATGTTTTTTTTTCCATTTCATCCTCTCTTGCACCATTTATCAACAACACCAAAACCCACCACCTTCGCCACAACCCACCACCACCACCCGCCACCGACGCCATCGCCGCCACCCTCCACCGCCTCACCCCGACCGCCACCACCCACTCGCCACCATTATCAGCACAGTCGCGACCAACCGCCAACGCCACTCGTTGCTGCCGCCCACCACCATCGTCGACACCACCACCACCACCGCCGCCACCACCAACCGCCGACGCCACCCACCGCCATCTCTGCTGCCACCCACCACCAACGGCCACCTTGCCGCCACCACCACTCGTTGTCACCGCCACTCGCCGCCGCCACCACCACCCATCCCCGCCGCCGACACCCACCACCGCCACCTATAACCACCTAAATCACTACCACGGACCACCACCACTCACCGCTGATTTTATTACTCCGTTTTTCTTGTCTACCGAACAATATACAATAATAATTCATTACATTCACACATGGTAACCAAACAAGACATGGAATGGTAATGGTCCATTGCATTCACTCGTCCATTCCATTACCTCGTTCATTCCATTCATTCGTCCATTCCATTACCCCATACCAAACAGACCCTTAAGGTAGTATTTGATATGCAAGAATGAAAGGCGGAATTGAATGGATCATTACGAGGGAATAAAGAAAAGAGTGTTTGGTTGGTCAATGGAATGTAATCACCCATTCCATAAGGCATTCCATTTACTCAAAATCATTCCATCCACCCCCATGTTTTTTTCAATACATCCCCTTTTCCACCATTCATCAACAACCCACCATCTGCGCCACCACCCATAACCACCACCACCTACCACTGATGCCATCGCCGCCGTCAGCCGCAACCCGCCACCGCCTCCATCGCCACCACGACAGCCACCACCGTCGGTGCCACCCACCTGCCACTTTTGCCACGCACCACCACCACCCAACACCACTGCCACCAACGCCACTCACCGCTGCCACCCATCAAGACCGTGGACGCCACCAAACACCACTTGCTGCCACCTCTGCCGCCACCAATTACCATCGACGGCCGTCGCCGCCAGCCCCGTCACTGCCACTCGTCGTCGTCGCCGCATCGCCACTTGCCGCCACTCACCATGGCCACCTATAACCACCCACAATCACTACCATCTATCACCACCACCTCACACCGCTGATTTTATTCCTTCGTATTTCTTCCCTACCAAATAATACACAATAGTAATTCATTCCATTCACACATGGTAACCAGACAAGAAATGGAATGATAATGAACCATTGCATTCCCTCCTCCATTCCATTACATCATCTCTTCCAATACCCCATACAAAACAGACCCTAAATGCATTCTGCACATCTAGACGTGCAGTTATCTAAATGCCCAGCTCCTCTATTCCAATACGGTCACACCTCGATATTTCCACATATTTCCGGTGGGCCCGGCGAGGAGTATCGTGACGTAGTTGATATCATCATTGTCAATACACACAATATAATAGCACAGCTGAAGGCTTGGTAAATAAACTATTACAAACCATAATGTCTGAGTGTCTGAGTGAAAGAATATACAGACTGGAATGTAATAAGATCCACATGCGGATCATAAATAATTACAAAGAAACAAAATAACAGACTTCAGGTATCTATGGATTTGCAAGAGCCTCTTATGACACCTAATAGCTCCAGCCTATTACGAGAGGTACCTGTCAATCAGTCTTTAAGAAAAATACGTCAGTTTACACTGGTAAATACAATTAACTGACTCTTTTGAAAACATTTATGAAAATTGATTTAAGTGCACATGGCACAAATCATTTATAACTTGGGACAATTATTAAAGATAATCTTGTATATAGATTTACATATTTGTCATACAATTGCGGCCGGTTGGAAGCCGGTCATGATTAACCGACTCACCACTTATTGAACCCACAAAGGAGTTATCCCCAACATGTGGGTTTATATTTTATTTAGCATTTGCATCTGTCAGGTGTATGCCTACACCCCGTGCATAGGTCGTGGCCATTTTCAAATGAAATGAGCTGAGGATATCCAGGACACGGTCGAATTAACCCCCAATGTTTATGTTATCAAACAAGACAGATTAAAACGGGTTATGTAAATTTATTAATCACAATCCGATTAAATGATTTCATACCCGACCAAGTGGAATTATGATAATACCATATCCCAAGCCCGTATAAGGGAAAATAAGTTAAAAGTATTTACCTGAGCTTAAAAGTGAAGATAACTCAGCCGTAAATCTTAAAGCTTTATGATGGTACCTTCTACTGGATGCTACTTAATCTGTATAGAAGGTTTAATAACCTATTAGGATGCTAACGGGTCTTTAGTTAAGTCAAGGACTTAGACCGGCTAGCTAGAAAGAAACTTTACGGTTCTAAACGCTAGATTAAGCGGAGACCGGAATGGAATGTGGTTTAGATCCGACAAGCTTGGATACTTGTATAATATGCATAAACAAAACACATCCTGGAATTTGAGGATTTAATGATAAGGTTAAACCCGTTTCGGCAATTTTATGTAAACTAGTCACATAAACCGATCCGAACGCATAAACGCGTAACGGGTAACCAAATGAATTATATACAGGTCTTAATTTTTATTATGCTTAAAACATATTAATACATCAGTAGGATGTTAACACATATGCCCAAAAAGTATTTAAAACCAATTTAAGTCCCGTGAGGGCATTTTGGTAATTTTAATACTTATAAAAGAGATTTTTGTAACAAACTGAAGTTCTGGTCTTTTGAAATCAGTAAAAATATTTACTTTAATAAGTTATATCAGTAGGGTATTGCCTATATGTGAAATTTATCATTTATAACCAATTTATGCACCGAAGGGGCATTTTGGTAATTTCACATAAGCTTTAAATGTCAATTTTGAAAATCTGAGTTTAGAACTTTTTCTTACTGTTAAAGTATAAGAATTTACTAAAAACATCAGTAGGTATTAAGTCCTATATGTTTAAAAATAGTTTTTAACTCGTACTATGCATTGAAAACGCGTAAAAGTCACTATTAAGCGATTTTCGGATTATATAAGAAAAGCTGATATTTTTATCATTCAGAAGGCTTAAAATATTTTATTTATCATATAAAATCAGTAGCAAAAGATTTGGTATCGATATGTGATGAAAAACTCATTTTATTCAAGAAAAGGGTATAACCGACAATTACCGAATCAAAGTTAGAACCCTATGATATGATCAGTTTAAAAATAAATAAAAATCTTCAAAAATCCCAAAATATTATATTACATCAGTGGGTAAAAAGTTTGGTGTCAAAATTTGGGTTTAGATAGGCTTTATGCTAATTATGCCGTTTAATTAATAAAAAGCTTCTTAATTACGATATTGAGCATAACTCCTAATCTAGATCTCAAACTGATGTCAAATTTTTAGGACAAGTTTATAAATCAGTAGTAAAGGTTTTTGTCCTCTCACATTTCTAAAAATCTCATTTTTATGTCAAAAGGGCATTTATGGCATTTATAAGCATATTAACGATCAAAAGCATATAATTCAAACCACTAAGGACCATGCACTATAACTCCAGAGGGTTATACTACTGAGTAATGTGGTCCTAATGGAAGCTTAAAACATGGGAGAATTAAGCTTGAATGGGTCAGAACTGAAAGTCAAAGCAAAAGTCAAGCTTTTGCGACTTTCGGTTATAAACTGACCTTAGACTGATAATTGTCGGGTTAGGACTGATAAAACATGTTCTAATATTAATTACCAAGTCATTAGAATGTTAAAATATAAGTTAGAACCTCTGTTTTATTAATTTAATTCATTTTTAAACTTTCTGTCCAGTTTGACTTTTTGTCAAACTAGTTTGACACGACAATTAACTAGTCAAACGAAATAATTAGGAGGTGCCCTTTTAAGGGTTAATCACCTACCTTAATATGGTTCCGTAACCACTTTCGTTTTGGTCAGTGGCTGGACCATTTGTGATTAAACCGAAAGTCAAAGCTAAATTACTATATGTTTGACTTTTCGGTAATTAAGCTAAATAAAAGGACTAAGCAGGTATTAAGATTCTTATTAATGGTCCTTGCTATCTTTTCTACACTTGAAATTCTTCTACTAATCCTTGCAAGCTCAAGAAGTAATTCCTTTGAGAGTTGTTTGCAAATGTGAGCATAGGAACTAAGAACTAATGCTCCTTTTATACGAAAATCCAACTTCATGGATTACTTGCAGCTGTAATGGGACATCCTAGGATCACTCTAGGTGTCCTAGTGGATTAATAAAACCATTTAACAGCCCCTGGATTCGATACAAACGAGTTTAAGTCGGTCTAGAGCTTTTAACCTGCACCTGGTAGGTGTTTTCTGTGCTGGGGACTTCTACGCGGCCCGCGTAGGAGTTCTTCAGGGGCTACGCGGCCCGCCTGGAGGTGGGGTTTCAGGTTAAACAAGTTTCAATCATGGCAGGATCAGTCCCTGGCCATTTTAAACCTTATATAACTTGATTTTTGACATGTAAGGCCCTTATAGTTAATTTGTAGAGGCTCAAGGATGTATAATCAAATTTCGTTATACTTGGTTTCGTTAAATATCACTATAAATGCAAGTTTCATCAAGTTGACACTTTTCACCCAAAGTCTTGAAAACTTACCTAACGATATCAAAACCACGTGAAATTTATACCACATATTCTTGAGAGTATATTTGAATACTTCGAAGCCTCAGGTTCGTTAAAAGGTCACTCAGAGGTCAGAATTAACATGTTGACACGTTTAACCCTTGTAGTTTTATAATCTTCCGACTATTTTCACAAATGGCTTCTTATATCCAATTAATTACTCGTTTAAGAATATATTCTTCATGTATGGTCATTCAAAGGCTCAAGTTTGGCATGTTGACACTTTTAGTCCCTGTGGTTTCATATTTCCACTATTTGTCAACTTTAGTTCTTCAGACTCAATCTTTCACATATCTAGAGTTTAGGACACGTGTCTATACATAATTGGACACGTTTTTACGTGTTGTTACATCCTCACCCCCTTAAAAGAAATCTCAACCCCGAGTTTTACTGGAATAAGTGAGGGTACTTCTGTCGCATAGTGGTCTCAACTTCCCACGTATATTCGGGACCTCTACGGGAATCCCACTTGACCTTTACTATAGGCACGTGTTTTCTTCGGAGCTTTTTAACCTGACGATCCTCGATCGATATAGGTCTTTCAACAAACCTCAGGCTTTCATCAATTTGTACATCTTTATGGGACATAGCTAATGATTCATCAGCTAGACATTTCTTTAGGTTACAGATGTGGAATACATTATGAATTCCGCTGAGCTCCTCAGGCAAGTTTAGCTTATAAGCTACACTGCCGACACATTCGATAATCTCGAATGGTCCGATATATCTAGGGCTTAACTTACCCTTTTTACCAAAGCGCATCACACCTTTCCAGGGTGATACCTTTAATAAAACTTTATCACCCACTTCGAACTTTAGGGGTTTTCGCCTCTTATCAGCATAACTTTTCTGCCTATCCCTGGTAGCTTTCAGGCGATCGCGAATCTGGACAATCTTGTCCGTTGTTTCAAGGACTATATCGGGTCCTGACAACTGTGCTTCTCCTACTTCTGCCTAACAAACAGGCGTTCTGCATTTCCTACCATATAATGCCTCAAAAGGCGTAGCCTGAATGCTAGTATGGTAACTATTGTTATAGGAAAATTCGATCAAGGGTAGGTGGTCATCCCAACTGCCTCCCAAATCAATAACACATGCTCGAAGCATGTCTTCCAAAGTTTGAATTGTACGCTCACTCTGTCCATCTGTCTGAGGATGGTAAGCAGTACTAAAATTTAAACGAGTGCCCAAAGATTGTTGGAAACTTTTCCAAAGGTGAGAGGTGTATCTAGAATCTCTATCAGAGATAATAGACACCGGCACTCCGTGAAGAGCTACAATCTTATCCACGTATAATTGGGCTAGCTTGTCGGAGCTATGAGTCTCCTTGATGGGTAAGAAATGTGCTGACTTAGTCAGTCTGTCAACTATAACCCATATGGTATCATTTCCGTGCCTTGTTTTAGGTAACTTGGTTATAAAGTCCATAGTTACCATCTCCCACTTCCATGTGGAAAGTTCTGGCTGTTGAAGTAGACCCGATGGTTTTTGATGCTCTGCTTTAATCTGAGCACAAGTTAAGCACTTAGCTACATGGGTGGCAATAGATTTCTTCATCCCTATCCACCAATAATTAGCCTTCAAATCCTGATACATCTTGTCACCTCCAGGGTTAACTGAATATTTGGAGTTGTGAGCTTCCTGGAGGATTACATCTCGAAGTCCTCCATGAATGGGAACCCAGATTCTTCCATTCAGTCTGAGAATTCCATCCTTGCCAGGTGTTAACTGTTCAGTAAATACGCCTAACTTTTCATCTGGAAGGTTAACTTCCAAAACAACATCTTTCTGTGCAGCTAATAGCTTTTCATTCAGGCTATTCTTCAGTTCAATGCTCTTAGCATTAATCCTGATAGGTTTAACTCTCTCCTTTCAGCTTAGAGCATCGGCGACTACATTCGCCTTGCCGGGATGGTAGCGAATTTCACCATTGTAATCATTTAAGGTCTCCATCCAGCGGCGTTGTCTTATATTGAGCTCTTTTTTATTGAATAAATGTTTGAGACTTTTGTGATCTGAATAGATCACACATTTTGTTCCATACAAATAGTGTCTCCATAACTTTAGTGCGAATACAACGACACCCAACTCTAAGTCATGGGTGGTGTAATTCTTTTCATGCACTTTTAGTTGTCGTGATGCATAGGCAATCACCTTGCCTTTTTGCATAAGTACACAACCCATACCGGTGTGTGATGCATCACAATAAACGACAAATTCTTCGATTCCCTCGGGCAATGTCAACACTGGAGCATTGCTCAATTTCTACTTAAGAATCTCAAAGGATTCTTGTTGTTATGGGCCCCAATCAAATTTTACATTTTTACGGGTCAAAGAAGTCAATGGCGCAGCTAATCTTGAGAAGTTCTCAATGAATCTTCTATAATATCCAGCTAGACCTAGAAAGCTGTGAATTTCTGTTCGCGTCTTTGGTGCTTCCCAATTCATAATGGCTTCGATCTTGGCGGGATCTACTTGTATGCCACGTTCACTAACAACATGTTCAAGGAATTGGACTTCTCGAAGCCAGAACTCGCACTTGGAGAATTTAGCATACAGCTTCTCCTGTCGAAGCAATCCTAAGATGCATCGAAGGTGCTTCTCATGATCACCTTGATTACGAGAGTAGATAAGTATGTCGTCTATAAATACAATGACAAACTTATCTAAGTATGGCTTGCAGACTCTATTCATGAGGTCCATGAATGCTACTGGCGCATTAGTGAGCCCAAAAGGCATCACTAAGAATTCTTAATGTCCATACCTCGTCCTGAATGCCGTTTTAGGCACATCTTCAGTTCGAACCTTAAGTTGATGGTATCCCGACCTCAAATCGATCTTTGAAAAGAAGCTCGCCCCTTGGAGCTGATCAAATAAGTTGTCGATCCTGGGTAAGGGATATCGATTCTTGATCGTTATCTTGTTTAGCTCACGATAATCAATGCATAAGCGCATTGATCCATCCTTCTTTTTCACAAACAATATTGGAGCTCCCCAAGGCGAATAACTGGGTTGAATGAAACCTTTCTCTAGTAGGTCATCCAATTGGGTCCTGAGCTCTTTCATTTCTATGGGCGCTAAACGATAAGGAGCTCACGCAATTGGTGCAGATCCTAGGAGAATGTCTATCCTGAATTCAACTTGCCTCTCAGGAGGCAATCCAGGTAGATCACTAGGAAAAACATCAGGATACTCAGAGATAATTGGAATATCTTCAATCTTGGGCTTTGGGTCATTCACTGTCACCTGTGCCATACTGATGACACATCCGCTCTTCAGACATTGCGATACTTTGAGAATGGACACATTGTTGGGCAATCCATACTGTGTATCTCCTTGAATAGTGACGGATTCACCAGAAGGGGTTTTGATGATAACTAGCTTTTTGTCACAAGCAATTTGGGCTTGGTTATGCGATAACCAATCCATTCCCAAAACTATATCAAAACCAGCCAATTTCATTGGCAGGAGGGATAGCGGAATAGAATGATTCTTAATGGATAGGAAACATCCATCAAGAAGGGTTGAGGCTGTTTCTAGGGTACCATCAGCAAGCTCTACCTCATATATTATGTCTAGAGTCTTAATAGGCAGATTCAGTAACTTACTAAACTTATGGTCTACAAAAGACTTATCAGCACCTGAATCAAATAAGACTCTAGCATAATTATTATTAATGAGGAAGGTACCTGTTATGACGTTCTCGTCATTCACCGCTTCCCTTGCATTCATCTGGAAAACTCTTGCATTGTTTTTCTTTGCCTCCTCGGGCTTCTTGGTATTCTTGGGGCAATTTGTCTTGATGTGCCCTTTCTCGTTGCAACCATAACAGGTTGCATCCTTAATGTTCCGGCACTCCACAGACTTGTGCCCCTTCTTTTTACAAATCCCACATGGTTTATGTTGGGATTGAACCCTATCAGAGGAACAGATAATTAAAGCCAAAACTGGATCAGAGCAGTGGATCCAGAATAAGCAGATGTTTTGTAATCAAGTCTCTCCCCTTGAAAGTGGTTTCAACATCTGCTGACCTCCTATCTACGGATCGGTACAACTGCTGATCAAGTCAAAGGCTGATGAAGACTAAAGCCCTGCTGTTCAATCTACTGCCTTGAGTAGGGGTGCAAACGAGCCGAGCTACTCGCGAGCTACTCGAGCTCGGCTCGAAAAAAAGCTCGAACGAGCCGAGCTTAACCAAGCTCGAGCTCGAGCCCGAGCCTAAAAACAAGCTCGTTTAGTAAACGAGCCCGAGCCCGAGCTTCGCTTATCGAGCTCGAGCCGGCTCGTGAGCCTAATCAAGCTTTCTATTTATATATTTTTTTATTAATATGTTAAACATATATTTATATAATAATAATTACCATTTATATAAATATAAAAATTACTAAATTATATTTAAAATAATAATTATAATTAATATAAATTAATTAAAAAATACAAAACGAGTCGAGCCCGAGCCGAGCTCGAGCTTGAAAAATTACCTTCGAGCCGAGCTCGAGCTTCAGATTTAAAGCTCGATTCGAGCCGAGCTCGAGCTTTCATATGTTAAACGAGCTCGAGCCTGGTCGAGCTCGGTCTCGGCTCGGCTCGTTTGCACCCCTAGCCTTGAGTCAAGCACTGCTGGGTTATATCAAGTGCTGCTGGGTTCACATCAGTGGAAGAATTCAGCAGTAGTTTACTTTGTCTTTATGTAATGTATTGCAATAACAGTTGTTAGCATAGCAGTACTTGTATAGATCAGAGGTTAGAGTTTGTTAGGAGGTTAGATGTCACTTTCATGGTGACGTCATCAAAGATGCCACAGTGGTTTGTCCGTGCCTATAAATAGAACAGTACCCTGTACTGTTCTGTTAGCTCTTTACCATCTTCTTCCTGCACGAACAAATCACAGTGAGCTCAGGCTGAGGGGGAGTTTGTTACATACATGCTAGTGTAATCGTTGAATGAAATAAATTCAATCATTCGATTCATTGTTGAAAATGTGTGTTGAAAGTAATTCTCCTGTTTGATTGTGAAAAGTTTGTTTCCATTATTTTCCGCTGCTCTACTCATTCATTTTCATCTTAATTCAAACGTAAAACACAATCAAAACCAAACTCGGATCATAACAAATGGTATCAGAGCTCGGACAGTCAAATTTGATTTAACAATCATTTTGACATAAATAGTTCAGCTCACAATCGTTGATACTAATAGTTTGTTTGTTTTGTTGAAAAACAGAGCAAGGTTTAATCACCATCAAAGTTGATTAATCAGTGCCTGTAAAACAACCAGGATGACGTCACAATCACAAGATGATAAGAATAACATTGGCTCTCTTTTCAAACCACCCATGCTTAAACGTAATGAATACAACATCTGGGAGAGAAGGACGTGTCACATCCTTGCTCAACAAAACACTGAATGTTGGAGATCTATGATTTTTTGGACCCCATGTTCCTATGGTGCCAAGTGCTGAGGATTCAAAGAAGTTCGAACCTAAAAAACCTGAAAACTATACTGAAACTGATTTCCAAAAGTTCAAACTCGATGCCAAAGCATTTAGCATCATAGCATCTGCATTACCCAATGAGATCTATGCTGGACTGTTACATTGTAACAGTGCCAAAGAGCTATGGGATGCACTGAAGGAACAGTTTGGGGGAACGGAAGAAGTTATTGGAAACAATAGGGAAATTATGAATCAGCAGTATGAAACATTCTGTCACATCAAGGGTTAATCATTGACTCAGCAGTTTGAGCGATTCAGTTGTCTCATTAGTGAGCAACGACTTGTTAAAGTTACATTTCCAAATTCTACACAAAATAGCAGGTTTCTTAGGTCACTACCAGAAAAATGGGATACCATTGCATTTGTTACTAGAAATTCTGCTGAGTTCAAAGATCTGACCCTGACCCAACTTCATGGTAGACTCCTGACCTATGAAAGGGAGTTAAACCAGAAAAAGAAGTTGCAAGAGTCTGGCAAAGTTGCTGATGATTATTCATTTGGCAGCACAGCTCTTTTTGGTCAGGAAGAATCTGGTAGCAGTAGTAAGGATCAGGGTTATGATCACTTTATTGATATAACTGCTTGTGGAAATTTCAACAACCCTGATTCTCACTCTGCAAATTATGCTTTTACTACAAATTGTGAAAACCAGATATCAGATAACTTGTGTTTTGAACTCAATGATTTGCAACACTTTGATCCCACTGACTTAGAAGAAATGGACATTTTGCATCAATTGGCTTTGCTTAGTGTAAGAACAAGCAAATTCTACAAAAGAACAGGGAGAAAACTCCCAGGGTTACATGGGAACTTAAAAGTGGGGTTGGATAAGTCAAAAATTAAGTGCTATAAGTGCAATAGGCTAGGTTATTTTGCTAGGGAATGCAGGAGTCAAACCACTGGTCCAATAATAACTCATCCCAGCTCAAACCCTAGACCACAACATCAAAGCACTGTGCACTATACCCAATATACCCCTGCAACCCATGTTAACACTGCTCACTATGCTGCAACCCCTGTGCCTGTGCATTATGTTCAAACCACTATTCCACAAATTCAGTATGTTCAAACCCCTGTCCCTCAGGCACAAGTGCAACCTGTTGCACCTCAACAAGCTGCTCCAACAGTGGTACAACCAGATCAACAAAGCTTTTTCACCCAAGGCTTTGTTGACTGGAGCATCATGCCTGATGAGCTTGGTGATAAAAATTTTGCACTCTATGCTTTTAATGATCCTTCTAATGATGAATTTTGTTTGATGGCATTAGAGTCAATACCAGAAGGGGTACAAACTGAAGGTGAATAGCTAAGTGCTGAAACAGTGGATGAAGTGGCTGAAGCAATGGTTACTGCAGTTGCTGGTGAACTACTGCTGGGAGAAAATTCAGAAACCCTGATTAAACCATTGTCTGACCCCTGGTCCAAAGAAGACAAAGAAGAAAATGAAGAGAAGAAAGCATGTGAGAAAGAAGTTAGAGCTGATGAAGAAGGTGATCATCAATGTGATTGTGCCATGATGGCTGCTACTAAGGTATCACCTCAAGTTCTTGAACTACTGTGTTCAGACAAATGCATTATTGCATTTGCTAACATCAAATAGGTAAATGAAAACCTTAGGGATAAGGTCTTAACTGATGAAGTCAAATTTGAAAAGTTGTTAAAAGAACTTAGAAACACATTGGCTGAAAAAGACAAAGAAATCAGCAGTCTCAAAGAAGAGCAGAGCATAACCAAGACTCAACTCCAAACTATGGTAGAAAAATACCAAGTTTATAAAAAGGAGTTGGAGTCCACCCAATTTAAAGCCGATGGACTTCACAACCACTGATGGTGTCACAGCTCCAAAAGCAAAGGTCATTCCTATCAAAGACATCCCAACAGTGGTTCAAAACTCTGTTGCTAAGGAGTCTGAGAAAAGGAAGAAAAGACAAAAGATCAAAAACCTGTTTTGTGATTTTTGTGAAAAGAGGAATCATCTAACAAAAGACTGTTTTCATCTAAAAGCATATAATCTAAACAAAACAAGTGTCATTGTACCTGCTAAAAGCTGCACCATCTGTGGTAAAACAAACCACAAAACTCAAGCATGTGTGTATCTCAAAAATTTTGATGTAAAGAAGAATGAGTACACTGCTAAAACATCCTTGAGTCCATCAATATCATCTGTCAAATTCACCAAGAATCAACCACTGTTTGTGCCAGTCCAAACAGCTGTTACAAAACAGCTGAATCAAACATTCGTCCAAAGAGATGTTCAAGTGACTGATGCACCCCCTTCCAACCAATTCAGAAGAGGCAAGGGACAATCATCTTACCAAAGGATTCCACATGTTTATGAGACCTACAAAAGGCCTTCTAAACCAAGAGTGAACAAGCATCCTTTTGGGTATCAACAGGTGATTGGTCAAAACCCACAACAGTGGTTAGAGAGAAACAGTCCTAAAAGTGTCCAAACCCCTGACCTAACCACTGCCCATGCATCTGAACTCATCCCAGACACTGTTGAGACCCCATCCAAAGCCTTATTGGCTTTGGAGACCCTAATGAACTAATCCTTTTACTTCATGTGCAGGGAGCTTCTGCATGCTTAGATAGCCTTTGGTATGTAGATAGTGGAGGCTCCAAGCACAAGACATGATGTAAAGCCCTACTCAAAGATTTCAAAATCCATGGAGGGATGATATATCCTTTGGTAATAATAGTAAAGGGAAAGTTCTGGGGTCTGGTACAGTGCAGTCTGGTAATGTAAAATTTGAAAATTTCAATCTGATAGACAATCTAAAATTCAACCTCCTGAGTGTTTCACAAATGACTGACAAGGGGTATGGATCATTCTTCACAAAGGAGTGTTGTAGGATTGTTGGACAAGAAATGGTTGAAAAGATTGAAGCAATAATAAAAACTGGAAAAACCAAACTTGTTGCTCAAAGAAGTGGCAATGTTTATGTGGTTGATATGTCAAAAGAGAGCCCCAGAACTGATGCCTGTCTGTAGGGGTGAGCAAATTAACCAATGGTTATGGTTATGAAACTTTGTATAACCGAACCATAACCGACATAACCGAACCACTAATAACCGATAACCAATATAACCAATGGTTATGGTTATGAAACTTTGTATAACCGCTCAATCGGTTATGGTTATGGTTATGAAGCTTTGGTTAACCGATATAACCGAAACCGAACCGAACTTGTAATGTTAACTTTATATAATGGATTTGTGTTTTACAAAATCATATAGAGGGTTTTTACTAAGATAAAAGTATGTTAGTAACAAAATAATCTTGACATAGATGTCATTTATTTTGATAAAGAACTAATGTGTTATGTCCATATTTTTTTTTTGAGAATTACCTTATTAAAAAGAACCCCAAATCGGTAGTTTAACCAAAAATTTAGTCTCCGTTATCTTAAAAAATAGGCTCAAGCTAAGTTCAAATCGTGCACAACCCTATTTATTTAAAACCTTGCTTGGTTACTTAGCCGAAATTAACCAAAACCGAACCATAACTGACTTCATAACCGATTAACCATAACCGAAGTTTGGTTATGGTTACCAAAACTCCATAACCGAACTAGCAGTTATGGTTATGGTTAATAGTAAAAACTGAACCAAACCGACCCATGCGCACCCCTACATGTCTGTTCTCAGCTGCATCAAACAAAGAGACAGAATTATGGCACAGGAGATTAGGGCACACAAATCTCAAGACAATCACTGCTATTTCAAAACATGGGTTAGTAAGAGGTTTACCTCAAAAACTGTTCACCTGTCCTGAGCATTGTGTTTCCTGCCTAAAAGGAAAACAACATAAAAGCTCCTACAAATCCATTGATGAGTCCAAAACAACCAAATGTTTGCAAATGCTTCATATGGATTTGTTTGGCCCAGTTAAAGTCATGAGTCTTAAGAAAAAGAGGTATTGTTTTGTTATTGTTGATGACTTTTCTAGGTTTACATGGACTTACTTTTTACACTCAAAAGATGAGACTGCAGGCATTCTGCAAGACTTTGTGAAACAGGTTGAAAAGCAGTTTGACCTTCCAGTAAAAATCTTCAGAAGTGACAATGGCACAGAGTTCAGGAACAAGGAGTTGGATGATTTCTGTGTGTCAAAAGGAATTGTGAGGCAATACCGCATTCCAAGAACACCAGAACAAAATGGGGTTGTTGAAAGAAAGAACAGAACCTTGATTGAGGCTGCCAGAACCATGCTTGCTGATTCAGGTTTGCCATTAACTTTTTGGGCAGAGGCAGT
The DNA here is from genome assembly GCA_030545235.1 of Helianthus tuberosus. Classification (NCBI taxonomy): domain Eukaryota; kingdom Viridiplantae; phylum Streptophyta; class Magnoliopsida; order Asterales; family Asteraceae; genus Helianthus; species Helianthus tuberosus. Next base: position 173,795,870 of record CM060363.1, read on the forward strand.
AAACACTGCTTGCTATGTCCAAAACAGAGTTTTAATCAACCCCAGGCATCAAAAGACTGCCTATGAACTGCTGTATAAAATAAAGCCATTGATTTCATATTTCAAGGTTTTTGGCTGCCCATGCTTCATCTTAAACTTAAAAGATTCCATTTCTAAGTTTGCAGCCAAAATTGATTATGGTTATCATCTGGGATACTCTACCACTGCTAAGGCCTACAAAGTGTTTAACACAAGGACCAAAACAGTGGAAGAGACTTTGAATGTAAAGTTCAATGAACTTTCATCAATGAAAATCCCAGCAAACCCTGCAGAATTGTTTGATCTTGATAAATTTACTTTTGAAAATACTGCTGTCAAGACTAACAGTGCAGGTCCATCAGAAAATTCATCACCAGACTATGGGTATGAAATCATCATTCCTCAACAAAAGTCTATCCAAATGGGAAGAGCAGCAGATGTTCAAAACAGCTGTCAAAGCTCAACCACTGCTACCTCAACAGTTGTTGACCAAAGTAGCCCCTTAACCCCTGCTTCCACATCATCAAGCACTGTTGATAAAAGCCATCAAATAGTGGATCAAAGTCAGCATGTGTCCACACCTATACCTCCTATTCCACCACCTTTTAAAGCCACTGCTGGATCATCAAAGTCACCGGTAGTTGTTAGCTCAGATGATTCATATCTGCAGCCCTCCCCACTTAATGCCATTGTTCCATACCAAGGAGAGCTCATCTTCTTGAAATCTCATCCACCAGACCAAATTATTGGCAACATCAATGAAAGGGTGCTCACAAGAAGTCAATCCCAAAACATCTGTCTTTTTGATGGTTTTCTATCTCTCCATCAGCCAGTCAAGTACCAAGAGGCACTAAAAGACAATAGATGGGTAGAAGCCATGCAAGAGGAGCTCCAACAGTTTAGAAGACAACAAGTTTGGGAGCTTGTTCCATTGCCAGAGGGTGTAAGTCCTATTGGCACAAAATGGGTCTTCAAAAATAAAACTGATGAAAGGGGTATTGTTGTCAAAAATAAAGCCAGGCTTGTGGTTCAAGGGTACAGACAAGAAGAGGGGATTGATTATGATGAAACATTTGCCCCTGTTGCAAGACTTGAAGCAATCAGACTATTTCTAGCCTTTGCTGTCAACCACAACATCAAGGTGTACCAAATGGATATCAAATGTGCATTCCTCTATGGTAAGATTCAAGAGGAGGTTTATGTTTGTCAACCTCCAAGTTTTGAGGATCCATTTAATCCAAATCATGTCTACATGCTTAATAAAGCTTTGTATGGCTTGAAACAAGCACCAAGGGCCTGGTATGAAACTCTTTCCACCTTCCTACTATCCATTGGTTTCATAAGAGGTAGAATTGACAAAACACTGTTTTTAAAATGGAGAGGAAAGAATTTGATGATTGTCCAAATTTATGTGGATGACATCATCTTTGGAAGCACATGTAATAAAATATGTGAAGAGTTTAGGCAACCCATGACAGCTGAGTTTGAAATGAGTGCAATGCGTGAACTCCAGTGCTTTCTTGGTCTCCAAGTAAGGCAACTGCAAAATGGCACTTTTATCCATCAAGGCAAATATGCCAAAGAACTGTTGAAGAAATTTGAGATGGATGATTGTAAGCCATGTAGTACACCCATTGCAACCAATAAAGTAGTCATATCTGATGAGAAGGATGAATTGGTTGATCAAACTTTGTATAGAAGCATGATTGGGTCTTTATTGTACCTAACTGCATCCAGGCCAGACATCATGTTTGCAACATGTGTTTGTGCTAGGTCCCAATCAGCCCCTAGAAAGTCAAACCTTATTGCTGTAAAAAGGATATTCAGATACCTAAAAGGTGCTCCCACACTTGGTATCTGGTATCCAGCTGATGGTAAAATTGAGCTTTCAGGTTTCTCAGATAGTGACTTTGCTGGATGTGACAAGACAAGGAAGTCCACTTCAGGAGGGTGCTAATTCCTAGGCAATTTCCTAGTGTCTTGGCAAAGCAAAAAGCAAGCAGCTGTTTCCACATCCACTGCTAAGGCAGAATATATAGCTGCTGCAAGCTGTACAGCCCAACTGCTCTGGCTTCAAAATCAGTTGCTGGATTTTGGTATCACTGCCTTAAAGACACCACTCATGTTGGACAGCCAGGCTGCAGAAAATATCATCAAAAATCCAGTTTCCCATTCAACCACCAAGCACATTGACATCAGACATCACTTTGTGAGGGATTGCTATGAAAAAGGTTTGATTTCTCTGCATCATGTTCCAACTAAGGATCAGCTGGCAGATGTGCTAACAAAAGCATTAGACACATCCACCTTTGAAAGCTTGATCTCTAGGATTGGCATGCTAAACATGGAATAACAGGCATAATCCTGTTTTTCTATGAATAAAAGCATTAAAATGTTTTCAGAAAATCAAAAATCCATCCTTAAAAATAGCTAAAATGAATTTTTCATTAAAATCATTAAAAGTCTGCCATAACAACTGCTTTGTTCAAAAGTCTGCTCTACTGAAAAATCTGTCCACTACTGAAAGTCAACCCCTGCTCTCTCATTTCTTTGATAAGCACTGTTGTTCAAAATCAGTGTTTTATCCACTGATATGCTATCCAGTGATAGTAAAAATCACCCACTGCTCTCATTATTACAGTTATGTCCACTGATCTTGTTCCATCAGTGGTCTTCATAAAAAGAGTTGCCGTTTTCCTCATCAGGGGTTGGCACGTGGACAGTACATTGTGGTCAGACCTTTTGTAACCGCTACCACATCAGCATTCACTTTTCTCTATAAAACCCCCATTCAAAACCCCAAACAGGGTTTTACTGTCGAATTGAATTCTTAAAAATTCCTTTCTCAAAGCAGTTTTCATCTCATTTCCTCAAATTTCTTTACAACTTTCTTCGATCATCATCTCCAAAATGACAAAATCGAAGTCATCTGCAAAACCCACTTCCAAATCTTCTCGTAAAAAGGCCGCTCAAACGGCTACACCCATTGAAATCCCATACAAATCACCACACAATTATCTGGGTCTTTTGACAAAACCAGGCACCGATGCTTTCGATTCCATCATTGACATCATGTCTGCATCAAAGTACAAAACTTTGTTAACAGCAGATGCTCCAATTTACTTAGACACCCAAAGAGAGTTTTGGAAGAATATTACCCTTGACAAACAAGGCGAGGATGTCGTAGCCATTAACTCTTCTCTCATGGGAAAACCTGTCAAAATCACCACAATCCATCTCGGAAGTTTTTTAACTCAATGATCAGCAAGGTAAAACTTCTTTTCCCAAAAATGAGTTAAAAATTGATTTCCTTGAAAGGGGGTATGTAGAACAAATTAAAAAGGATACCTTACAAAAAGGTAATTTTCCACCTGCAACAAGGTTTTTGTTCCATACCCTGCTTATGTGTGTTTCAAACAAAACCACTTCCTTTAATGAGATACCATTAAAGATTCAAAACCTGGGATATGCTATTCTTCAAGATGAAAATTTCAATTACTCCCAGGAAATCTTTAATGATTTGGTTAAAAATGTTGATAAAAAGCCATTCTTACTTTTTCCAAGATTTTTAAGCTATTATTTTGAAAAGAAATTTGGTAAGGATGATGCTTCTGCAATAAAACAAGGTCCATCTTTTCAAATAAACAGCTTAACTGCTGAAACTTTTACAAGAATGTCAACACCTTGCAAAACACAAGCAGAGGTACCTGAGCAGACTCTAGCAGCTACCACTGCTCCTCAGGTATCTGCTGCTGAGCCCACTGCTCAAGGTGATCAAAGTAGCAAAACAACTGCTTTGAAACCCACACCTAAAATTACCAAAAAGCCAAAGCAAAAGAAAACTCAAAAACCCCCCAAACCTATCAAAAAGGCAACTGTGGAGGATGAGATACCAAAGCAACTGCCAGTGACAGCACAAAAGTCACAAGAAACCACTGCTGCTACTTCCTCACAGCAGTTGGTACAAATATCTCAACCCATGGCTGAAACTCCTCCTGCTTCTTCTCAAAAAGAACAGGTTGTACAAATAGGGATATGATGCTCTGGAATCACTTGCTTCCATCATCCACAGCCCAATGCCCGGGGCCAATTCTCTTTCTACACCCAACCTCACCTCCATAATTCCCCCACCAACTAAATTATTGTTGGATGCTATTGATCTGAACCAGGCACAAACCAGTCCTTCTCACTCACCTATCAATGAGAACATACTTCAACAAACGACTGGGTCTGATGTATCAATCATAGCTAACCCACCAACAAGACCTGAGGAGGTTACACCCCTTGAGTTACAAGTAACTCTTGGTGGTAATCCAAGTGAAGCAGCCACTACAAGTGCTGAACCTACTGGTTTGCATTTGGACAGTGGTTACATCAATAAGACTTCCTTGGATGCAATTCCTTCTATAGCACCTCTGATAACCACTAGTGAGTTTGTTTTGACCACTGGTACCATAAAAATGTTATCAAGTGTTGAGGGAAGAAGTCCCAAGTACCAAGAAAAAGGTGCATCAGTGGATGACTATTGGAATACATTTCCTAAGTCAACCACTGTCCAAACCACTGTTTGTAGGAAATCAGATGATCCCATTATGTTGGGTGATGGTTTAAAGTACCAAGAATTGACGGATAGAATTGACAAACTGGATACCTCTGTTGCAGAAATCAAAGAAATGTTGCAACAGTTGTTGAAAGTTCAAAAGGTGCAACCCACTGCTGATCCAACTCAAGCACCTGCTCCACCACAAGCACCTGCTGCAAATGAGTTGTGGAATCTATTTCAACCCCTGCTCCAACAACAAAGAGAAATGACTGATCATCAGCATGCAATACATGTTCAAGAGCTGAGAAACATGATGGAGTCCAGGTTTAGAAACACCCAAGCAGATATCAAGGCTATAAAGGCCCACATCCTGAACACCACTGGAACTGCTCCTCCCACTGTTCTCTTCATTGATAAACTTCCTCCAGATAATGCAAAAAAGGGGGAGAAAATCAAACAGTGGAAAAAGAAGGGAATGGATGATGGCCTCTACATTGAACCAGAAAAAAGAAAATATGACTAAAAAGATCCCTTTACCAGATGGTAGCAAGAAGATGGATGTTACAACAAATGCACTTGCTGAAGCAGTGGCAAGTGTAAAAAGAGATAGACAGGCTAAGGACAAAGCCAGGTGGGAACAAGAAAAGAAAGCTTTCATGGAGCTGAATGCGCAGGGTCCTTCTGAACCTATGGATGATGAAAATCCTAAGGATGAAAAGAAGAAGCCCACTAGACAAGTGAGGCAACCCAAACACATACCATCCAGACCTACAAAGCAAGCTTCTAAACCACCTATTAAAGGCTCCAAACCTCAAACTATAACCCAAACAGCTGTTGTAACTCCTGCTGTATCAACAACTGCTGATACTTCAGTAGTTTCAAAAACTGCTAGCCAAACACCTGCTATCTCTTCAACACACACCACTTCAACACACACCACAACCACTGCCTTACCATCATCACCAGCAAAAATCACTTTACCACCAAAAACAACCTCACCACCATCACCTCCTGCTAAAAAGCAGAAGACATCAAATGTTACAACATCTGTTGTAATGACAACAGTGGTTGAAACACCAGTTGTTTCAACAACTGTTAGTCAGCCACCTTCCACCACTCAAATCACCACCACTGATCCACCCAAAACATCATCAGCCTCTCCTACAATAAAAAGGAGAAGGATTTTCATACCTGATGATGATTCTCCATCACCTCCACCAACATCTTCACAATCTCTTGCACTTATTCCAAACCCTGTTCCTCTCTCATCAGCTCAAGTACAACAACCAATCCCTATCATCACTCCTGCAGGTTTCCAATATCCTCTTGAACTCATTGTTGTCAGAGAAGAGATCAAATCCTTCTACTATGAGGATGATCCTGCTAAAAGGAAGTTGCCATCTGTTGAAGGATATCCCAGGCCCAATAACATTGAAGAATATTTGAAAATAAAGGCTCAACAGGCAGAGGATATTTCCAAGAGAAACTCCCAAGGAAAAACTGACAAAGAAATTCAAAGGCATTACCAATTTCTATTCACTCAAGTCAGATCCTTAGAGCAATTTGCAAAAAATGTTTGTCAACAAATATCAGAAAGTGCAGATGAAACTTTGAGAAAAGACTACATTGAAAGCATTATGGCTTCTAGGAAGTATAAGGGAGAAAAGCATATGTACAAGGAGTGGACCATTCCTGAGCTTGAAAAAGAAGCAGCCATGATTCAAGAAATGATAAAGAATAAGGTCAAACACACTCCTCCAGATTGGTCAAAGTACAAAAAGAATGTGCCTGAAAAGACATTAGAGCTGAAGAAAATGAAAGAGGAATTAGTTGCTGCTGACTATGGGTCTAAAAATCAAGTGGCAAGATGGAAAGAAGACAAAGTCAGGACCACCTACAAAAGATTGGAGGAATTAAGGAAGAACGATCCTAAAGTTCCACAAAAACCTGACTACCCTGAAGCAGAGGTTTCAACAAGACCACCAAAGCTGCAAATCAGGAGATCCACTGCTCCAACTGGTGCTGCCATCTATAAAAGAAGACAACAACAACAGCTGGATACTGAAACAGTGTCAGAATTAATGGCAGGAGATGAACTTATAAAAGAAGGCATTAAGAAGATGATAGCTGAAACTCTTGGCCTAAATCAACCTGCAAGCACTGCTCAAACAGTCATCACAAGGCCTGCATCACCAAACTCCTCATCTAATAAAAATCTCCTAAGAAACCCACCAGACTCAAAAGTACTAAAGTGGAAGACTGACAAATAGACCCATGTACTGACACTGATCAAGTCTAGTGGAGAGGTGAAGAAAATAACAAGGGAACAAGCACTTGGCCTAAGTCTTGAAGATTTGCAGGATCTCCTTGATCTTCCACTGTGCAGGGATGAAGATGACACAGATGCCTTAGCCTTTGAGTTACAACTCAAAGGGAAAATAAGGGAACTGTTGATGAGGCAATAAAGATCTACCAATAATGAAGAGTTTTGGCATTATCTGTTCCAGGGGGAGATTGTTGGGATTGAACCCTATCAGAGGAACAGATAATTAAAGCCAAAACTGGATCAGAGCAGTGGATCCAGAATAAGCAGATGTTATGTAATCAAGTCTCTCCCCTTGAAAGTGGTTTCAACATCTACTGACCTCCTATCTACTGATCGGTACAACTGCTGACCTACAACTGCTGATCAAGTCAAAGGCTGATGAAGACTAAAGCCCTGCTGTTCAATCTACTGCCTTGAGTCAAGCACTGCTGGGTTATATCAAGTGCTGCTGGGTTCACATCAGTGGAAGGATTCAGCAGTAGTTTACTTTGTCTTTATGTAATGTATTGTAATAACAGTTGTTAGCATAGCAGTACTTGTATAGATCAGAGGTTAGAGTTTGTTAGGAGGTTAGATGTCACTTTCATGGTGACGTCAGCAAAGATGCCACAGTGGTTTGTCCGTGCCTATAAATAGAACAGTACCCTGTATTGTTCTATTAGCTCTTTACCATCTTCTTCCTGCATGAACAAATCATAGTGAGCTCAGGCTGAGGGGGAGTTTGTTACATACATGCAAGTGTAATCGTTGAATGAAATAAATTCAATCATTCGATTCATTGTTGAAAATGTGTGTTGAAAGCAATTCTCCTGTTTGATTGTAAAAAGTTTGTTTCCATTATTTTCCGCTGCACTACTCATTCATTTTCATCTTAATTCAAACGTAAAACACAATCAAAACCAAACTCAGATTCTAACAGTTTAGCTTGTGGGTCCTGGTTGCACTTTCCAAAGTGCCTTTTGTTGCAAGTCTTACACCTGGGCTTGTCATTTGATTGCCCTTTCTTAGAACTAAATTTTCCTTTGTTCTTCTTGTTTGACTGAGGGAACTTGTCTTCCTCCCTCTTCCTCTTCCCATCATCGGTAGCTTTCTTTGCCCTATTCGTCACAATATCAAGAGTGAGGGACAAAGATAGATCCACATCAGATCTATACGTAGTAGGCTTAGAAGCCTTGACGTTTCCTTTCACTTCAGGAGCTAAACCGCCGATGAAACGCGCAATGCGTTTGGATTCAGGAGTGACTAAATATGGTACAAGCCTTGACATCGAATTGAAGCTGGTCACATAGGATCTACAGTCTAAATCCTTCATTACCAAGGTGAGGAAATCAGTTTCAATCCTCTCAACTTCATGCTGAGGACAGTATGTGTCTTTTACAAGATCTACAAACTTGTTCCACGAAAGGTTATATAGATGAACCTTTCCAGTGGACTGTACTAACGCTTTCCACCAAGTGAGGGCATCGCCCTTAAAAGATTGAGACACAAACATGACTATGTCTTCCTTAGCACATCCACTGATGTCAATCACTGTCTCCATTTTGTCTAACCATTTCATGCAGTTAATTGCTCCCTTTTCTCCTGTAAAATCCCTCGGTTTACAGGAGACAAAGTACTTATAAGTACAACTCTTCTTGTACTTAGGAGCCTGGTTTAGCACCACTTTTTGAGACTCTGATCTTTGATTGGACGAATGCTGAGATTCATCCCTCCTTGATGCATGTGACTGTGATAAGGGTTTTGAGTAAGCTTTGGACCGAACATTACTCGGTTCCTTGAATATCTTATCTACCGCTTGAGCAACCGCGGTGTCAATCATAGCTTGCAGTTCAGCGTTTGTAAGATTTATTCTGGCCTCATTATTGTTTTCTTCCCGTGGATGACTGTTCACTTCATCAGATCCAGCCATGATTTGGGTACTATATTAAACAGTAATGTTATATTTAAATTATGCAATGAATCATCACATTGATGATTAGATGATCATGGTATTTTTTAACCCATATAGACCATTTTAAGAAAATAATAATAATAATCAATGAGATATAATTCTTTATATTTTATTAGACATGGGAATATAAATCACAACTGTCAATGTCATGAAAGACATCTTAATTTAGCACAAGGCTTGTCTCGAAGGACATTTAGACAGCACAAGAGGCCATGTCACAGGGACGATTAAACTATAATCAATGATCTCCTGGATCAGTGATCTTTTAAGGGTCGAACATAGTTCGTCGCCTTATTGACAAGAAGTTTATAAAGTAGAACTGTCATTATCATTATTACACCTTTGCTTGTAAGCGTACATCTCAATTGGATGTTTTTTTAGGTGTATACATCATATTTATGTTTATTAGCCATGATTCATATAGATCATATATGCTATGATAGTGACTTGGGAAAGTCCAAGTACATTTGGAAGCTTGTGTGGTTTTCCGTACCGCACAACCAGGAATGTTAACATATTTTCAGATGTTAACAGGGAGTTATTTTCTTAAAAAGGTTGTACCATCATAGCCATTAATATTTTTGGCTAGGTTATACCTTTAAGAATTCCTTTGGTAGATCAATTTAAAACTAAAATGATAGGCATGAAGATGTAAAAATTAATATTTAAATTCTAAAAATAAACTTCATTAAATCATAAACTAGTACAACGATGCCCTAAACGGGACTTGAAACAACACACTGCCCACGCAGGGGCTACGAAAATAGAAAATAAGTCCACGCAGGGACTTGGTACAGAAAATAAAATAATGTCCTCGCAGGGGCTTGATTAAAAGACAATACAAGATAAAATAAACAACTTCCTACTTCTTCTTACCTTTAATGAGGTTCGCCAGGCCCTTGAGAAAGCCATTATGCTTCTTTTTAGTTTCATCGGCTTCACGCTCAACCCGGTCTAACCTCTGCAAAATCTCCTGAGTTTGCTCCTGTTGAGGAGGAGGAGGTTGATGATATGGTGGGTATTGATACCCTTTCACCAGATATCCAGTTGGGTAAACTGGTGGGTAAGAAGAAGGATAAAGTGCGTTGTATTGTGCTGCAGTAAGGTATGGGTAATGGGCCATATTCCGTAGTGGTTGGATACCCTGATGGGTTATACCCAGACGAACCTGGGTATGTAGGTATCGGGTTGTCAAAACCCACTGGCGGTAACGGTGGTGCATGAGAAACTGGCGGGGGATTCACTTCCGGCACTGCGTGCGAGGGTCCACCCATTTGGGGGTCCTCGGGAATAGGAGGGTAAGAACTTGAACCATGAAGGGATGCGAACCTTGGTCCCCCACGCACAGACATTCGAGCATTTCTCCTTCGCCTTGGCGGCTCGGGAGGCGGTTGAAGTGGTTCCTCAACTGGTAAATGTGGTGGGGTAACCGCTTGAAGTTGCGGTTCAATCAAAGGAGGTTGAGCAGGAGAGTTGTGATATGAAGGGGTGAATTCCCACTCATACGTGGCCCACCTTTCTTGAAATGAATCGGGTCCTCGGTAAGGTGATCCCTGGTATGGGGAACCGCTAGATATGCTGATAGGGTGGCCAGGCGTCCCGGTTTGTGGTTCAGGGTCAGGGTCATCATCCATTTCAATCTCCTGGGAGAAATGATCTTGAGGTCCTAAATGGTTGGAAACCAAAAAGATTGTTGACATGGTCGTTCGGATTGAACTGTCCTGGGGAATAAATGGAATCGGAGTGAAGGGAATGGTGAGATTGGTTCGAATGGTGTGATTCTAGAGAATGTTGGGAATGTTGGGGTTCATCGGGAATGGGTTGTCCAAAGTATGGAGGGTCGGGTGGTGAGGATCCTAGCGACACAGAATGTCTCCCCGGCTCGAAGTTATGTCTCCAATGGTCCCGAGAGTCGGAACTGGAGAAAGTCGCTGATGGGGTACGTCGATGGGATGGTCCCGCGTGGCCTGACGGCCCTCCTCGCATTGGTCCCTTTCCTCTGCCTCTCACACGTGGCGGCATTTTCCAATTGGTTAACCTGTCAAAACAAGTAAATATAATATAAACAATGAAAGGAAAGTTAAGAATAAGTCCTAGGTCATTAGCCTAGACTTGGAAGTCTAAGGAATGTGCTTACTGTGTCATTGAGATTAAACACAAAAATTTAGTGTTTAATTCACTCAATGTTGTCTCTGATACCAACCTGTCACACCCCGATATTTCCACATATTTCCAATGGGCCCGGCGGGGAGTATCGTGACGTAGTTGATATCATCATTGTCAGTACACACAATATAATAGAACAACGGAAGGCTTGGTAAATAAACTATTACAAACCATAATGTTTGAGTATCTGAGTGAAAGAATATACAGACTGGAATGTAATAAGATCCACAGGCGGATCATAAATAATTACAAAGAAACAAAATAACAGACTTCAAGTATCTATGGATTTGCAAGATCCTCTTATGACACCTAATAGCTCCAGCCTATTACGAGAGGTACCTGTCAATCAGTCTTTAAGAAAAATATGTCAGTTTACACTGGTAAATACAATTAACTGACTCTTTTGAAAACATTTATGAAAATTGATTTAAGTGCACATGGCACAAATCATTTATAACTTGGGACAATTATTAAAGATAATCTTGTATACAGATTTACATGTTTGTCATACAATTGGGGCCGGTTGGAAGCCGGTCATGATTAACCGACTCACCACTTATAGAACCCACAAAGGAGTTATCCCCAACATGTGGGTTTATATTTTATATAGCATTTGCATCTGTCAGGTGTATGCCTACACCCCGTGCATAGGTCGTGGTCATTTTCAAATGAAATGAGCCGAGGATATCCAGGACACGGTCGAATTAACCCCCAATGTTTATGTTATCAAACAAGACAGATTAAAACGGGTTATGTAAATTTATTAATCACATTCCGATTAAATGATTTCATACCCGACCAAGTAGTATTATTATAATACCATATCCCAAGCCCGTATAAGGGAAAATAAGTTAAAAGTATTTACCTGAGCTTAAAAGTGAAGATAACTTAGCCGTAAATCTTAAAGCTTTATGATGGTACCTTCTACTGGATGCTACTTAATCTGTATAGAAGGTTTAATAACCTATTAGGATGCTAACGGGTCTTTAGTTAAGTCACGGACTTAGACCGGCTAGCTAGAAAGAAACTTTACGGTTCTAAACACTAGATTAAGCGGAGACCGGAATGGAATGTGGTTTAGATCCGACAAGCTTGGATACTTGTATAATATGGATAAACTAAACACATCCTGGAATTTGAGGATTTAATGATAAGGTTAAACCCGTTTCGGCTATTTTATGTAAACTAGTCACATAAACCGATCCGAACGCATAAACGCGTAACGGGTAACCAAATGAATTATATACAGGTCTTAATTGTTATTATGCTTAAAACATGTTAATACATCAGTAGGATGTTAACACATATGCCCAAAAAGTATTTAAAACCAATTTAAGTCCCGTAAGGGCATTTTGGTAATTTTAATACTTATAAAAGAGATTTTATAACAAACTAAAGTTCTGGTCTTTTGAAATCAGTAAAAATATTTAATTTAATAAGTTATATCAGTAGGGTATTTCCTATATGTGAAATTTATCATTTATAACCAATTTATGCACCGAATGGCATTTTGGTAATTTCACATAAGCTTTATAGGTCAATTTTGGAAATATGAGTTTAGAACTTTTGCTTACTATTAAAGTATAAGAATTTACTAAAAACATTAGTAGGTATTAAGTCCTATATGTTTAAAAATAGTTTTTTAACTCATACTATGCATTGAAAACGCGTAAAAGTCGCTTTTAAGCGATTTTCGGATTATATAAGAAAAGCTGATATTTTTATCATTCCAGAAGGCTTAAAATATTTTATTTATCATATAAAATCAGTAGCAAAAGATTTGGTATCGATATGTGATGAAAAACTCAGTTTATTCAAGAAAAGGGTATAACCGTCAATTACCGAATCAAAGCTAGAACCCTACGATATGATCAGTTTAAAAATAAATAAAAATCTTCAAAAATCCCAAAATATTATATTACATCAGTGGGTAAAAAGTTTGGTGTCAAAATTTGGGTTTATATAGGCTTTATGCTAATTATGCCGTTTAATTATTAAAAAGCTTCTTAATTACGATATTGAGCATAACTCCTAATCTAGACCTCAAACTGATGTCAAATTTTTAGGACAAGTTTATAAATCAGTAGTAAAGGTTTTTGTCCTCTCACATTTCTAAAAATCTCATTTTTATGTCAAAATAGCATTTATGGCATTTATAAGCATATTAACGATCAAAAGCATATAATTCACACCACTAAGGACCATACACTATAACTCCAGAGGGTTATACTACTTAGTAATGTGGTCCTAATGGAAGCTTAAAACATGGGAGAATTAAGCTTGAATGGGTCAGAACTGAAAGTCAAAGCAAAAGTCAAGCTTTTGCGACTTTCGGTTATAAACTTACCTTAGACTGATAATTGTCGGGTTAGGACTCATGAAACATCCTAAAATCCAACTTCATGGATCACTTGCAGCTGTAATGGGACATCCTAAGATCACTCCAGGTGTCCTAGTGGATTAATAAAACCATTTAACAGCCCCTGGATTTGATACAAATGAGTTTAAGTCGGTTTGGAGCTGTTAACCTGCACATGGCAGGTGTTTTCTATCCTGGGGACTTCTACGCGACCCGCGTAGGAGTTCTTCAGGGGCTACGCGGCCCGCCTGGAGGTGGGGTTTCAGGTTAAACAAGTTTCAATCATGGCAGGATCAGTCCCTGGCCATTTTAAACTTTATATAACTTGATTTTTGACATGTAAGGCCCCTGTAGTTAATTTGTAGAGGCTCAAGTGTAACACCCTTAATAATTTGAACAGTATTTAAATAATAATCATAAGAACTTTATAAAAATCAGAGTTTACAAAAACATTTCGTGTTTAAAACCATACACACTTGTGATAGTACCAAACACATCCAAGATAGTGCATAACCAGTTTAAAGTCAACCCCTACTAGTCAACTAACAACTAGTTTAAAGGATTCAAAACACGATTAACAAAAGTATTTACAACATGTTTAAAGTTTAGACAAAATTAAGTTTAGTGCGGAAGCTTCAAAATGCGTGTTCGGTTCTTGACAACGTATTTGATCACCATCCGGGAGGGCTTCATCCATACCTAGGGTTATACACTAAAAACATTAGTTTTGTCAATAATACGTTACATATAAACGAATTTCAACATCGAGAAATAACAAATAAAACATAAGTTTCCTGGGTTCCACCGTAACTTACGGTGTCTACCGTAAGTTACGGTAGACCCTGAGTGTGTCTGGTTCTGCCGTAACACAGGAGTAACATACCGTAACACTTTTGATGTCCACCATAAATTACGGTGGAACCGTAAGTTACGGTGGGCTCTGCATCTTTGCCCTTTAACTATTTTTCAACTTTAAAAGATCATAACTTTTTACTCATTCGTCCGATTTAACCGATTCTTTTTCCTACAAGTCCGTAATAAAATTACGGATCTAACCATATAAATTTCACATCACGGAAACCGAGATACCGACGTTCGGCTCACAATTTCCTTATTTCAAAAATTCCAACCCATTAACAAAAGTGCATAATTCCATATTTCAATCCTAAGGACACTTTAGACATAGTTACCCAATTTCCCGGGCTTATAACCTTGGAGTATTCGCGCCATACCATGGCTTCGCGTTCTCTCAGAACTAAACACTTGTTTTCTCAGAATTCAAGCATTCCGTTTCAAACGACACATTCTATTAACTTCTATTGTTTGACCCGATATACCGGGTTCGTAGACTTAAAATATCATAACCAATTTATTTGTGTAGTACCATCCATCACCTAGCGAGATATGAGACTTTCAAGTCTCTACTCACGTGATTCGTTTACAAGCAACATTTTGACCCGTTTGGCTATCTAGTGAAGACCATCACTTTATTAACATGCCAAACCAAACTTCAAATCTTTATTTTGACCCGTTTGATGATCTAGTGAACTTCGCCACTTTAACGATGCATCAAACGCATCTATTACCATCCGACATCGTTTGTACACTAAAACCAAACATTATTACATAATATAACGAGACTAAAGTCACGTACCTTCAAAGCACACTTTTTCCACGCGTATCCCCTCCGGTGTGTCCGCTTGACGTTCCGGACTCTTTGCCTAAAGAGTTCAATTCATAATCAAGTTTAGAACTCTTTCATAAGCTTTAATGCATTATTTCTTAACATTATCAAATCTGCGTTTTCACCCAACTTTTAACATTTTAACCTTCATTTAGGCATTTCATCAAACACCTAGCGGGTCAGATTTCTACATGATCTAAACCAAGTTCATAACTTGAAATTATCATTCAAATTAACTTCAATTAGACAATATACACATATTTTAACATCAACAATTTCAGAGATTAGCTCACAATTTCAGTTTACACTAGAACAAGAGTCTTAATCCTAGTGTTTATCAAGTTCTTCTAACATATTAATCACCCACTATAGTGATTTTGATCCTTACAACTATCATGAAAGAATTTGACAAGAAATCGTCTAGGGTTTGTCCCTAAACCTTATATTACTTCCAATTTCGTGTTTACAACACAAAATCAAGCTCAACACTCGATTTCAATAACATGCAAGAATTTGGGTTGAACTTAAATAACCTAATTTGACATACCTTATGATCCTCTTGACGAGGTGATCACGATTCCATGTTCAGATTTCGAGTTTAGCTTGATTTAGGCCTTCAATTGAGAGTTTTAGTGGAAGTTAGGGTTTTTGAGAGTGGGGGTCGCCCTCTCCTGCCTTGATCGATCCAGGAACTCCAAAATGGAGTGTTTGGATTTTTATTTTACTAATATTAGCAATTCATGTTTCAATTTTTGACAACCTAAGTCCCTCCACTCTTATTTAGTTTATATCTTTGGCCTTTTTAACTCATTCATGTGTTACTACAAGACTCCTAGCTAACTAGGTTATTTATCCTAGTTAGCTTATTCTTGTTTATTATGCACTTTATAATTCTAATATAAAGTTTTGTATTTTCGGGATGTTACAAGTCCACCCCCCTTAAAAGGGTTTCGTCCCCGAAACCAGTATACGTACCAAACAATATAGGGTAGAGCCATTGCATTTCTTCTTCGGATTCCCATGTGGTATCCGCACCCTTCCTGTGTTCCCATTTAACCTTCACTTGGTTAATTACTTTGTTCCTCAAACTCTTCTCCTTACGATCTAAAATCGCAATTGGCTTCACTGCATAGTTGAGGCTGTTATCCACCTCGATATCATCGTAGTGGATACGAGCAGTTTCGTCTGCCAAACATTTTCGGAGATGTGACACGTGGAATGTGCTATGAATCCCACTCAACTCCTCGGGTAATTCGAGACGATAAGCTACTTTACCAACCCGTTCAATGATTCTGAATGGCCCAATAAATCTCGGGCTTAGTTTCCCCCTTTTTCTGAATCTAATAATGCCCTTCCATGGGGAAACTTTTAGCATAACCATGTCGCCAACCTGAAATTCAATTGGCCTATTCCTTTTATCCGCATACGCCTTTTGCCAGTCTTGAGCCGCTTTCAAGTGTGCCCGAACCATGTCGATTTTCTCATTCGTATTTCGGATTATATCAGTGGGTGCTAGCCCTCGTGGACCCACTTCTCCCCAACATACCGGAGTTCGACATTTTCTGCCATATAACAGTTCATACGGGGCCATTTTAATGCTCGATTGATAGCTGTTGTTATATGAAAATTCGACCAAGGGTAGATAAACATCCCAACTACCCCCGAAATCAATGATGCAAGCCCGCAGCATATCCTCCAACGTTTGTATTGTTCTTTCACTCTGCCCATCCGTTTGTGGATGGTAAGCAGTGCTAATGAACAATTTAGTTCCCATTTGCTCTTGGAATTCGCGCCAAAATTTTGAAGTAAACCGAGTATCTCTGTCTGAAACAATGGATATCGGCACTCCATGACGTGCTATGATTTCATTGGTGTACACCTCCGACATCTTCTCGGATGTATAAGTCTCACGAATCGGAATGAAGTGAGCACTTTTCGTCAATCTATCCACGACTACCCATATAGCATCAAACCCGCGGTTGGTTTTGGGCAATTTGGTTAACAAATCCATCGTGATTTGTTCCCATTTCCAAACTGGGATATCCAACGGTTGCAACCTTCCATATGGCTTTTGGTGCTCCGCTTTGACTTGTAAACAAGTCAAACACTTCTCCACATATTTCACAATATCTCTTTTCATTCCGGGCCACCAATAGTTTTGTTTTAAGTCATTATACATTTTGGTCGCCCCCGGATGAATTGAATAATGAGATTTATGGGCCTCGTCAAGTAGACGCACCTTGGCTCCACATGTATTTGGAACCCAAATTCTCCCAAACCGAGTTTTCAATCCTTGGTTATCATCCTCCAGGTCTTTTAGCTGCCAACTATCCTTTCCCTCTTCACATTTTCCTCCTTGATTGCTTCAATTTGAGATTTCCGGATTTGTTCAAGCAAACCCGATGTCACAATTAGTTGCATCGATCGCACTCGAATAGGCGTATAGTCTGTCTTCCGGCTCAACGCGTCTGCCACTACATTAGCCTTCTCGGGGTGGTAATGTATTTCACAATCAAAGTGTTTGACAGTTTCTAACCACCGTCTCTGCCTCATATTTAATTCCTTCTGATCGAAGAAATACTTTAAACTTTTATGGTCAGTAAAGATAGTGCACTTCACCCCATACAAATAATGCCTCCATATTTTCAAGGCGAACACCACTGCTGCCAACTCGAGGTCATGGGTAGGATATTTCTTCTCATGAGTCTTTAGCTGCCTTGAGGCATAGGCTATAACCTTGCCCCGCTGCATCAAAACGCAGCCAAGTCCCGAATGCGACGCATCCGAGTAAACAACCATATCTTCCGTCCCATCCGGTAATGACAATACCGGTGCATGGGTCAGTTTCTCTTTGAGCATTTGAAACGCCCTTTCCTGATCTTCACCCCAAATAAACTTTTCATCCTTACGGGTTAATTTGGTTAATGGCATGGCGATTTTGGAGAAATCTTGCATGAACCTCCGATAATAACCCGCAAGCCCCAAGAAACTTCTGATTTCTGAAGGATTTTTCGGTGGATTCCATCTTGCCACAACTTCTATTTTCGATGGGTCTAGTAACACCCCATTTGCACTAATGATGTGCCCCAGAAATTGCACCTCCCGTAGCCAGAAGGCACACTTTGAGAATTTCGCATACAATTTCTCTCTTCTGAGCGTCTCCAACACTTCACGCAAATGACCTGCGTGTTCTGCTTCATTCTTGGAGTATATCAAGATGTCATCAATGAACACTATCACTGACTTGTCTAGCATGGGTTTGCAAACCCGGTTCATAAGATCCATGAAAGCCGCGGGTGCATTAGTTAACCCAAAGGACATCACGAGAAACTCGTAATGTCCGTACCGTGTACGGAAAGCCGTTTTCGGTACATCCTCCTCTTTGACTTTTAACTGATGATACCCCGATCTGAGGTCGATTTTTGAGAACCAACTTGCACCTTGTAATTGGTCAAATAGGTCATCAATTCTTGGAAGCGGATATCGATTCTTTATCGTGAGTTTATTCAACTCCTGGTAATCGATGCACATACGCATGCTCCCATCCTTCTTTCTCACGAATAACACTGGTGCGCCCCATGGAGACACACTTGGCCAAATAAATCCCTTGTCAAGCAATTCTTGGATTTGAGACATCAATTCTTGCAATTCTGATGGCGCTAACCGATACGGCGCCTTAGCCACAAGTTTCGCGCCCGGAATCAATTCAATTCCGAACTCTACCTCCCGTTCTGGCGGTATTCCCGGTAAATCTTCCGGAAATACATTAGCGTATTCGCGTACCACTGGTACGTCTTCAATCTTCGGCTTCTCTTTATTGGGTTCGTTTGCGTATATCATAAATGCTTTACATCCGCGCCTCATAAGCTTATGAGCTTTTAGTATTGAGCACATAACGGGACTGCCCCCTTTTTCGCCATAGATGGTAACCTGCTTTCCGCTTGGAGATGTCAATTTTATCTCCTTGCGGAAACATATCACTTCTGCATGATGTCGAGATAACCAATCCATCCCGATCACTACTTGGAATTCTCCCATTGACATAGGGATCAAGTCTATTAGATATTCCTCATCATCAATGTTTATTTTGCAGTCACGACATACATCACATACAAGGAAACTTTTGTTATCACCTATTTCTACCTCTAATGGCATAGGCAATTTCGTTAGTACAAAAGAAGGTTGTCGAATAAATCCATGTGAAACAAAGGATTTATTCGCACCCGTATCAAATAACACATGTGCGGGAATCGAGTTTATAGCAAATATACCTGAAACCACATCGGGTTCCACCTTTGCCTCGGCTACCGTTAACTGGAAGGATCTTGCTTTTGCTCTTGGTGTCTCAGTACGTGTATCCTTGTCATCTTTCTTCCCGATCAATTCCGGACACTCCGATTTCTTGTGACCCGGCTGATAACATTTGTAACACACCGACACCTTCCCCGAGCACAACGCAGCCGTGTGCCCGGTTTTCCCACAAATAGGACACAGCTTGTCCTTAAACCGGCACTCACCCTTGTGCCCTTTCCCGCATATCTTGCAGCTTGATGACCCGCTTTTTCCTTCTTGTTTCTTTGAGGATTCGTTCGGACGTGCCTTTTTCGTCGGGCTTGGGTTGACTACCTGTGCCCTTCTTTCGCCTCTTTCTATCTGTTTCTTCAACTCTATCTCCCGTTCCCGAGCAACGTTTATAATCTCGGTGAGAGTCTCATACTTCGAAGGAGTCATAAACTCCCTATACTCGGTGCTCAACATATTATAATAATAATATATTTTCTGCTCTTCGTTCGTTATGAGATCATCACAAAACTTCATTTTGTCCATGAACGTTCCCGTGATTTTATCGATAGATTCACCCTTGTGTCGAAGCTGCATAAATTCTTCCTTGATTTTGTTTATGATTGCCTTGGGACTATGATGTTTAAGAAACGGCGTCTTAAACTCGTCCCATGTCATAGCCTTAGCCGCTTCACTTCCGATCTCTTTCTTCTTGTTATCCCACCAATCTTTCGCCTGACCCCTTAACTGACCCGTGCCATAAGCCACGAAGTCATCCTCATCGCAATGGGTCCTTTCAAATACTCCCTCCATATCACTTAGCCACCGTTGGCATATTATTGGGTCAACCTCCCCATTGTAGATTGGCGGTTTACACGCCATGAACTCTTTATAAGAACAAGATTTTCGTCCTCCCGACTTCTCCTTTGCTAAATTGGTATTATCCTCCAATTTCTTGATCCTTTCTTCCACCACTGATAATACCGTGTTTTGGATTTTGTCGATAAAACCCGACAAACTGTTTTCGATTGCTTTTCCTACCTCCTCAGCAATCACTTCTCTCGTTTGCTCGGTGACTCTTGGCACCGCATCATCATTACCTTTATCCGTCATCTTTAACTGAAATGTTTACAATAAGCGTTAAACATTTCATCTATGACGTATGATTTATTCACTTCGGTTTATTCAAGTTCATAACTTGTTTTCACCGTTCTTATTTAATGCACTTTCCGGGTTTGAGTGTGTTAACACGCTCTTCCCATGCATTTCCATTCATTACTTCCCTTTTTATACTTAGTAACTCTACTTTAGAACAATTAACTCTTACCGGATGTTTGATCAAACCTGAACCGAACACTTGTTAACAACCTTGGGCTCTGATTACCAACTTGTAACACCCTTAATAATTTGAACAGTATTTAAATAATAATCATAAGAACTTTATAAAAATCAGAGTTTACAAAAAACATTTCGTGTTTAAAACCATACACACTTGTGATAGTACCAAACACATCCAAGATAGTGCATAACCAGTTTAAAGTCAACCCCTACTAGTCAACTAACAACTAGTTTAAAGGATTCAAAACACGATTAACAAAAGTATTTACAACATGTTTAAAGTTTAGACAAAATTAAGTTTAGTGCGGAAGCTTCAAAATGCGTGTTCGGTTCTTGACAACGTATTTGATCACCATCCGGGAGGGCTTCATCCATACCTAGGGTCATACACTAAAAACATTAGTTTTGTCAATAATACGTTACATATAAACGAATTTCAACATCGAGAAATAACAAATAAAACATAAGTTTCCTGGGTTCCACCGTAACTTACGGTGTCTACCGTAAGTTACGGTAGACCCTGAGTGTGTCTGGTTCTGCCGTAACACAGGAGTAACATACCGTAACACTTTTGATGTCCACCGTAAATTACGGTGGAACCGTAAGTTACGGTGGGCTCTGCATCTTTGCCCTTTAACTATTTTTCAACTTTAAAAGATCATAACTTTTTACTCATTCGTCCGATTTAACCGATTCTTTTTCCTACAAGTCCGTAATAAAATTACGGATCTAACCATATAAATTTCACATCACGGAAACCGAGATACCGACGTTCGGCTCACAATTTCCTTATTTCAAAAATTCCAACCCATTAACAAAAGTGCATAATTCCATATTTCAATCCTAAGGACACTTTAGACATAGTTACCCAATTTCCCGGGCTTAAAACCTTGGAGTATTCACGCCATACCATGGCTTCGCGTTCTCTCAGAACTAAACACTTGTTTTCTCGGAATTCAAGCATTCCGTTTCAAACGACACATTCTATTAACTTCTATTGTTTGACCCGATATACCGGGTTCGTAGACTTAAAATATCATAACCAATTTATTGGTGTAGTACCATCCATCACCTAGCGAGATATGAGACTTTCAAGTCTCTACTCACGTGATTCGTTTACAAGCAACATTTTGACCCGTTTGGCTATCTAGTGAAGACCATCACTTTATTAACATGCCAAACCAAACTTCAAATCTTTATTTTGACCCGTTTGATGATCTAATGAACTTCGCCACTTTAACGATGCATCAAACGCATCTATTACAATCCGACATCGTTTGTACACTAAAACCAAACATTATTACATAATATAACGAGACTAAAGTCACGTACCTTCAAAGCACACTTTTTCCACGCGTATCCCCTCCGGTGTGTCCGCTTGACGTTCCGGACTCTTTGCCTAAAGAGTTCAATTCATAATCAAGTTTAGAACTCTTTCATAAGCTTTAATGCATTATTTCTTAACATTATCAAATCTGCGTTTTCACCCAACTTTTAACATTTTAACCCTCATTTAGGCATTTCATCAAACACCTAGCGGGTCAGATTTCTACATGATCTAAACCAAGTTCATAACTTGAAATTATCACTCAAATTAACTTCAATTAGACAATATACACATATTTTAACATCAACAATTTCAGAGATTAGCTCACAATTTCAGTTTACACTAGAACAAGAGTCTTAATCCTAGTGTTTATCAAGTTCTTCTAACATATTAATCACCCACTATAGTGATTTTGATCCTTACAACTATCATGAAAGAATTTGACAAGAAATCGTCTAGGGTTTGTCCCTAAACCTTATATTACTTCCAATTTCGTGTTTACAACACAAAATCAAGCTCAACACTCGATTTCAATAACATGCAAGAATTTGGGTTGAACTTAAATAACCTAATTTGACATACCTTGTGATCCTCTTGACGAGGTGATCACGATTCCATGTTCAGATTTCGAGTTTAGCTTGATTTAGGCCTTCAATTGAGAGTTTTAGTGGAAGTTAGGGTTTTTGAGAGTGGGGGTCGCCCTCTCCTGCCTTGATCGATCCAGGAACTCCAAAATGGAGTGTTTGGATTTTTATTTTACTAATATTAGCAATTCAAGTTTCAATTTTTGACAACCTAAGTCCCTCCACTCTTATTTAGTTTATATCTTTGGCCTTTTTAACTCATTCATGTGTTACTACAAGACTCCTAGCTAACTAGGTTATTTATCCTAGTTAGCTTATTCTTGTTTATTATGCACTTTATAATTCTAATATAAAGTTTTGTATTTTCGGGATGTTACATCAAGGATGTATAATCAAATTTCGTTAGACTTGGTTTCGTTAAATATCACTATAAATGCAAGTTTCATTAAGTTGACACTTTTCACCCAAAGTCTTGAAAACTTACCTAACGATCTCGAAACCACGTGAAATTTATACCACATATTCTTGAGAGTATATTTGAATACTTCGAAGCCTCAGGTTTGTTAAAAGGTCACTCAGAGGTCAGAATTAACATGTTGACACGTTTAAACCTTGTAGTTTTATAATCTTCCGATTATTTTCACAAACGGCTTCTTATATTCAATTAATTACTCGTTTAAGAATATATTCTTCATGTATGGTCATTCAGAGGCTCAAGTTTGGCATGTTAACACTTTTAGTCCCTGTGGTTTCATATTTCCACTATTTGTCAACTTTAGTTCTTCAGACTCAATCTTTCACATATCTAGAGTTTAGGACACGTGTCTATACATAATTGGACACGTTTTTACGTGGTGTTACAAATACCCCATACAAAACTCTGCACACCTAGACGTGCACTTATCTAAATGTTAAGCTCCTCTAATGCAGCATTCGCAATTGATTTTGCCACGTAGTCTAAATGCATCATCAAGTGTGATGCATTGAGGAAAGTCTATGGGTTTATATTTAATTAGCACTAATTACCATTTATTATGTTATCAAGGGTCAATATTTAGTTCGTACTAATTATCATGGGACATGATTTTTTTTACAGTCAACGAAAAAAAATGCTCGCTATCCTTGGTAACTCAATGGCAAAAGGCAACCTTATAACCGTAGACAACGCTGCATGACTCGAGCCCACCATCACCAATATCGGGGAAACCCACCATCGAAAGTCCACTGCGGTAAAACCCGGTTGGGATACAATTTGAACTTGAGACCTTAGGCCGCAAACTCAAATATTCACTCCCCCTCCAATATCAATTGAGTTACAGCTCACTGGCACCATAGGACACTTTCTAGCCATCATATTATCATATCAAGGATTCAGTTTTAATTAGTACTAATTGCCATTTATTTCATATGTAGCCTTCAATTTATGCAAAGAAGGGTATTCGAGTCGTTTTATGTGATTTTTGTGTTCTACAGTCATTATTACCCTCTTTCTTCTCGAATCACTAAATATACAACTCTACCCCTACAATACTTTTTCATAATTACCAAATTAGTGTTAGATTTTAATTCCAATTTCTTGGTGAACAAAATAGTTGTTGTTTAATATCACAAAAATTATAGAATTAGATGGTGTTGGCAGGCCATAGGCGGCTTTTCACATGCTCTCTGACGGGTCAATTAGTTTTACATGTTTAAAATGGGTAATTGAATAGTTTTGATTATTGTTCCACATTGGAATATTGTTACTTTTGATGGTCTTTAATGATTCTTAGGTAAAAGGTGAAACGACATCAAAAGACGGAATCGAAAATGAGTGAATGAGCTAGCGAGAAAGTGAAATCAGTATATAAATATGTTGTTAGGTGTAGACTACGCCCAGGCAGGCATAGGCTACGGCCATGCAATTTTAAATTCGAAAGTGTTGAGTTATGTAAGATCTGCTGATGATGAAAGACAAAACTCAAAGGAACCGTCTTCCCTGCTTGTAGGAATAAGCTGAAGTACATTCACAGTCTAGAAGTTTCCCCCTTGAAGGCTTCAAAACAGCCACCCAAACTACCGGAATAGAACTTCTGCATCAAATAAACATGAAGACAAGTACAAAGCGCTGCAATGTAAAAGTGTGGGTCAACAAAGTCAACACAAGAACATAAAAACTGGATTACAAAAGTGTTGGAATCCTTCTAGCAGTTTTTGTTGGATCTGAGAGTGTGAAATGTGTGTGTTTGATTAAATAGTAGAACAGGATGGAAATTCAATCTAAATAGTTAATACAAACACAGCATCGTCAACATGAGTGGATTTGGGATTGATTGCATAATGATTTCATCCAATTCAAATGCTTACAATACAATTAGATAATACAAAATGTACTCCCCCTCACCAGATGTTCTCTCTCTTAGTTATTATGCCTTTGGCTCAAAGTGTTAATTGTTACATTGAAGGTTAAGAACTATATATAGGATGAGAGAACTGTTGGTGACATCACCATGAAAGCGACTCTAAACAACCTAATTAATGGTGTAACTACCAGCGATTAACAAAATTGTTAAATAGTTACAAAATGTACTGTTACATTAAACTAAAGCTTTGATATAAAAGAGATAATAGCTGGATTCCTAAGCTGCCGGAGGATTCCAGCACTTTTAGAATCCACTACTTCTGGTCTATTGTTGACTTATTGGCTTGGTCTTCTAGTCTTCAGCTTTGACATTAGTTGACTTAGTTTTTAATTAGTTAACTAGCACTTTGACAATCCAACACTCTTCTTTGAGACAACAGTTCTGTTCCAACATTTTGGGTGGTTGTTTGTGAGGCTTTCTAGGGGGGAACTTCTGGACTATAATTATACTTCAACTTATTCCATCAGGCAGGGTAATGGTCCTATTGGGTTTTGGCTTTCATCATCAGCAATGAAAGTGTTAATACATTGGAAGAATCAGACTACTCAAGATGCTACGTGGGAATTCTTGGATGAATTGAAGCTGCATTTTTCGGACTTCACAGAGCTCACTCTTGAGGACAAAAGTGGCTAAGGAGGGAGTCTTGATACGTTTAGTAATTTGCTTTTATTGTTTTTTGCATAAGCCAGGGACTATTATGGCTTTTTATTATTTTTGTGAGTTTGTTTTGTGAACTTTGGTTACTGTGGTTTTTTATTTAAGGACCTTAATTCGGTTCCTGGGGAATTATCCTAGAGAATCATTTTTTTCCAATCCCTTAGTTTCTTCTTAACCCTTAACAGTTTTTCCTAACATGAATTTAATTCTTCAATATTGAAATTTCAAAACCTATAATTAATTTTTTTTTTTTTTGGCTTCGGCCCACATTTTACAGGAATGACGTCTAAGACTACCGCTACTTACATTAGGGATGAGCATTTGGTACCGGTACCCATTTTCCCGTTTTTCGGTACCGGTACATAGTCTTATTGACGACCCCATAGTTTAAAATCATAGTTCCGCCATTGATTGTCATGATTGATTTTTTATTCATAAGTTTATATTTATGGGCTCATTTTTCTACTTGCGAAACCCTTGAATTCTCATAAACGGTCCTAATTATATAGCACGATTAGCAAACACGTATATTATGAAGGCATCTAAACAGGAAGAAAGTCCATCACAAGAGCATCAAATCTTAAAATCAATAATACGGGTTGTTAGACGGTGGTTATTGGGTTGTTGGAGTTGCCATGTTGGCTGGCAATCCGTGCGAAGTCATAAATCAATACATGGGTTGTTGGATGGTGGTTATCTGGTTATGGGCCGGTTGGATGTCACACAAGTCATATATGAACATGTATTACAACTACACATATAATCAATCACATACATTACCATCTAACACAAAATACCAAATTTTCACTTGTACAAAGTCAAGATTGCATAACACAATATCATACATATATGTACCATGTTATAGTATAAGTCTGCAAAAAGGAATATGTCACAAAATAGTTCAAGGCTAGACATTTAACAAACAAGACTTCATAGAAGTGAGAGGCGAGGATAGTAAAAGCAAATATGAAATCAGAAGCAAGCAACAAACACAGATTGTTTACGTTAAGCTGCTTGCTTTCACCAGAGAATGGCATGCACCTGATTCAGGTCAAAGCAACAATAGTATGGTCATAACTGGCTTCGGCTGTCATTTACGCCAAATTATTTTTAGTCAGAGAGAGATCGTATCTGAAAGTTAACACCTTATACAAACAGCTTTGTGTAAAATTGACCGGTCAGTTCATACAATAGCTGACAAATTTTTGCCGCTTTGTTTCATTTTCAAATAGCAGCGGAAGAACCGGTGGCCAAGCAGTGGCGAAGCTTGAGATTTCTGACCGGGGGGTCGGAAGTCACCAGACCTAAAATTATACCTTAAAAATTATAAAACCGGGGGGTCGAAAACGTATATATCTAAAAAATTCTATACGAAACATATATACATAACACTACTGAGCGAAAAGTTCGGGGGGTCGGGCGCCCCTCCCGGCCCCTTCAAAGCTACGCCCATGGCCAAGAGATAGCATCATGCAACCACTAATGACTTAAAGATGCACAGTAGGTTGGATACAAGTAATAGTCTGTATTTTGCATATAGTCAGTCACCTTATAACAATTTGAAATTTTCAACAGAAATCAGACAAATGTGAAGGCTCTAAATATAGAAACCGACCACATGGGATACAATATGTTTTGCTTGAAAAGGATACATATATACATAGATAAGTTTACAGTTGAAAACATAAAATAATATGAGCAAACATAGAAGGTTAACCCATTAAAAGAGACGACACATTAATTGTTTTTTTAGAAAATCATGTCATGCCTGGTGCATACAGGACACAGAAGAACTACATGCTCTGATACAAGGAATATGACACATCATTAATTTTTTTTAGAAAATCATATATCATAGACATGAGAGAGGAGGACCCGGGAAGCATATTAACAGCTTTAATTAAGCAGGTTATCAACCAGCTCCGACGTGTTATGTAGATCATCAACCAACCAATTGCCTATTCTTTCATCTAGACATATAATCAACTGCTGAAACAACTCACTCTAAATCAGTATAACACTACCTAAAACGGTACAAGAATCAAACCGACAGTCGACCATCTAACACAAAAAGTCAACGTTTCAAGATTTCATGCATATTATATTATGGTTCTAAAAGCAATACTAGTAAATGTAAGTTGAAAAAAAGAATATGATGGTGATCAGCTATTGAAAACCAATGCCAGCGGTTCATCTATATTATATACATCTCATCAAATCCCAAAAATCATACCAAGAAAGAATTCATGTTTTACAGATTCAGATAACTAGGGAAAACAAGTGATAACACTAGTATTCCAACAATTAGAAGAGCGAAAAGAATAAACAAGACCACCCGGGTGAAGCATTCTTTCTTCTGCTTCTGCGCCTGCTGCGCTTCTCTCCTCCTGCGTTTCCTCCTATGGTTCCTTGTTTCGGCAGGCACGTCACCATCACTATCACTATTGCTCTCACCCCTAGCAGCAGCAGTAGCAGCAACATCATTCTCAGGTTCTTGAGCTTTAACGTGTGCATGCAGGCCATCAAGAAGTTGGGTAGCAGAGCGTATATATCTGGTAACACTAAGCAAAAGCATATCTTCAAGGGGTTCTTCATTCTCTGGCAATTGATCATTATTTCCAAACTGTGCCCTTAGGCCTTCAAGAAGTAGATTCGAAGAGTGGAGATATCTCCTAACGCTTGCCACACGAACATCACCAATCTCTAGTTGTTCTTGAACAACACCAATCTCTTGCACAACTTCAATTTCACCAATCTGGGGTTGATTTCTATTTCTAAACGCCTCTTGATGCGTTCTTAGCCTTTGAACGAGTTGATTCGTAAAACTTAAGAAATGTTCGATAGACTCCAACAAATCATCTCTACTAACTTCGTATGTAATCGCTGCATACTGAATTCCAAATACATCCACGATTTCCATCATCATATAAGAGTCAGTTAAGCGATACGTCATGGTTAATGTCCAGAATTTCGATCGAGATGATCGAAATCGGAGATGATTTTGGTTTGCAATTAGGGTTTCGAATTGGGAAAGATTTGGCGGTTTTTTGGGCGGGATTTCAATTACCAACGGCTCTCGCGTATATTTATACCCCTCCCTGTTAATATTCATATTAGATTAAATTACCATTTTGGTCCCTAAGTTTTGGCCTAAAATGTCATTTTTGTTCAAACAGTTTTTTTTCTTCTCTAGGTTCTTGAACAACATCAATTTCACCAATCTCTTGCACAACTGCAATTTTACCAATCTCTCCTCTAAACACTTGTCGTTGTGTTCTTAGCCTATCACTAAGTTGAGTGGCAAAATGAATGAAAGTGTCTATGGAATCCATCAGAATCTCCGTGTCAACTTCGTGTCTGTGGGCTGCGAATTCAATTCCAAGGACATAACTGTTCCCATCATGCAGCCCGGATCGATTAAGCGATACGCCATTGATGAATGTTCACAATTTCGATCAAGATGATCGAAATTGGAGATGATTTTGGAATTAGGATTTCGAATTGGGGAGATTCAGGGCTTTTTTTTTGGGGGGGGGGGGGGGGGGGATGTTAATTGGCTGGGACGATGCATATATAAATACCCCTCCCACTTTGGTTTTTTTGTTTTTTTATATCTTTTAATATATAAATTAAATATTGTTTTATTATATCATTATTACTAGGTTAAAACTCGTGTTTTACACGGGTTAAACAAATATAATTTTATATACAAAGTAATAAAAAAGTTACATCCTGTTTTCGTTAAATTAATAACATTGTACAATTCTTTATAAAATTTCGATTATACCTTCGCAAGGTGCTTGTTTTTCAGCGTTTCGATAAAAGTTTACTCAAAATCGACCTTTCGATAGAAATTTGATTCAAAATTGGATGAGCCAAATATTTTTTTTACCGTGAATAACCAAGTCGATACCGTCCGAACAACATCGGTACCTGTACATGTATTTGATTTATGGTTTTCTCAACGTTCTTACCAAACCCGTATTGGTATAAATTTTTATGGTTTTCGATTGATGTAAGACACGTATCACGGAGTTAGTCCTTCAACTCGCGTGCGACTCTTAGTCATCGTGCTAAGATCAGCCTTGACACCAACTTGCAACTCGATTCAATGACTTGAACAAAGGGAACAAAGATTGTGAACAAAGGGAATACTTGTATTGCTTTAAGAACTCTTTACAAAGGGATCTTTGATACAACTTTGGAGGTGATTAACAAATGAGCATGGATCACCTATTTATACTTGTGGCTAAGTATCTAGATTATTCCTAATCTAGAGATTTCTATGTACAAATATCTTAGATATTTACAAGTGATTAATCTAGAATCTTAAGGAAAATATCTTGGATATTTTCTTAAGAATTCTCTAGTACTTGATGATATTTTTGGGTCTTGAATCCAGATTTTTCCTTAAAAGTCTTTTGAAGCTGGTAGAAAATTCCGGAATCCCGAGAGTTGCGGTATGAATTTTGGCGGGTCGTGACATTCTTCCCCACCTAATCCGTCGACCTCCTCATCGAGCCTTCATGGTACCTCTTGATCTCGTCCCTGAACTGCCATAATGAATCTTCTGTTTCCCAGCTTGCTTCACTATCCAGTAAGTTCTTCCACCTGATAAGTACTTCTTGTAGATTGGCACTCCTCGTCGTCGGATTGTGAGGTCAGATACGATCTCGGCAACCTCTCGATCGAAAGATGTTACAACAGTTGTTGGTGCCCGCTTAGATACTCCTCGATTTAAGCCTTCCTCGTCGGCATGGAAAGGCTTGAGATAACTCACGTGGAAGACCGGATGAATCTTTAACTTGGGCGGTAATTGTAGTCGGTAAGATACTTTGCCAACACGAGCGATTACTGGAAAGGGTCCTTCATATTTCTTTACGAGTCCCCTGTGCACGCCCCTTAGTGACTTGAATTGTTGTGGCAAAGTTTCACCATGACTTGGTCCCCGACTTGGAATTCCACATGTCGCCTTTTATCATCAGCCCATTTCTTCATTCTCTTAGCCGCCCTGGAATTCGGTCATTTTATATGGCCGAATTGCTCTTCTAGTTAACAGAATTACATATAAAATAACCAAATTGCCCTTCTCGTTAACATAAATAATGGATGAAGTTAACCCAGTGGACTAAAATGGCAACGGTGAAACCTTTTTGGACCCACATGTGAAAAATGAAAAATTTGGACTAAACTGACAAAATGGTCCAAACCACAGGGACTAAAATGACATTTAACTCTAAAAAAAGTAACATATATATATATATGGTAGGGATCCTAAGAGAAGTCCACCCTATTTGAGAAACTTGAGAAGCAATCTGGACCACACATTTTCCCTAAGCAAAAAAATGCAAAAAAAGTTTAAAAAAATGCAAAAAAAAAATTTTTTTGGAAAAATCGCAGCTTTTTCTTTAAGGATTAAATTTTTTATTTATTTATTTTTTTTAAAATTTTTTTTATTTATACACATGTGTATATTGTTAATCTTTTAACTATACATATATGTATATTGTCAATTATACATATATGTATATACATGTTTAAAATTGAAAAAATATGTGTTATAAATCATAAACCTTATACCATAAACACTAAAGCTAAACCTTAATGCTAAACCCTAAACCCTAAAGCTAAACCCTAAAGCTAAACCCTAATTCTAAACCCTAAAGCTAAACCCTAATGCTAAACCCTAAAGCTAAAACTAAACCCTAAAGCTAAACCCTTAATGCTAAACCCTAATGCAAACCCTAAAGATAAAGCTAAACCCAAAAGTTAAAGCTAAACCCAAAAGCTAAACCCTAATGCTAAACCCTGAATACTATTGCTAAACCCTAATGCTAAACCCTAATGTTAAACCATAAAGCTAAACCCTAAACCATAAAGCTAAACCCTAAATACTAATGCTAAACCCTAAATAACACTTATTTTTCAATTTTAAACATGTATATACATATGTGTATAAATCCCAAAAAAAAAAAAAAAAAAATTAAAAATAAAAAATTAAATCCTTAAAGAAAAAGCTGCGATTTTTCCAAAAAAAAAAAAAAAAATTGCATTTTTTTCACCTTTTTTTTGCATTTTTTTGCTTAGGGAAAATGTGTGGTCCAGAATGCTTCTCAAGTTTCTTAAATAGCCTACTACTTCTCACATGATCCTTATCCTATATATATATATATATAGGGTGGGAGTTGGCTACAGAGTACATTTCTCCTACAAAGTGTAAAAATATATATATATATATATATACATAGATATATATATAGGGTGGGAGTTGGCTACAAAGTCCATTTCTGCTACAAAGTGTAAAAAGTCATAAAACACCATGATATCAACCATAAAACACACTCAAAACTCACAAATAAGATAGTGAACATTACTAAAACACCACATTTGTAAGTTTTGTGTTGTGTTTTGGATGATAAGGCTTTGATAATCGAATGACTAACATTAGTGTGTTTTATGTTAATTATCATGTTGTGTTTTATATTCATAGTTATACGATGGTGTGTTTAGAGTTTTTAAGGACTGTTAGGGTTTGGATATTGTGTTTTAGTGATATTCACTATGTATGTTATTTGTGGGTTTTGAGTGTGTTTTATGGCTAAAATTGTGGTGTTTTATGACTTTGTACACTTTGTAGGAAAAATGGACTTTGTAGCCAAACCCTACCCTATATATATATATATATATATATAGGATTTTTTTTAATCAGGTGTCCCTCGAAATCACGGGCCTTGTGCGAAGGTCCTCCACACACACCATCGAAGCCGCCACTGCTAAAATGACGTGGTATCTAAGATTGGTTTCTAGTCCCTAAAAGGAACATATTAAGGACAAAAATGACATAGAATCAGAGACTAATTCTCAGTGGCTGAAACATCTTATTAGCGACTGACTTGAAATAAATTGGTGACTGATTTATTGTAGCATTAGAGAATAATTTTCAGTCATTAAAGAACTGATTTTAGTCTCTAAAGAAATAAATTGGTGACTGATTTATTGTAGCATTAGAGAATAATTTTCAGTCACAAAAAAAATGCATTGGGGACTGAAATGATATTGTACTAGGTAGGGCTGTAAACGAACCGAACGAACACGAACAAGGCCTTGTTCATGTTCGTTCGTTAAGAAAATAAATGTGTTCACGAACGGTTCATGAACACTTACCGAACGAGATTTTATGTTCGTGTTCGTTCATTAAGGAAATGAGCGTGTTCGCGAACGGTTCACGAACAAAATGAACACAAATAAATTTGGTGAACGCGACGAAGGATAAAGATAGATGGCCCAGAGAGTAGCACTCGAACTTGAATCCCTTATTGTGGAACGGAGGTCGATCGTATTCGTGGATGTAAATAATGAGAAATGAAAGGGAAATGATGCATAAACAAGGTGAAAGTGGGTTTCCTAGTTTAATTGTTAGGGAAATAAAATAAATAAAAGTTTAATAATATAAAAAGTACAAATAAAATATAAGAAAGTACAAAGATCTTCAATTAAAACACAAATATACGAACATAAACGAACGCAAATCAACGAATGTTCACGAACACCACACCGAACGTTCACGAACACAACCGAACGAACGAGACCTCTGTTCATGTTCGTTCATTTAACTAATCGAACGAAATTTCTTGTTCATGTTCGTTCGTTTATTAAACGAACGAACATAAACGAACTTCCCGCCGAACGGTTCACGAACTGTTCGCTGAACGTTCGGTTCGTTTACAGCCCTAGTACTAGGGGACACGTTTAAGATTAAATTTGTACGCATTAGAGACTAAATGTTAGTTCATGTAGGTGACATCCAATAGAGACTGATGCTCAATTACTAAAACTACTATTTAAGACTGATTTATCTGTCACTAGTTGGGACCGGTAAATCAGTCCCTGATAACTATTAGGGACTGATTTAGATGTATGAGAGACTGATTTTTTAGTCTCTGATACTCATTTTTTTGTAGTGCGAAGATGTATAAGTGAAACGCTCGATCCCGATATAGAATTTACTCCGACCATATACTTGACAAATAACCAAACCTTCTCTTTGTTAACATAATCTTTGTAAATATCAAGAGTACTTAAAAATAGTAGGAGTTTTTTTTGTTAGGAGTAGGGTAGTTTTATTTGAAAAGTGGCTAAATGTGTAAAATGTCGTTTTTCTTTTGAAAAAAATATTTATTTGTGATTTAGGTAAAACTAACCGTTTATAAGCAATAAACTTGCTTATTTTATTTCAAGCAACTATATATATATATGAATGAATAAATAAATATTCACAAGATAACTAAGTCACATATTTTGTGTATTTTAAAAGAACCGAATTTTACTAAAATTAAGGGGTGTAAAAATAAAAGCGGTTTTGGGTGATGGGTGATTTATGCAAAATTATATTTTGCGGGTTTTGAAATGAAAGGTTTAGGCTCAAAAGGGTTAACTAAGTGGAAATTTTTGGGTGTTTCAGTGGTTCCAAGTAGAGTTTTGTGTATTTTAAGACAAACAAATTCAAGCCCCCCCCCCCCCTCCACAATTTCACATTATCCCCAATGTGTCCAAAATTGGTTAGATTTGATTAAATGTGTAAAAGTGGGTTAAAAACAACATTTTTTTTTCTCAAAAATCAGGCACTGGACATGGGGGCGTGTCTAAGAGACACAGCCCCATGTAAAAAGTGCCAAACATGTTTTTAGCAAAAACTTACAGAAGGTTGACACGGGGGCATGTCTGAGAAGCACGACTCCGTGTGGCAAGTCTAGAAGAAAAATGTTTCAGCGACGAAGAGGCTCGGGGACGTGTCTGGGAGACACGGCCCCGTGTGAGGCTACTGTTCGTTTTAGAAAAATGTGGTTAAGGTGTCGGGCTTCCTGTTTCGGGTCCGGGATGTCGTATGCTTGGTGGATCCAAGCATCTCAAGGTACCTGTAAGCTTATTCACACCAAAACAACAACAATCTAAGAAGAAAATTAAAAATCCTAAATTACGAAAGTTTAAGTTTAACATCTATCACACAAACATCAAAATAAAAAATGCAGAAAAGTAAATTGTTCAAAGGCGGGTCACAGCCCGCAATCATCATCATTGTTTAAAGGGAACAAAGAGTTAACCTGTCACGTCGCCACCATGCCACCACCTTCGCCTAATCCGAGTCCATGTCCTCGCCCTCCTCCTCGTCATTCCGGTATGCCATATGCTCCCGAATGTAGGTGCTGTCGGAACGCATAGAGGCCGTATTCCTCTCCATGCCACCAACCCGAGTATTGATGCTTTGCCCCGTGGGGAAGGCGTTTCGGGAGACTTGGAGCGTTACCTGCATGAGATTATACAAATTATGCATGTCAGGAAAGTCGCTCCCCCCTTGGGAGGAAGATCCCAGAGCGAAACCATAGGAGTATTGTGGAGGGCGGTTGGGGTCGTCTTCGATTGCGAGGACTTGATCTTGATTGTTTGGGCTCCAAATGTTTCCTTTGTTATCCTTGAAGCGTAGAAGCCCGTTGTTTCAGTCGGCGATGAGGTTCAAGCTACGACATAGCATGATGTCGGCCCAGGTGACGCCAACCCCTTTTGAGAAGCTTCGTAGGGTGCGTCCGGAATAGGTCCTGTAGACCCGGGTGATCCATCCACCGAAGAATATAGGCGTCGGATGTGTGGCTCTAGCATTTGAGGCCATATTCTTCAACAGCATGTAGGCGACGTTTAGGGGTTGTTGGTTCAGGATGCAGTAAAGGCAAGTGAGCTCCCGAAGATTAACAACGCCCCTGCTATCTTTCCTCTGACACAGTGTACCGCTTAGGTCCCATATTTTGGTACTCTTGGTGTGGCTTGGGTTGTATATCCCGTCTCCTATCTGCGCCCAAAATGTGTTTCTTGTATTGTCAGGAAACTAAAAAATGCTATCCGTGAAGACGGGTTCACTAACCTCCTCTTCGGTGTAGATCCCCGCATCTACACCAAATTTAGCCACTGAAATACCATACCAAGTACCGCCACACCTGAATGTAACCGCTTCATTATCAAACATATCTTCGATGTCTTTCTTGAGGGCAAATGTGCTCAAGAATTCAAGGTTGAATTCATGAACTGATTGAAGCGGTGCCTTAAGAAAGAGGCGAAGGGGTCCCGTCACTAGTCTGTCATAGCGCTCTCTTTGCCCCACGGTATCCAAGGTGTCGTAGAAAACTTTCCTTGGTATCTCTTCGTTGTATGTCTTGAGTATCTCCATTTGTGCTTCGCAATGCGAATGTTCCGATTTGAACCTCAGCCATTTGTGGGGGGCCATTTTCCTGCAAAGGACGAACATTTAAACAGTCAAGTGCGGTTAAAAATGCGAAAATTGAGAAACAGGGGTCTGCACACGACCCCGTACTGCATGTTTTTCAAGGGGCACGACCACGTGTCTCATAGGCACGTCCCCGTGTGAATCTATTGTTTTGCCAAAAATCCAACTTTTTCGAGTCGGCTTCGAAAAATCCAAAATTTTTGGTCCACCATGTGCGGTATACCCCGAAAAACAAACCACAAGTATCAATTTCAAGTTACCAACTCGTTTCACCCTTCAATGTTTAGTTTTTTCAGTTAAGAACAAGGGTTTACTAAAAATGGTTGAAAATTTCTGATTTTTTTCACAATGGCTTGATGATTTACTCCTCAGTACATTTCTACTATCTACTACTAACAAGATCTAAGAAAAAATTTCTCATCGACACGGGTCAAGCTCAAGAACCCTAAATTTTTCCCCAAATATTGATGTTATTCAACATGCAAAACATAAATCAAACTAATCTAGATGTTAGGAACATACCTTGCAAGAGTTTGGTGTGAAGAAATCATTGAAAAGTTGCAGCAGAGCGTGAGAAACCGGCGGTTCAGATAAACGGTCCGTGTTGATTATGAATATGAAACTGGTGAGAAAAGGGTTTTATCTCGTCTCTGTTTTGACATGGCCCGGTGCCTATGAGGCATGACCCCATGTCGTTTTTTTATAGAATTTGTTTCTAAGTAGAATGTTGTCAGTGCTCTGTCGCTTGATTCCTCGGCTTGTCTTACCTGGTATGATGACTTTTTGACATGATCTTTTCACGACAAACCTGCAAGATAGATTATTAAAACATACAAATAAATATATAAAAATTATTACTCTCTCGTCACTTATCTATCTCTTACAAGGTTATTTCCATTTCCTCATCCTCGAGGAATCCTTCATAGAACTTAAGCCTTTATCCATTTACTTTAAATGGTTCTTCATTTGGAGGCTTAATATCTATTGCACCGTGAGAGTAAACTTTGGTGATAGTAAAACGTCTGGACCATCGAGACTTAAGTATTCCTGAAAAAAGACGTAGCCTAGAGTTAAAGAGGAGTACTTGATCTCCTTCTCTGAATTCCTTAGGTCCGCTTATATTTATCATATATTTTTTTGAGCGTTACTTATAGATTTCTGAGTTGGAATATGCTTGAATTCTTAGTTCATCTAACTCATTTAACGGGTGTAGGCGATCTTTTCCTGAAATTTCTTGTTCTAAGTTTACATTTTTTAGTGCCCAATATGCTTTGTGTTCAATTTCTACTGGGAGGTGACAGTTTTTTTCCATAGACTAGCTTATATGGTGTGGTACCTATTGGTGTTTTATAAGCTTTTCGAAATGCCCATAAAGCATCGTCTAATTTGTTTTCCCATTCTTTTCGATTTTGACCCATAGTTTTTTCTAGGATTCTCTTTAAACTTCGATTTGTTACTTCGGCTTGACCATTGGTTTGAAGACGACAAGCGATCGAGAGACGGTGATATATCCTATATCGTGTTAGAGTTTTTTTCCATTTTTAGGTTGCAAAAGTGGGTTCCTCTATCAGTGATTAGGGCCTTTGGAGTACCAAAACGTGAGAAAAGTTTTTTTAGGAATTTTACTACCACTTTTCCGTTATTGGTGGGAAGAGCTTCGGCCTCGACCCATTTAGAAACGTAGTCAACAGCCACTAAGATGTATTTGTTTCCTCTCGACGGTGGGAATGGTCCCATTAAATCCAATCCCCAAACGTCGAGGATTTCACAAATGAGAATGCTATTTTGTGGCATTCCGTTTCTTGTTGATATGTTGTCTACTCGCCGGCATGCATCACATGTTTTAACCAATACATAAGCATGTTTTTGTATTGTGGGCCAGTAAAATCCTGCATCATACACCTTTTGTGCGGTGTTGGCTATTCCATGATGTCGTCCACATGGTCCTTCATGACAATGGCGAAGAATTTGTCTTGCTTCACGACCATGGACGTATCGTCGAATGAGTTGGTCTACACATATTTTGAAAAGATATGGGTCTTCCAAAAAATAATGTTTTACATCAGCGAAGAATTTATTTCGTTGATGAAAGGACAACCCTTTGACAATAGTGCCACTAGCTAAGTAGTTAGAATAATCTGCGTACCAAGGTTCTTCTTTATATTCTACCATTTCTAAGAATTCGGTGGGGAATTTTTCATTGATTAGTTCTTCACGAGTTCCTTATAGAGCAGGGTCTTCAAGACGAGACAGGTGGTCAGCAACAGTGTTTTCTGCTCCTCTTTTGTCTTTTATTTCTATGTCGAATTCTTGAAGGAGAAGAATCCATCTAATGAGACGTGGTTTTGCATCTTGCTTTTTGAAAAGGTATCAGATGGCAGCGTGGTCTGTGTAGACTATAGTTTTGGAGAGCACAAGATAGGAAAATAATTTATCAAATGCAAATACTACAGCTAGTAACTCTTTTTCAGTGATCGTGTAATTTTCTTGAGCGTCATTATGAGTTTTACTAGCGTAATATATGGGTTGGAAGTGTTTTTCCTTTCTTTGCCCCACGACTACTCCAACTGCAATATCGCTTACGTTGCACATGATTTCAAATGGTAGTTTCCAGTCTGGTGCGATCATGATTGGTGCTTTGACTAACAGATCTTTAAGAGCAAGAAATGTTATAGTGCAATCTTTTTCAAGTAGCTTATTAGAGGTCGAGAGATTTTAGAAAAGTGTTTGATAAATCGCCTATAGAATCCGGCATGTTCTAGGAAACTTCGAATGGTTCTAACGGATGATAGAGGAGGTAGTCGGGAAATAGTATCTATGTTTGCGCGATCGACTTCCATTCCTGCGTTGGAGATTTTGTGACCGAGTACTATTCCCTCCGTGACTATAAAATGACACTTTTCCCAATTAAGGGTGAGGTTAGTCTCCTCGCATCTAGATAGCATTCATTCAAGGTTATCGAGGCATTGATCAAACGAATCATCGAAGATTGAGAAATTATTCATGAAAACTTCCATGGTTTTTTCTATCATATCATGAAAAATGGCCACCACGCATTGTTGGAATGTTGAAGGTGCGTTACATAGACCAAATGGCATGCGTCGATAAGCAAAAGTTCCGTAGGGACAAGTGAAAGTGGTTTCCTCTTGGTCTTCTGAGGCGATAGGAATTTAGAATTACCCCGAGAATCCATCTAGAAAATAATAGAATTTGTGACCGGATAATCGCTCTAACATTTGATCAATGAAGGGTAAAGGAAAATGGCCTTTTCTTGTGGCTTCATTGAGTCTCCTATAGTCAATGCAAACTCTCCATCTGGTGACGGTTCTTGTTGGTATGAGCTGTTCTTTTCGTTGGTCACAACCGTCATTCTAACTTTTTTCGGTACGACTTCAACGGGACTTACCCGTGGACTATCAGAAATGGGGTAGATAAGTCTGGCGTCTAAGAGTTTGATGACTTCTCTTTTTACTACTTCTTGAACGTTAGGATTAACCCTTCTTTATGGTTGGATTACCGCTTTGTAGTCGTCTTCCCTTAGAATTTTGTGTGTGCACATGGAAGGACTAATTCCTTTGATGTCCATTAGTTTCCATGCAATTGCCATTTTATGTTTTTTTAAGCAAATTAAGTAATTTTTCTTTTTCTTGAGAAGTGAGATACGAGGAAATGATGATGGAAAGTTTACCATTGTTATCTAAGAATGCGTATTCTAAACCTTTTGGAAGTTTTTTGAGTTCAAGAGAAGGTGGGTCTTCTATGGATGGCTTAGTCTTTGGTTCGTCATCGCGGTCGATGGCCGAAACAGTTTGTTCGGTTGCGGCTTCCTCTTCAACGAATTGTCATTTTGTTCCTCCGTATCGGGTGGTTCAACATCATCTTCCAACAAGGGGTCTCCATTGCCGATAGGATATTTCATTGATTTATTTATATTAAAAATTCGTTTGTCGGCCCCAAGTTTAGTGGGAAGATCATGCTGTTTTTTGTTTGAGCAAAGCTTGATGGGTTTTAATGAAGGTTGTCCCAACACGCATGGAGCATCATCTAAGATGACGAAGTCGGTTGGTACACTCGTTTGGTTTGTTTGAATAAGAATGTGTTCAATCACTCCTGTAGCCTATTTAATTTTTCAACTAGCCAAGAGGATAGGATTTTGATCGGAAGAAAATCACCAATACCTAATCTTTCGAATATGTAGCTAGACATTATGTTAACACAAAGATCTTTGTCTATTGAGATGTTACTAATATAGATCTACTGAATGAAACATGTTACTAATTTTATGTTTAATCCAATTTGTTCATCTTGAATTAGTGAGGATTGATCTTTAGTTAAATTAACACTTGCTATTTCTTTGATGCTAGGACTAGTGCATAACTCTTTTAAAAACTTAGCATGAGATGGAACCAAACTATGATTTTCAAGAGAAGGTTGTAGGATGTGTATTTCTTGGAGGTCTTTTTGTTCCTCTTTGAAATTTACCTTTAAGGACTTACCTTCTGAATGGCTTGGCTCGGGTTTCTCATCTTCTTGTGTTGGGTTTTCTTTGAGTGGCTCCTCTTTTATCGGCTCTTGAGGTTTTACCTCTTCTATGATCACCTCTTTGGTACAAATGTTCTCTTCTCTTGCATGAGATTACTTGATCAAGAATTCTAAGTTCTTGAGACTTTGTATGAGGCTTTCGGCTTCGAGGACAATTGTGAGGTGTCTTGTACATTTCAAACGCTGGAGTGTCCCAATCAAAGCTTGATTTCGGGAGCTCTAACTTTGGTTCCTCATATGTTGTGTATGAGGTTGATGGTTGAAAAAGGTAACAAATGAGATTTACCACATATGGTACAATATGGATCCTCATAATCATCATAATGTTAGTAGTCATAATCTCCCATGTAGTAATCCATTGCTTGGATAATATCCAGAAGATTACGGCTCTCGGGAATTAAAGTTTTTTTTTAACACAGAAGGTTTACACAGCCCTGTGCTGTTTGGACACGGCCCCATGCTTAGGATTGTGTTTTATTTGGTACTGGGCATTTTTAACACGACCCCGTGTCAAATGAAACACAGCCTCGTGTTGGGCTTCTGTGAAAAAAATTTGTTTGGTTTTCAGTTACTGCAGATTAGACACGGCCCCGTGTCAGTGTGGCACGACCCCGTGTTTAGCTTCTGTAACTGAAATTTTTAGAAAAAAGAAGAAGAATTTGGACAGAAAAACTAAAGAAAATGACTAGGTCGTTGATTTTAAACTTTCTTAAAATCCTTGTGTCCCGGCAACGGCGCCAATACTTGACGTGAGCGAGGGTGTGTATATTTTTATTATACTTTTTAGCACTTTTCACTCGTTTATCAAGCTTTACATTTATAAAACACAATATAAAACTATCACTCTCTACAACACGCTAGGGCAAGTGTACCCATTGTTGGCGTAATATAGTGATGGTAAGATACCGAGGTCGTACAAGGACACAAGAGCTTTTAATACCGGGATTATCGTTAACGTCTAATCCACCTAAATTTTGAGGAAAGGTTTTTAATAAGTAAAATAAAGAAAGAAACTTGTTAGTGCAGTAATGTCTGTCAACTTCGTCTGGTATCGAGTCTTGCATTGTTCATGGCACGAAGATCGAGAAAAATGACAAAAAGCTAATTCCGCACGAAAGAGTTAATTCCGCTTGAAAGGAACATCTAGTAATTCCGCACGGAATTAGCTAATACCGTTTGAGTATTGTAATTTCGCTTGTACAGTAATTCCGCTTGAGTATGTTCAAGCGGAATTAGATGGCTACATATACCTGAACCTGTTTGTGTCATTTGTAACAGAATTAGAACAGTGTTTTCAGAGCCGAGGTGCTGCCAGATTGTTATTTGAATTGTAAAGGCTCAGTAAATCAATAAGAAAAGATAATTAGGAAGTATCAAGCTGTGTTACGTCAATTTCATTGATTCCGCCTTTGTTTTTGATGTTGAACTCATCAGATTGACTCGTTAGGGTCACACGACGATCCAACAAGTGGTATCAGAGCTCAGGACGAGGAGTTCATACCAATTCAGCTTGATTTCATCGGATTCTCTTACTTCTACTCCTTCTTTTCTGATTTGAACAAGATTTAACGGACAAAATAGCTTAATTCTCACATATAATAAGCGAAACATAGTTTTATCTAATCCTTGAAAGTTTTGGACCTTAATTCGACTTAAATCTGATAAAACTTGTAATTCCGCTTGAAAATTTGTTCGAACATGCTGACATCATCTAATTACGTTTGAAACGTTCAAACGGAATCACTAATTTCGCACCAAGAGATTTAATTTCGTTTGAAATTGATCTAATTCCGCAAGGAATTAAAATCCGCTTGGTAATTACGTTTGAGATCATCTAATTTCGCGTGAACAAGTGATTTCGTTTGAAGGGTGTTAATTCCGTTTGAGTTCATATTTCCGTTTGAACTATTTCACATCAAATCATATTCTTTAAAGTTTGGTAAAAATGTTTGACGAAACGGAAAACGCTAAACTTGGAAGAATTAATGAATGGTTTGATATGTATTGGGATCACAGGAATGAAGATGAGAAAAAGGATGCTTGGATTAAAAGATCTGAATATTTTTTGTGTAGGAAATATGAAAAGTTTAATGACTTGGAAAAGCGGTATGATGAATTACTTGACAATTTAAAAAGGTATAGGATTAAGATGTCAGATGCTGAAAAGATATCAAAATTTGCAGATGCCTTACCTTTAGAGTGGGATGAATTTTTTATTAAACTGAAAAAGGATTCTAGGTTCTCAAAGTTTAGTCCAAATGATTTCATCAGAGAGCTTAAAACACACAATTTTGAGAATGAGAAGAAAAAGAAAGATTTGTTAAACGAAATCGAAAAGAACTTAGAAAATTTAAGTTTGGATGTGTTTCTTGAAATAATCAGAAGAATTAGAATAGGTTTTAGTGCAAGATCTGTCATGAAATATGATTTCAAGAGAGGTTGTTTTTTAGATGAAAACTTGAATCCTGCTGATATTGTTAAAATC
This sequence comes from Helianthus tuberosus, assembly GCA_030545235.1. Classification (NCBI taxonomy): domain Eukaryota; kingdom Viridiplantae; phylum Streptophyta; class Magnoliopsida; order Asterales; family Asteraceae; genus Helianthus; species Helianthus tuberosus. The sequence goes on from CM060363.1 coordinate 173,838,806, forward strand.
TTTCTTGCAGGAACATACAAGACAAAGACAGAGGGAATGTCAAAGAAAGAAGAATCTGAGATAAATAAAACTTCAAAATGTGAAGTTGTGTGCTCAAAATGTGATAAATCTGAAGCAGACAATGTTAAACTCTTGAAGGATGTAGAGAGTTTGACATTGGAAAATAAAAATTTAAAAGAAAATGAAAAAGAGTTTCAAAATAGAATAACAGTTTTTGAAAATGAAAAATTGAAAATTGAAAAAGATTTTGAAAAGATTAAAATTGAAAATAAAGATGTTTCTTGGATGAAATTAGAAAATAAAGTTTTAAAAGAAAAAGAAACAGATTTTCAAAATCAAATAAAAGTTTTAGAAAATGAAAAATCTGTTTTTGTAGAAAATAAAATTGCAAATGAAAAGGCAATAAACTCTCATCTTGAGAAAATCTCTCAGCTTGAAAAAGAAGCTGAGAGTGCAAGAAATAAAATTGATGAGCTTGAAAAGAAATTGAAAGGTTTTGTGACTTCGTCAGAATTTCCGAATCATCTTTGTCCAGAACCGATCAATGTAGTTCCAATAAGTGACAATGTCACAAATTTTGACAAAGTCAAAATTGAAGATTGTGATGATAAAACTGATGATGAAAATGAGAAAAATGAGAAAAGAAAAATATTTTTGGAATTAAAAGAAAAATTTAAAAACACTGTTTTACAATCTACTGAAATAGGTGAATGCTCAAAGCAAAAACCTGTTAAGAAGATTGTAGAACAAAAACAAAGTGTTAAAAATTCAGAAAATGTTCAAAACAAAAATAAAAGCTCATTAGTTCGATCATCCAATCACGATAAAAAACCACAAAAATTGAAAAATCAAAACTCACAAAAAGTTGATAATAAGTGGTGCAGGTTTGACCACAGTGCTCAAAAGCCAAATCAAGTTTACAGGAAAAGACATGACTACCACAAGGCCAAACAATGTTTTGATCTGAGTGTGTGGTATGAAAGTGAGGAAAGGTATGATAACAGAGTGTGTTACAATTGTGGTTATCAAGGACACATTGCTGTTAACTGCCAAAAACAGAGTTTTGATTCAAGAAGTTGCTATGATTGTGAAATCAAAGGTTATATTGCCAGAGATTGCCCAATGAGATCAAAGAGAAGATCGATGGCTGAATCTCATAGACAAATGTATGAATCAGTCAAAGTCGAAGAAAAGCCCAAAGAAAAGAAACAGAAAAAACAGAAAGTGAAACTATCAAAAGGGCAGAAAGACAGACTGAGAAAGAAAAGGAAGAAAGTAAGAGAGTACCTAGAAAAGATTTTGTCCTCGGGTACAACTGATAATCCGAGAAAAAGTTCCGATGAATCGATTTGCTCCACTAACAAGGATCAGCCAAGCAAAACGAACTCATGAGATACAAATCTGAGGACAAAAGGGTTGATAAAGAAAGAAAAATTAACTAATCAAACCGTTGAAAATTCAAAGAAAGTTAATTTTTCAGACAAAGCCTTTATCAAAGTTTTCAAATGTAACAAAGATTGTGAAATATCATGCACGTCACAAGTTGACAAATTTGGAAAGGTTAAACATTGTAAGGATTGGGTTCCAATAGAGAATGGCGATGAATTTGTTTCTGAGAAAACAAAAGAGCCTTCTTCTGGCAAGGAATTTGTTTCTTCGGAAGCAAAAGAGCCACGTTCTGATAATGACTCTGATGTGTCAAAGTCAGAGGAGCCACAATCAGGCAATGAAACTGACTCGACAAAGTCAAATGAGCCAAGTTTTGAGGTAAAAACTGTCAAACCCAAGGCTGGTCAGGCTTGGGTGAATTTGTTTAAATGAAAAAACCTGACTTGCCGGAGCTTCCAGGTTGGTAAGCGTGGAGCAGGTATCGGCATCTTTCTTGAGAAATTCACGATTGTGATATTTTGATCTTTCAAGAGGTTAATCAAGGACATTAAGTTGTACTTGAGTTAACTTTCTTACAAAGTGATTTTGTTGATAGAACCTAAAAATTGTTAAATGTTTCAAATGGTTGAAGAAAACAAGGTGATGAAACCCCGAATTTGCGAAATGACACACAAAGCTTATTTTCCGAAAAAACCATTTTGATTAAAACAAACTTAAGTGTTTTGAAATCATAATGGGAAAATAGCTTGTTGTCAGGGGGAGTTCTGATTATTTATGCCAAGTGAATGGCGAATTGAAGCGATTTGATATCAGTTTGTCACTTTCCTTGTACAGTTTGTTTTCAAATTTTGCCAGAAAATCAAAATTGAAACATATTTTGATTTTAGGGGGAGAAAAATTTAAAAAAAAATAGAAAATTTGAAAATGCCAAAAACATTGAAAAAGCAAAAATGAGTTTTGTTGTGAATAAGAGGAAATGATAGTAAATCAGTGGACTATCACAGCATGCTAAAGAAATGAAATGTCAAATGTGATAAACGGTTTCACAAAGGATGTGACGGTAGGCTCAGCTAGACTAGTAGATTTGCGATAACGATACAAACTTAAATGAAAAAGCCTAGTTCTAGTGGGAAACATGGTTGAAAGCATAGTACTTAGTTTTGTCCTTCGTGATTGTGTGCCTACTCAGTAATCGCTGAATGCTAAAAGAGCATAAAAACTGGTTAAGTCTGTGAACTTTCACAACTTGCTAAAAAAGTCGTTGTAATTGTGCATTTCATTTTGCAAAGATTTAAACTTGTTTGATTTCTTTATTTTGTTTAAGCATTGGACATCCTCTGCGTATACGTGAGTATCGACCTGGATGTTAGTGCCTAAACGTTCTGCTTTATTTTCTTTGGTGTTTCGTTTAAGCTTTGGATCACCTCTGCGTATACGGGAGTATCGACCTGGTGGTTAAAGCCTAAACAATTTCAACTTGTTTTATTTTCTTATTTTGTTTAAACATTGGACTTTCTCTGCGTATACGGAAGTATCGACCTGATTGTTAATGTTTAAACATTCTGAGTTGTTTTCGCACATATCACAGTTGATGAAAGTTTAAAGGCGTTACTTGAGTTAGTGTATTGCATGATGAGGGGATATGCTGAGATCGTGGGGTCCATAAGATTTTAGTGCAAAATTAATATACCTTAATGTATCGGTAAGTAGCCGAGGGTCTCTTCTGGAAGCAGCCTCTCTATCCCTAGGGATAGAGGCAAGGTCTGTCTACATCCCACCCTCCCCAGACCCTATGAGTAGCTTTGCTATTTGTGGGATTTACTGGGTATGGTTGTTGTTGTTGTTGTATCAGTAAGCATTTCGAAAGTTTTTAGATTGAGTTTAAGAGGACAACTATATCGTCAATTTATGTGAATCGTTTAGAACTTAAAATGTTTAAAGCTTAATGGTGCTAGTGATTTGACTCATGAACTAATATGATCCTCTTACACAAACTCACAAAAATATTGTTTGTATATATTTTTTTACTGCATTTCCATGAAAATCAAAAATCCAAAAATATTGTGTTTTAGTTTTAAATTTTGAAAAATACAAAAAGATTTTCGACAACTGATGTTGGAAAGCGGATTTTCAAAATTTCAAGTGCTAAACATGATGAACTATATTGGGTTGGGAGAGTTTGTTGAAAAACTTTGAATGTCATATACAAATGCTTTGAAAGATTGAATGTTTAGTTAATCAAGGTCATTCATTTGAACTTGATGTAACTATAACAGATTGATGTATAAATGATTTCTACCAGTAAGTTTTATTTTAAATGTCATAAATTTGTGAAACTTACGTTAAGGTAGAAGATGTGCAGGTTAGTTGAGATAGAACAGCTTAAAGGGGAGTTAACAAGTAAAGAAAGAACTTCATGGCAAAGATAGTGTAAAGTTTGAACCAGAAAATAAATTCCAGCTTATCGAAAGGGGGAGTTTACATTCTGGATCATCAATCAAATTGAAGTTTGAAGAATGAGTCAGATAGAGGTTAAAGGTGCTTTACAGTGTTAGACATTTTGGTTGAGTACAAAGACTGATGAAGACTGAAGACTTTGAAGACTCGACACTGCAGACTTCGTCGACATCCAAGGGGGAGTCTGTTAGTGCAGTAATGTCTGTCAACTTCGTCTGGTATCGAGTCTTGCATTGTTTATGGCACGAAGATCGAGAAAAATGACAAAAAAGATAATTCCGCACTAAAGAGTTAATTCCGCTTGAAAGGAACATCTAGTAATTCCGCACGGAATTAGCTAATACCGTTTTAGTATTGTAATTTCGCTTGTACGGTAATTCCGCTTGAGTATGTTCAAGCAGAATTCGATGGCTATATATACCTGAACCTGTTTGTGTCATTTGTAACAGAATTAGAACAGTGTTTTCAGAGCCGAGGTGCTGCCGGATTGTTATTTGAATTGTAAAAGCTCAGGAAATCAATAAGAAAAGATAATTAGGAAGTATCAAGCTGTGTTACGTCAATTTCATTAATTCCGCCTTTATTTTTGATGTTGAACTCATCAGATTGACTCGTTAGGGTCACACGACGATCCAACAAAACTAAAGTAATAAAAGAAACAAATAAACAAGATAGAATCACTTGGTTCCGACTCATATTTCATGCATCCTTTGATGATTTCCGCACTTTTGTTTTTTTAAGAGATTATCTTGGTTGTAGTGACATGTCACTCTTTTGGATGTAACGTTACCCTCGGCCATATTGGTCTGAGTCAGCAGGAATACAGTCCCGCAAGGCCGAAATATTGAAAGATAATTAAGTTAGCTATTAATGCAAAATGTGGCATGTCCCTCTTATGGAGGCAACACTACCCTCGACCATATTAGTCTGAGTTAGTAGGGATGCAGTCCCATAAGGTCGGTTTAAAGTTTCAAGAGTAGTTTGTTTATAAGGGATTCAAGCGGTTCTTACTTCCCCCCGATTTGATGCTATCTGCCTCAAAGGAAGTCCTAATAAGCTTAAATCAAGTCCTCGCATGATCTATACACTGAACGAGGCAAGAACTTTACCTAAAGCACCCTTCTAACCCCCTTCCAGGCAGTTAACGCGCTTTATATAGACCATAAAGACACAAATGAGTGAATCAACAAAACATTAAGATATAATAGGATAAAGTTCACTTCAATATAAAAAACTAGTTATTAAAGTCATTAATATAAACCCATTAAAAGTTAACCAAAGATTGGGAATCAAACGTAATACATAAAAGATATTGTCTTCACCAAGTGAAGTAAGAGATTAGCCAAGCATGGCATTAGTTTAACAAATCCTCTTACGATCGATCTTGGATCCCGAGACTACTACACACTCCAAAATCTAATGATTGTGGTGGATGATGGTGGTAATGTAGTGGTAGAGTGGTGGCATGTGTGAGAGAAATGATTTGCCAAGGTATTGATTTCAATTTAACCAAGCACCCCTATTTATAGTTGGAAAGATAAACTTTACATGGCCCCGTGCCCGGTGGGCACGGCCCAGTGCCCCCTTCTTCTCTGTCTTCATTTAATGAGTTGTGTCAGTACGGATGCTTGCACGGCCCCGTGTGTTAACAACATGGCCCCGTGGCCATTATACTTGCTGTACTATCCAAGATTTGCATATCTATGAGTTGATCATGGCCTGTTTCCATGGGACATGGCCCCATGTCTCTTGTCTGCTTCTGTTTGTCTTTTTCTTTCTGGAATCTTGAGTTGGGCATGGCCCCAAGCCTTGGTGGCACGGTGTTAGGCCGTTTGATCAGGATCTGTTCGAGTAGAATGTGGCTGGAATCGATCAGAATTGAGGTGTGGAATCCCTCAATAGTGTCACAAGATCAACAAAAACAGATTCAACTTTTAATCTCGTCTGATTTCTATTAGAATGATGATGAAAGTACAATAGCTCCGGTAGAATCTTAGACCAGCAGAGGTTCCTTACAAGTTCAGCCAAAAGTTATAAATCTCTAACACAAGCTAGCTATTTATAGGCAAACATCAGGGAGTTAAGTGTCACCCGATCGGATGACATCAGTCAACCGTCGGATACACTTTTACAATTAAGCACCGATCCCTGAGTTGTCGTTACAGAATCATACATACAATTACATACATATACAAAAAGACATACATAGTACAAAATAAGACTCAATGCTGACGGAAGCTACAGACATATGAACTAACAGACTCCCCCTTGGATGTAGCTGTAGTTCCTACCAGCATAGTCTTCAATCTTTCCTCTTGCGTCTTCGTTCCTTAGCCCTCTGCCTTCTCTGTTCTGCCTTCTCTTCAAGCATCTTTCTTCTGAGTGGCCTTCCAACTTCATTCCAATCCTTTCTGTACTCTGGATCACCGTCTCGCTTCCTATCCCATCACGGGATCTTGTTTTCCTCTTTTTCGATAGGTGTCTGGTCAGTTAGAGGTGGTCTCATCAGTTTATACCTTCCAAGTCTCGCAGCTTTTTCAGCTATCTCTTTGAATTTCTGACTGCGATTGTATTTCTTCAAGAACTCATCAATCTCTAGATCTCTCCACTTAGACTTCCAATACCTTCCAGAGTTGATGTCTTTAGCGAAGCACACATCTACAATCTTCTTATACTACATCGCTTGAACTTTATCAGGCTTTTCGTACACGATTTTGTTGTAGAACAAGCAATCTATATCTTTCTTTGAGCAGTTTACAAGCTACATTGGATCCAGCACGCTGATCCTTCTTGATTCACCCTTTGACTTATCAAACAGAGAGATCACCGCTTCCGCTGTGCTTTGATTATATAGCCATCCTTGAAAATCTTCATAAAAGTCTTGTTCCATTGCACGTAATGGCATATTCTTTAAACACCTCGGCGGCTTGACATCCAAAGTAATATCTTTCTCACCATTCTCCAAGATAGTAACAATCTGCTTTGGATACTGAGGCTTCCAATCTGGATATCTTGCCTTTTCTTGTTGCTTTACATAATCCCACAAGTGTTGGTCGTGCAGTTTCACATCCAAACCATAATAAAACTGCTTGATGTTCTTTGTTTGGACCAATTCATCAACATCCCACTACGGGAGGTTCTTTATATCTGACAAGAACTCAAAATATTGTACCCCTTGCTCCCGTCTAATAGCATACACTTGCAGACCTTCCAGATAGCCCCAAGACAATATATCTCCCCATGAAATATTAGCATTATGCGTAAAGTACTGTAAAGGCCTTATGAATTTTCTTTCTTTAGGCATCACCTTGAACCACTTCTTCCTTTCTTCAACAAGATTTTCTCGTGGAATGGTTCTCGGTACACCTTCAGTTGTTATCTTCTCCACAATTTTCCTTCTGACTTCGTCTTCATTCTGATCTTTAAACATTTCAGCAAGTGAAGGTAACGTTTCATCAACACCAGCATAATGAAAATCCGTTTCTTCATCAGACGAATCAGATGCATCTTCAACTAACACCTCATTGTACTTATCTACTTCCTGAGCATACTTAAACTCATATTCTCTCTCAGGTGACGAAGGTATCTCATCTTCAATATCAAACTTAAATTTTCCATCGTCTAGAGCCAATTCTTCTAACATCTCTGCCCTGGACCTAGGTACCTCTATCTCCCCCTCAAATCGAGCATGTAAATATATAACAGTTGGTTGTGTAAGGAATACCTGGTCAGCATGTTGTTTTCCTGAAGAAGAAGACTCCTGTTGATAATCCTCTTGTTCATTGATCTCGTCATTCATAAAGTCTTCTATCCTTTGTTGAACTGAAGGATTCACAATTAATAAGCCCGATGACCCTTGATCATTATCATCATCTTCATTACCTTCTGGATAGTTGTCTATATATTCAAATAGATCATCATCTATCTTCTCTTCTTCCTTTTCTTCTTCCTCTACTACTTCTTCTTCTTTCCACTTAAGTAACAATATTTCTTGTTCCTTCGCCTTTCTTTTCCTTTGCTCAATTTGCACTCGGTGAACAATGTCATCAAAGTTATAAAATAAAGAAGAAGACTCACCAACAAGCATAAATCCCTTAGGATCTACTTCAGCATCCATCATTTCAACGTCAGCTTGACTTGAAGATCCTCCAGCTTCTTGAGTTTTAATAATAACACTTTTCTTTCTTTGAGTAGCTTCTTCAGCCAACCTTCTTTCTCTTTCAACCCTTCACTCTTCGGCCTTTTTGATCTCAATGCTGTTGTAGACAGAATGAACATCGATGCCCAAATGATTTTCCATAACTGTGTATAACATTGTAAGTTGTTCATCCTTCATTGCTTTGTCAGCCTTCATTGCTTCCATCTCCAACTTCATAGCCTTGAATTCATTCGCCAATGCTTCATGCAGTTCACTAATCAATTGATTCAGCGACTTGTTTATGTCATTCAACTTCACATTTTTCACATGCAGCTCGGAAATCTCTGATTGTAGAACATCAAAAATCTTTGCATTATCATCAACATCACCATCCATTATTTTTATCTTCTTTGATTGCTTGATCATAACAGTCTTTATTTCCTCATTCACCTTCATCAACTCTTCAAGCTGTCTCTTTAACTCATCTCTATCAGCTTCAGCCTTAGCTTTTTCTTTTTCAAGTAAACTGACTTTCTTCTCCAAAGCTTTGACCGACGCATCATGAAACATATCAAAATCGTCACCAAGAATAAAATCATCTTTGAGTTCACCTCAGACATTTGGAAAACCTTCTAACATTCCTGGAAGAACTGTATTCTTGGGCTGTGAAGATTCTGGAATATCAAGATTTTCTGGTGGTGGTGGTGGTGTAGAAATCCTTACTCCAGTAATCTCAACATCTTCATCATCACCGTCTCCTGCTTTCTTTTGAAATTCAACTTCAGGAGTTTCAACACTTTGCACTTCAGGCTCTTTAGGAACTTCAACATGTTGTTCTTTTTCTGTTTCATGAACCTTTGAAGTTTCAATATGTTTCTCACTCTTGCCACCTTGATCTTTAGGCAATGTAGCACCACCTTTCTTTGCACGTGCATTCCTCGGAATAACCCCAGACTGAACAGCTTTTCTTTTTATTCTCAACTTCTTTTTCTCTTCACCAGTTGGTGTATAAGTAGTATCCTCTTTATCAGAATCCTTTCTTTTCTTCAGAGGCTTCTTTTTCAACTGAGCCTTTCCTCGACCAAGTGTTGTCAGATCAATCTCTGTCTCTGTCTCTGTAGACTCATCATCTACCTCACTAGAATCATCATGAGCAACACCTTCAGGCTTTGTCTCTTTAACACCTTCAGTTTGAACACTTGTGCTTTGATCTTTGGCAATTGAAGCTTCAGTGTGCTTTAAGTATTATTCGAATGTTGCCTTCGTTAAATCAATACCTTCTTGAGGTATGCTTGATGGATCTAACACTTGCTCATCCACCAACCTTTGTTGTGGTTCTACAGAAGGCCCTGCAAAACATACATTGAAACGATTATTAGAAAAATATAACAATTAAAAGCTCTAATTTCTCTTATGACTCCCCCTTTCAACTATACCCTTAACAACAATCTTCGGTGTTGGCTCCTTAGGAATAGATACAACAGGGGATGTCTTCGGAGTTCTCTTTCTTTTCCCATCTTTCATAAACCAATAACGAAGTTTCTTTTCAACCATTTCATTCATCTTATTGTCTTCACTCTCAGAATTACTGTTTTCATTTCTCCATGCGTCATTTTCTGGTGCAACATACGCTGGATTATCTATTCTGCAAATCATTCTTCTTGCCCTCTGATCAGGTCCTTTGGATAATCTGCTTATAGTATCTGCTGTAATATTTCATAGACCGAATATATCATCATCATCCTTTTGAATATCTTTGAATTGATCATCAATCATCATCTGCATAAACCTAGGATACATGATGTACTTTCCACTTCCAGCTCCTGCATTGTCTACCAAATGATCAAATATCACTTGCGTCACATTATATGGCCTATTCAGCACCAGACAAGTGATTATGTTCATGATATAATCAGAGGTTTCATCGTAAGCTCCCTTCCTATGTGATAAAGCATGCACTACACAATGGATCATGAACTTATAAGGTTTACTGAACATCGTCTTAAGCATTTCACCATTCAGATGTCCTGAAAATCCCATTCTGCACCACAAACGTTAAGGAATAATGATGGGATCACTGTCAGAATCACCTAACTCCAATACTCTTCTTAAATCACCAACGTTGAACTTAATCTCTAAATCTACATCTTGACCATTCTCGACCTTCTTTCTAACTGTAGAATAAATCATTTTCTCTTTCTCCTCATACCTAACTGAACTCCAAAATCTTCTAACATGTGATTCATACACTTCAGTTTTGTCAGTTAATGCGTTATGAACCTTACTCTCTCTCAAGAATTTTGCTATAACTTTGAATGGAGTATTGTCTGTATAATGTTCATCCAACAGACAATAAATGTTGTGAGATTTGTCCCAGTCTGATGCTCTTCCCTGCACGAATAAATGACGTTAACATTTGCACAAAGTTCGAGACATAAAGTGACAAGTATAAAAATTTTGAAAATTTCAAAAATTTCCTAACTCTGGAACTTCCTCTCTATGCAGTATTGAGGATCGGATGGTCATCCGATCGGATTGCCATCCGATCAAATGAACCATCTGATGAAAATTCAAACAGGTCAAATCAAATGCATATGGATCGGGTGGCTATCCGATTGGATTGTCATCCAATCGGATTGTCACTCGTTCCATGTGACAAGACATGAAACACCATTAACCAGTCAACTTTCTTGAGTATGTGGAATGAATCGGATGGTCATCCGATCGGATTGTCACCCGATCGGATTTCCACTCGATCATTGTGACAATTTTGAACAAAGGATGAACATTTTTGTCGTTTTGTGATGTGGATCGGATGGCTGTCCGATCGGATTGCCACCCGATCGGATTGCCACTCGATCATTGGCATGTGATGAACAGTTATGAATGTGTGACTTGGATCGGATGGCCATCCGATCGAGTTGCCAAACTATCCAAACCACTTTGTGAACAGTTGTAAGGACTCTCAAAATTGTCCTTAAAATACCCGCAAGTATAAACCCGGACCCCTGAAACCCTAAACCATATTAAAAATCAAGAAAAACAAATTTCTGGGTTCCAGGCGGGCCGCGTAAAAGACAACACATGTCTTACGCGGGCCGCGTCAAACAATGGTTGACCGGATAAGTGTTCCGGATCCACGTAGTGTCCACTTGGCTAACCTACTCGTGACCAGTCAAGGCTACTCATAGACTAGGCGGCCACGCGGGCCGCGTAAGATATATGGGGTGGTTTACGCGGGCCGCGTGAGGCCTTAATTTCAGCTATAAATAGGTTGTCACATGCACAGTCTGATGGTGTTGAAACAAACTTTCTAAAATGAAGTTTTAGTACTCTGAAGTCGAAAATATCAATTATATTAGCAAGGCGCTGCTCCGATACCGGGTATTAACTCGATCGCTGCTACGATTCAATGTCCGATCGATTAAAACTATCCAATGGATGTTTAAGTGCTGCCCACATTAGGGTTTATGCTTTGTCATTCGTCGTTAATTCGATGGATGTTTAAGTATCGCACTTTGTCATTAGTTGTGAAGGTTTAATCTCGTGAGTTATCGTAAATGCTGTATTAGTTACTAACCGAATTCGTGTGCATGTTATTAAATTTAGGTTAAAAGGCTAATCAGTAGGCTAGGCTCTGCTCAAATAAATCTGCAATGTGAGTCATTCTCTTTTTATAAAATTTGAATTCAAAATCATGTTTACTTTCAAAGTTATAATTACGGGGATTAAGTCTTTGTAGTCACCAAATTACAGCCGGTATGTGGGGTTTTGTATACATTACTTGATAACCGTCACCATTGGACAACGAGTTAGCCAAGGGGTGATATGACCATAGTCACAGACACCATTGGACTCAGAGGTTACCAATGAATGTCGAGTGACAAATATCGTGGGTAGTTGGTTTGATATATGGAAACATTGTAATCGCTCTTAATACTGTAAATTATAACAAGCGTGTCGTTTTATTAAAAAGAATGATTCACCAGTATTTCCCGCTGACAAAGCCTTTTTCAAACATGTTTCAGGTGATCTGTTGTGATCCAGGAAAAGTGCCGTGAAGCATTACAAGCTTAAGGAAGTGGCTCAATATAAAATAAAGAAACATGTTTTGTAAAATAAAGATTTCTCCGTGAAATCATATGATTGTAAATTAACCGGGGTTTTATCCCGAGTTGTGAAATAAAATAATCGGGAAAGTGCAGTTTTAAAAAGATCCTGAAGAAAACTTCCGCTGTCAAATTAATTAAATAAATACCACGGGATTTTCTGTCCCGCGGCTCCTGAAACGGGTCAAACCGGGTCGGGGCCGTGACAGAAAAAGGTGGTATCAGAGCCACTGATTTAAGCCTATTAAGTATTTAGAAATACTTAAATTCTTCTTGATTCTCATTTTGTGATTATGTGTTTTATTATTTGAATAGTTGTGTACAGTATGGGTAAGCAAAAGCTTTCAAATTTCTATCTTAAATTAGATAGGTCATCAAACGAGAAGGGAAGTTCATCACAAACAAAATCCTCAAAATATTCGACAGATACTGATGAAGGAATATTTGTTCGAAAGGCACAATATGAGGAACCACTTTCTCCTAATAAAAGAAGTTTAATTATTAGGAAAAGTCAGGAGAAAATAAGGAAGTCACATCCAAAAGAAAAGAAAGTTAACCAGAAAACCCAAGAAATAGGCAATAACCCACCATGGGAAGACAAGTTAGATGAAAAATGGGCAGATCTTTATATGCTAGCTACTGTAGCAGTAAATGCAAATCCTTAAATACCTGAATCAAGTTTTAGTATCCTTATCACCTACAAAGCCAGAAACCTTATCCAGTAAATAAATAAGTTTACCGTAAACCCTAATATGTTTTAATTATTAGTTGCCTTTTGTATTAAATTAGTCACACGGTATGCAATAATATTTAAAGGTTATCCATGAATTTTTGTTATAAAATTTTAACTTAGCATTTTGTGTATTTTGCATATATGCTAAACAGCATGAACGACTTGTCTGAAGCTCTTCAAAATCTAAATCTCTATCCGGTAAAAATAGAGGTTTCCAGAGATTTTACTGGTTACATACCAGATATTGAAGAACCTATGGAATTCAATGCTCCACCTCTGGAAAAACCCAAGCCTAAGAAAACGAGAAGATTTACGGGATGGAGACGTGTGCGTAGGAGGAAACCTGCAACTAGGAAGATTCCTAAAATAGAAAATCCCTTAGATAAAGGAAAGGGGATTGAAGTCGAGGAAGGTTCTAGGAAGACGAAAATGGAGTTCGGGAAAATTTCTAGGCAAATGGAAATGGAGTTTGGGAAAGGTTCTAGGCGAACCCAGCTGGAAATTGGGGAAAGCTCTAGACAAGTTGAGGAGTTACCATTTCAGCATGAATTGGATCGCGCATTGGCAAGCTGTGATATAGTCAGGCCTGTCAATAATAATTTTTACCCTTATCCAGCTGAAAATCAACTTCCAATGAACTTGGAACCAGCAATCCCAGAACCTATAATCCACACCCAACCTCTAGGAATGGATGAATGGTGGACCAATGATTGGCAGTTCCAAAACCTGCTCAACAGTCCTTATTCCTTTCTCCCTCAGTTCGACCCAGAACCTATACCAAACCCTCTAATGAGCAATGAAAATTTAGATGAACTCCGCCACTTTGGCGAAGAACTGGTGGATGCAGGAAATAGGATCAGGGAAGTAGGAGAACAGATCTCCTGGAAATACGACGAGAGGGAACGTCGTTACTAAAATATCAAATGACGAGGGATTGTGCGGTTGTGAAACTGTGGTTGTATAATAAATACTAAAATATAATCTTGTAAAATAACCTAAAATAAAACTTTGTAAGATAAATGGTGTGTATTGACGCATATTATAAATATATAAAAATGGAATCGAGAAATCGATAGTTTTGGCTATATGTGTGTTGTGAAATTTGTCTGATTATTTTGTGTATAATTGTTATTTATTCGATACTAATAAATTATATATATTAATTATCAGATGGAAAACGCTAATAATGAACCAGTAAACGAGGTTAATCAATCTGAGCAACACCCAGAGGATCAATTTATGACTAGGCAAGATATAGAAAATATCGTTGCTCAAGGAATAGCCAATGCTATCCCAGTAATACTTGCTGCTGCCCAGAAACCTGTTGAACCTCAACAAATCATTCCTAGCAAACGTATTTCTGAAGATAACTTCAGTAATAGCGTAAACGGAGGCGGTAATCATACTAATCACGATAATGATCCACTGCAAGCTCCGCTCCCTAAGAAAATGAAAGCTGCAACACCTGGTTGCACTTACAAAGAATTTCTTGCTTGTAAACCCACTGAATTTGTAGGCAATGAAGGAGCGACTGCAGCACTGCGTTGGTTAGATAAAACTGAGGCAGTGATTACAATAAGTAAATGTGCCAAAGACGACAAGGTTATGTATGCGTCAAATCTTTTCAAAGAAGGGGCGCTAGAATGGTGGAATACCGTACTTCAAGCTAAAGGAAGAAGTATGGCCTATGCCATGAACAAGGAAGAATTTAAAAGTCTTGTAGAAAGAAAATTCTGTCCCGAATATGAAAAAGATCAAATGGCGAATAAATTCCTAAATCATCGAATGACGGGTGTAGATTGTCGAGGATATACTTCGACATTCTTTGAATATGTTAGAGTGGTACCAACACTAGCTTCACCAGAACCGGTTCTCATTTCTCGCTATATTTGGGGGCTGATTGGCGAAATCCGTAACATCGTTAAAGCTGCGAGACCTCGTAATATTGACGATGCGGTGGAATTAGCTAATACCCTAACTGACGAACTGGTAAGCACAAGAGATGAAAACAGGAAAAAAGAACTGGCTCAGAAAATTACCCAAGGATTTCGTGCGGGTAATAATAGCAGTTTCAGGAGAAGAGGAACAGGGCAATCTTCAACTCCGCCGTTTTGCAAGAATTGCAGAAAGAAACATTATGGCAGCTGTAATGTGACCTGCAACTTTTGCAAAGCTGTCGAACATCGCGAAGAAGACTGCCGAAAGAAAACAAGAGTCTGCTATAACTGTGGAGAAACAGGACATTTTAAGACAGAATGCCCTAAGTTGGTTAAACCAGCAGACAATAAAGCTAAACCAGCAGACGGAGCTACCAAGAAGAATGTCAGAGCATTCCAGCTGACTACTCAAGAAGCAGAACTCATTCCAGATGTGATAGCTGGTACGTTCTTAGTTCACAACGTGTATGCAAAAGTATTATTTGACTCTGGTGCAAACCAAAGTTTTATAAATACTTCATTCTGCCAAGCTCTTAACTTACCCTTAACCAACCTTAGGCAGATTTTTACAGTCGAAACGACAGACGGAAACTCTGTCAAAATAGATAAGGTTTTGAAAAAGGAAAATATAGAACTTTCAGGTCATAAATTTCATGCAAACCTATTGCCAATGAATTTAACTGGATTCGATGTCGTATTAGGAATGGATTGGTTAGTAGCCAACCATGCTCGAATCCTTTGTGATAAGAATTCTATAGAAATTCAGGCACCTACTGGGGAAATAATCATGATTACAGGAGATAAACCACGTAAACCCATGAAGTTCATATCAGTAATGAAAATTGCTAGTTATGAAAGAAAACAAGGAATAATATATATGATTTCAGTAATCATTAGTACTAAGGGTAAAGAACTTAAGAAGATTCCTGTAGTCTCAGAATACCCAGATGTATTCCCAGAAGAGTTACCAGGATTACCACCAGATAGGGAAGTAGAATTTAGAATTCATCTGATTCCTGGAACTACACCGATAGCCAAGTCACCTTATCGGTTAGCACCCACAGAAATGTTAGAACTGAAAAAGCAATTAGATGAATTACTAAGTAAAGGTTTCATACAACCTAGTTCATCCCCTTGGGGAGCACGAGTGTTGTTTGTGAAAATGAAGGATGGTTCGATGAGAATGTGTATTGATTATAGAGAACTGAATAAGGTTACAATTAAGAATCGATACCCATTACCTAGGATTGATGATCTTTTTGATCAACTTCAAGGAGCTAGATATTTTTCTAAGATAGACTTACGCTCCGGATACCATCAATTGAAGGTACAAGAAGAAGACATACCTAAAACTGCTTTCAGAACTAGGTATGGTCATTACGATTTTACAGTCATGCCCTTTGGGTTAACAAATGCTCCAGCAGCATTTATGGACATGATGAATAGAATCTGTAAACCGTATTTGGATAAATTTGTAATTGTTTTTATCGACGATATACTTATTTATTAAAAAAATCAGGATGAGCATTGTCAGCACTTGCATGTACTCTTAACTTTATTAAGAAAAGAAAAGCTTTACGCCAAATTCTCTAAGTGTGAATTTTGGTTGCAAGAAGTACAATTTTTAGGACACATGGTGAATCACGAAGGTATTCATGTAGATCCTGCTAAGATAGAAGCAATTACCAAATGGAAGGTTCCACAATCTGCAATGTAAATTAGAAGTTTTATAGGTTTAGCTGGATATTATAGACGGTTTATTAAGGATTTTTCCAAGATAGCTGTACCATTAACTAAGCTAACCTGTAAAGTAGTTAAGTTTGAATGGGGACCTAAGCAAGAAGAAGCTTTTAGAATTTTAAAGCAAAAGTTAACAAATGCCCCAATCCTAGCTTTGCCAGAAGGAACTGAAGATTTTGAAGTTTACTGTGATGCTTCAAAACTAGGATTAGGATGTGTGCTAATGCAACGCAAGAAGGTAATTGCGTATGCTTCAAGGCAATTGAAAAAGCACGAAGAAAATTATACAACTCATGACTTAAAATTAGGAGCCGTAATTTTTGCTCTTAAAATTTGGAGACATTATCTGTACGGAAGTAAGTTTACTGTCTATACAGATCACAAAAGTTTAAGATATATATTTGGGCAAAAAGAGTTAAACATGAGGCAAAGGAGATGGATGGAAATCCTAAGTGACTACGACTGTGATATTCAGTATCACGAAGGAAAGGCAAATGTAGTTGCAGATGCCTTAAGTCGTAAGTACCATGAGAAACAAAGACGGGTTCGTGCTCTTAGGTTAAATCTACAGTTAGATTTAATGGAACAACTAAAGCATTTTCAAGAAACAGCAATCAAGGATAATGCTGAAGGAATGAAAGGACGAATAAAAGAATTAGAACAAGGAGCTGATGGAATTTGGAGATTCCACAAAAACAGAATTCGGGTACCTAAGCAGGGAGAATTAAGAACTAAGATTTTAGAAGAAGCCCATAAATCTAGGTATACCATGCACCCTGGAAACAAAAAAATGTACCAAGATTTAAGAAATAACTTTTGGTGGATACGAATGAAAAAGGACATAGCTCAATATGTTTCTAAGTGTCTTACTTGTTCACAAGTTAAAGCAGAACATCAGAAACCTTCAGGTCTACTACAACAATTAGAAATGCCTATATGGAAATGGGAACTCATAACAATGGATTTTGTTACTAAGTTACCTAAAACCAGAAAAGGTAATGATGCGATTTGGGTAATTGTGGATCAATTAACCAAATCAGCTCACTTCCTACCTATGAAAGAAACCTTTAGTATGGAAATGTTGGCAAAGTTGTATGTAGATGAAGTAGTATCCTTACATGGAGTTCCACTCTCCATTGTATCAGATAGGGATAGTCGTTTCACTTCCCATTTTTGGACAAGTTTTCAAAAAGCAATGGGAACTCGACTAAATTTAAGTACTGCATATCATCCTCAGACCGACGGACAAAGTGAAAGGACAATCCAAACTCTGGAAGACATGCTCAGAGCATGTGTGATAGATTTTGGTGGAAATTGGGACGACCATTTACCTTTAATTGAATTCTCCTATAACAATAGTTACCATGCAAGCATCGAAACTGCCCCATTCGAGGCACTATATGGAAGAAAGTGCAAAACTCCAGTTTGTTGGGCAGAAATAGGAGAGAGTCAATTATCAGGTCCAGAGATTGTGCAAGAAACTACCGAAAAAATCACACAGATCAAGGAAAGATTAAAGAATGCTAGAGATCGTCAAAAGAGCTATGCCGACAATAGACACAAACCACTAAAGTTCCAAGTTGGAGACAAGGTACCCTTGAAAGTTTCTCCCTGGAAAGGAGTAGTTCGATTTGGTAAGAAAGGAAAGCTAAGTCCAAGATACGTAGGACCATTTTCAGTGATCCAACGTATAGGACCAATTGCTTATTGTTTACAACTACCAGAAGAGTTAGCTGGAGTACATAACGTATTTCATGTATCCAATCTTAAGAAATGCCTATCAGACGAATTTTTGGTAGTACCTCATCAAGATATAGAGGTAAAAGAAAAGTTAAAATTTGTTGAGAAACCTCTTCAGATAGAAGATAGAAAGGTAAAATTTCTCAAACACAAAAGATTGGTGCTAGTTAAAGTCAAGTGGGATTCAAAGAGAGGACCTGAATACACTTGGGAGCTGGAATCGGAGATGAAGCGAAAGTATCCTCACTTATTCCAATAAATCTCGAGGACGAGATTTTAAATAAGGTGAGGAGGATGTAAGGACTCTCAAAATTGTCCTTAAAATACCCGTAAGTATAAACCCGGACCCCTGAAACCCTAAACCATATTAAAAATCAAGAAAAACAAATTTCTGGGTTCCAGGCGGGCCGCGTAAAAGACAACACATGTCTTGCGCGGGCCGCGTCAAACACTGGTTGACCGGATAAGTGTTCCGGATCTACGTAGTGTCCACTTGGCTAACCTACTCGTGACCAGTCAAGGCTACTCATAGACTAGGCGGCCACGCGGGCCGCGTAAGATATATGGGGTGGTTTACGCGGGCCGCGTGAGGCCTTAATTTCAGCTATAAATAGGTTGTCACATGCACAGTCTGATGGTGTCGAAACAAACTTTCTAAAACGAAGTTTTAGTACTCTGAAGTCGAAAATATCAATTATATTAGCAAGGCGCTGCTCCGATACCGGGTATTAACTCGATCGCTGCTACGATTCAATGTTCGGTCGATTAAAACTATCCAATGGATGTTTAAGTGCTGCCCACATTAGGGTTTATGCTTTGTCATTCGTCGTTAATTCGATGGATGTTTAAGTATCGCACTTTGTCATTAGTTATGAAGGTTTAATCTCGTGAGTTATCGTAAATGCTGTATTAGTTACTAACCGAATTCGTGTGCATGTTATTAAATTTAGGTTAAAAGGCTAATCAGTAGGCTAGGCTCTGCTCAAATAAATCTACAATGTGAGTCATTCTCTTTTTATAAAATTTGAATTCAAAATCATGTTTACTTTTAAAGTTATAATAACAGGGATTAAGTCTTTGTAGTCACCAAATTACAGCCGGTATGTGGGGTTTTGTGTACATTACTTGATAACCGTCACCATTGGACAACGAGTTAGCCATGGGGTTATATGACCATAGTCACAGACACCATTGGACTCAGAGGTTACCAATGAATGTCGAGTGACAAATATCGTGGGTAGTTGGTTTGATATATGGAAACATTGTAATCGCTCTTAATACTGTAAATTATAACAAGCGTGTCGTTTTATTAAAAAGAATGATTCACCAGTATTTCCCGCTGACAAAACCTTTTTCAAACATGTTTCAGGTGATCTGTTGTGATCCAGGAAAAGTGCCGTAAAGCACTACAAGCTTAAGGAAGTGGCTCAATATAAAATAAAGAACCATGTTTTGTAAAATAAAGATTTCTCTGTGAAATCATATGATTGTAAATTAACCGGGGTTTTATCCCGAGTTGTGAAATAAAATAATCGGGAAAGTGCAGTTTTAAAAAGATCCTGAAGAAAACTTCCGCTGTCAAATTAATTAAATAAATACCACGGGATTTTCTGTCCCGCGGCTCCTGAAACGGGTCAAACCGGGTCGGGGCCGTGACAACAGTAAAAGCACAGAAAACGAGGTAAATACTTAGAACATTTTTCAATCTTGAAGTGCTATGGATCGGATGGTCATCCGATCGGATTGCCAACCGATCGAGTGGCCAAACTATCCAATCAACACTTATAACAGATAAAGGCACAAGTTCCAAGGTATCATATCAAACACTTAAGGCACAATTTTCAATGCAACAAACACTTAGAAAATTTTGAACACATAAGGTGCATTGGATCGGATGGCCATCCGATCGGATTGCCATCCGATCGAGTTGCCACTCGATACATGAACATTCAAGAACAGTTATGAACAAAATATGAACACCAAAATTTTCTAAGGCTAATCAACAAATTGAACACAGATCTTCGTGCAGAATTCTAAGGCGATCACAACCCTATGTTCATCTTGTTCTAATTCGGCCTAATCTGAGATTAATTTGACAAAAACTCGTCTGAATGCCGACACCTTTAATCATCAAATCTCTTAGATCTAACATGTTTTTGCACAAATTGAAACGGTAAACCTGTAGATCTAAAGCCTCGTGAACAAAACCATATGGTTGATTTCTATCAAAACATCCTAAAATTACCTAAATCTAAGTTTATAGGTCCGAACAGTCGTCGTTCATAAAAACACATCAAAACATCAATTTAACAATCAAAGATCAGAAATCTTACCTTGCCCATTGTGAAGGTTGAGTATGCCAACAATCCAATGTAGTGTGGAAGGAAAGATTGAAAAACCAAGATCAGAAAGGTGAGAGAGTTTGAGAGAGTATCGGATGGTCGCCTGATCGAGTAAAGGTTTGACTGAACTCATTGACCTTCTATTTATAGGGTGACCAAGTATCGGATGGCCATCTGATCGGATTCCCACTCGATCCAAACACTCCTCTTTGACTTTCACGTGCTTTAACTTTTTGACTTTTTGCCATTTTTATCAATTTTGATCAGTTTTAGAAATCCACTTAAGCATCTAGGTCCAAGTTAATGACCCTAGGCACTTAATTTGTCTACCAAGTCCAAGTTAATGACTTTGGTTGACCCGAAACAAAGCAAACTGACATTTTGTTCATACTTTTCAAGCTCCTTTTCATGAAAAAATTACAAGTGTCAACTTAATGAACTTGATTTGACTTTGAATTTTACCAAGTTTTCATGATTATTTCCCAGCCCTGTCATCCAGTTCAGAAACTTCCTGCATCTGCTTCATGACTGCGAGTCTGAAGATCAGCTCCTGCCTTGGTTTGTCGAGAAAACATAAAGCAGAAACATAAAATCTTTTTGGGATTTTAAGAAAGTTTAAACTAGAAAACTATGAAATCTTTTTGGGTTTAGACGCTAAAATGAAATGAAATGTAGTAAAAGTAAACTATTTACAAACATATTTTTTTGGGTGAGCGTGTTAGGGGATCATATCAGCTACCGACAAGCTACAAGTACCGTTAAGCTTGATTGCATACTCAGTGTTAAACAATTCACTTAGATTGCCGATATACTGATCCTTTTAAGTTTTCATACAAATTTCAATCTGTTCAAGATACGAATTAATGTTTTAATAGCTTAACTTATACGCGTGTCCCACCTCAGAATATACTCTCGAATCCAGACTTTCTATATTCAGTCTTACAGGTGAACGTACAATAATGATATCTGTAAACGGGTAATGCGAAGCCATGAGAGCTCAGGTTAGAACTTCCGTTCAGACAAAGAGATGATGGCTTGACTTTCGGTGTGTCCCGATTGGGGATCTTTTCTTCAACAGCACATTAGCATTTTGCAATGTTTCATCATTTTTTATGCTAAGGGTAGGCTTTATGAGTAAAGCAGTGCAGAGTATTATACAAGGACTAGGCTATTGCTTCCGCAAATTCAGAAGTCCTGGTATAATACCCCAGATATCATTACGCACATAGACCTAGTATGTCAGAAATAGAAAAATCTTTAAAACAAGATTTCAGGGGTTACCTATATATCCAAGAGATGTTCCCCACGTAATAAGAAAGAAATGATTTTAGGTTTATATCCCGAGCAAATCTACTAAATGTATAAAAACCTACCGGCATATCATCAGCGAGACTGCTTAAAACTTTTAACCATTACAAATCTTTAGCATACTATAACTGTCTAGCTGATGTACTATCATTTCCCCTTTTTACACAAACTCTTTTTGGGTTTTCTATTGTTATTGGATTTTGAAAATATCTCATTTTTTTGGATATTTGCATTTTTTTTGTTTTTGAATTTTATGAAAATATTAACTATCTCCCCCTAAATACCAAAACAACTAAAAATACGACAAACCAGTGCAGATTGCTTTTCAACATCATCTACAGTGGTACCCTCATCAATGCCAAGAATCCCCTCCGCATCCGACAACAGCTTCATACCATTCAATTTTAAAAGATATTGAAAACGTGATCTATCAAAAGCTTTGGTATGTAAGTCTGCTTTTTGTTCGTCGGTGTGGATTTTGTCAATTCGTATCAACTTCTTCTCGAAGCAATCTCGGATGAAGTGATGACGAATTTCAATATGTTTGGTTTTAGTGTGATGTACCGGATTCTTTATTATGTTTATGGCTGCCTCATTATCAACAAAAATCGGTGAAGTAAGAAATTGCAAACCGTAGTCGCACATCTGTTGCTGAATCCACAGGATCTGAGAGCAGCAGCTGCTGGCAGATACATACTCTGCTTCACATGTAGACAAAGCAACAGAATTTTGCTTCTTACATTGCCAGGTGACCAGTCGGGGTTCGAAAAATTGGCATCCTACAGTTGTTGATTTAGCATTGACTTTGCAGCAACCGAAGTCAGAATCAGAGTACCCTTCAAGCGTGAAGTCACCATCCTTTGGATACCACAACCCCAAGCTTGGAGTTCCTTTCAGGTAGCGTAGAATCCTCTTGATGATGCTCATATGTGAAGCTCGGGACTTGATTGAAATCGGGCTGCGAGGCAGGTTGGATACATTATATCAGGCCTTGATGCCGTCAAATACGTTAGCGAGCCGATCATGGAGCGATAAAACGTTTCATCGACCTTCTCTCCGGTGAGATCAGAGTTTATCCCATGATTCGTTGCCAACGGGGTGGACATTGGAGCAGTCCCGGACATCCCAAATTTCTCTAGAACGTCGTGAACGTACTTTGTCTGATGTATGAAGGTTCCTTCGGGCATTTGGTCGACCTGGAGCCCTAAGAAAAACTTCATCTCCCTATTGAAGACATTTCGAACTTCTGCTTCATCACTTTCTCAAAATCTTTGCAGAGTTCTTCATTTGTCGACCCGAAAATAATGTCATCAACGTAAATCTGGACTATCAGAAGATGACCATCGACTTCTTTCGTGAAAAGAGTGGCGTCTACCTTGCCTCGGATAAAGCTGTTGGCTAGCAAATGTTGAGAGATCATCTCGTACCAGGCTCTCGGGGCCTGATGCAAGCCGTACAACGCCTTATCCAAGCGGTAAACCTTATCTTTGTGGATTGGGTCGGTGAAGACCGGTGGCTGTCCGACTATACCTCCTCTTTCACTTTGCCATAAAGAAATGCCAACTTAACATCTAGCTGAT
Source organism: Helianthus tuberosus (assembly GCA_030545235.1). Classification (NCBI taxonomy): domain Eukaryota; kingdom Viridiplantae; phylum Streptophyta; class Magnoliopsida; order Asterales; family Asteraceae; genus Helianthus; species Helianthus tuberosus. Next base: position 173,862,279 of record CM060363.1, read on the forward strand.
ATACTTTAAATCCCTTCCATGAAGCAAACGCTAGGAAGATTCTGATAGCTTCAAGACGAGCAACAGGAGCATAAACCTCTGTGAAGTCTATCCCCTCTTGTTGACTGAAACCCTTGACCACGAGTCGAGCTTTATTACGAACAATACTCCTCGATCGTATCTCTTACACTTAAATACCCATTTCGTGTTTATCTTCCTATGACCATCAGGCAAGTCCACTAACTTCCATACACCAAGCTTTTCAAACTGACTCAACTCCTCCTGCATTGTGATGACCCATGAATCTTCAGTTAGAGCTTCCTTGTAGGTTCGCGGCTCAATCTGCGAAATGAAACAACAAAGTGAAAATTCGGTTTGTAAATGAGCAACTTTAGTGTAAAAGCAAGTAAGGCCATGGTCAATCTGGCTTCTGGTGCAAACGCCTGACTGCAGCTCTCCTATTATCAACTCTTCTGGATGGTATGAAAGAGTTCTCGGCATAACCTCGCCAAGAACATCCACCTCGCCTTCCAAATTCGTAACGTTCTGATCCGCAACTTGTTCATTGTCAAGAATGGTCTGATCTGAAGATTGGATTTGCTCCCCCTCAGACTCTGAATCACCACGATCAAAAGTAGGAATATCATCAGATTCTGATTCATCATTGACTGCCGTCTGATTTTCAGGAGCAGGCTCTCGTTCCGAAGTAGTCGGAGTTTGCTGAACTTCATCATTCTCTTCATTGTGACTTGGACCAGCCTCATCATCATTGGAAGTTTGTCGTTGACGTCTAGAAGATCCTGCTGGAAATCTTCCCTGAGATGCTTCATATTCTTATAGAATATCCAAATCATCAAAGAAATCTGGCTCTTCTTCCAACTCGAATGAATCCCATAAGGTGTCGTAGTTGAAACCCCATAAGTCTGCGGGCTTCTGTGGAGGCATAGTATAGCCTTGACATTCAACATGTTGTGCTTCGATGATCTGCTTCAGACTTGGAACAAAGACTCTTCTGAGTGGACTGGCATACCCCCACTAATATACCTTCAATACTCTTTGAACCAAATTTGCCATCGGGATCTAGAACAGTGCAGGGAGACCCAAACGGCTCTAAATACTCGAGATTAGGCTTGCGGTTGTTGATCAACTCGAAACATGTCTTGTTATGCTTTTTCACAATAAGTACCCTGTTGAGTGTATAGCAAATGGCTGACACTGCTTCTGCCCAGAAATTAACAGGTAACTTAGAATCAACAACCATCGTCCTCGCCGTTTTAATCAGCGTTCTGTTCTTTCTTTCTGCGACTCCATTTTGTTGCGGAGTATATGGTGCGCTGAATTCTTGCAGTAAACCTTGTCTATCACAGAATTCCTCCATTCTGTTATTCTTAAATTTTGTACCGTTGTCACTTCTCAGTCTTCTAATGCGAGTTCGGTATAAATTTTCAATCTTCCTGAATAACCTCAGCAAACTCTCAAATGTCTCGTCTTTTGACTTCAGGAACGACACCCACGAGAATCTCGAATAGTCATCAGTGACTACGAGGCAATAGAGATCACCCGTTATGCTCTTGACATTCTTAAGACCAAAGAGATCCATGTGAAGTCTTTCCAATGGCTTCGAGACTGAGTTCATCTTTTTGCACGGGTGAGATTTCTTTCGCTGTTTTCCCTTTATACAACTTATACATTTCCCCTCAAGATGGAAACTCTTCAAGTGAACACCTTTGACCAAGTTATTATGCACCAGGTAGTTCATCTTGCGCAGGTGAATGTGGCCCATCTTCCGATGCCACAATTGCGACTCCTTTTCAGTGGCTCTTGACATGAAGCAATGAGTTTGACCCGTGGTAGTCGTAGCGACGCTCATATCCAACACGTATAGATCATTAACCCATGGCGCTCTCATGATGATCCACTCCTCGGGGATGACATACCCCGGCTTCAAGATCAGACATTCTTTATCAGTGAAATGTGTCGAATACATTCTATCACAAATTTGAGAAATGCTAAGAAGTTTGTTCTCTAACTCGGCGATGTAATTGACTCTTTCAAAAATGATTACATCATTCGATAATGTTCCTTCACCAATAATACGACCTCCTTGATTACCGGCAAAACCAACGTAACCTCCAATAAACCCTCTAACATCGTAAAGCAGGGTTTTTCTCCCCGTCATGTGCCTGGATGCTCCAATATCCATAATCCAACGTGAGATAGATCTCGGGAGCTCCTGCACATTTCATAAACACTTAGTTAGTTTGTGAAGCAACCCAAGCCTCTTTCGACTCAGGTAGCTTGACGTTAATGCGTGTGGTTTTGGTGTACAATGGTGGAAAATTCTTATCATTCATTTTGAGACTTTCTTCAGACCCAATCTCAACCTCTTTATATAAAAAGAATTCCTTCTCTGGAGGTTGACTATATTATTGGTCTTTCTTTGCAACATACTTCTTCCCTGATGAGGTCGAAGTTTGTTTCTCAAGTTTCTCATAGTAGTCCAAAGGTACATTCATTTTCTTAGTTGAAGGTGACTATTTTTCAGAATCAGAAACCTTTGGTTTTTGAACATTTGATGTCTTTGTCTCAGCTTTTGGCTTCCAAGTTTGTTGCGAAGAAGCGACCCGTTTGTAAAATTTATCAGTTTTAGTGACCGACTGTTTTACGGGTTCATTTTTTACTTTGAAGTTTTCATTTTTCAAAACTTTCTTCTCGGCAATCATTGGTGCTTTACCTTTGACATCGTCTTTCTTCTTCAGACTCTCAACAACCACAGACTTAGGCTTCGAGTTGCTGCACTTTCGTGCAATATGTCCAACTTTATTGCATTTAAAGCATGTTCGGGTATCAACTTTCCGACTTGTGCCTTCAGTCTGAGGCTGTGAGGCCTTTTGTCACACCCCGATATTTCCACGTATTACCGGTGGGCCTGGTGGGGAGTATCATGACGTAGTTGATATCATCATAGTCAAATAATCACAGTTTAATGCTTAGCGGAAGTCTAAAGTAAATATATTACAAACCGATTCAAAAGTAACATCAAATATTACAAATGGATTGAAAGATGGATCCACAGGCGGATCTTTAAACAGAAATATAAACACTGTTCAACAGACTTAAGACGTTTAGAACTTGCAAGATTCCTTATTAACGCCCTGAGCTCCCAGCCAATTACGTACAGTACCTTTCACTTAATATTTTTGGAAAATACGTCAGTTTACACTGGTAAATACAATTAACTGACTCTTTTGAAAAGTTGTTTCCGAAAATTGATTTAAATGCACAAGGCACAAATATCCTTTTATAACTTGGGACAATTATATAAAAATAATCTTGTATACAGATTTACATGTTCGTTATACATTCAGGGCCCGATGTAGAAACCGAGTCAAGATTGACAGACACACCACAAGTATAGGCCCACAAGAGAGTGAGATATCGTTTTTCCTGCGCAACTGTCAGGTGTATGCCTACACCCCGTGCTTAAGACGTGGTCATTTTTTAATAATGATGCCAAGGATATCCGGGACATGGTCATTAACCCCCAAAGGCTTTGTTTCAAACAAGACAGATTAAAACGGGTTACCTCAATAATTTAACCACTAATCGATTAAACATTCAATACCCGACCAAGCGGTATATTATAATACCGTATCCCAAGCCAGTATAGGGAAAATAAGTTAAAAGTATTTACCTGAGCCAAAATGTAATTTTATTCTCAGCCGTATATTCAAATCAGCAAGCACAAGTACCTCTACTGGGGCTCTCAATCTGGAACGAATGTTTTATTAACCTATTAGATTCCTAACGGGTCTTACTTAAGTTTAAACTTAGACCGGTTAGTTTTTAAGGAAAGGTTTACGGTTCAAAACGCAAGATTAAGAGAAGACCCGATTAGAGTGTGATTTAGACCTGACAAGTATGAAGACTAGTTACCTAAACCGTACCGAATGCGAAAAATGATAAGGTTTGACACGTTTCGGTTAATTTATGCAAACTAGTTACCTAAACCGTACCGAATGCGAAAAATGCATAACGGGTAACCAAAATGAGTCATGAACATGTTCCACAAGTTTATATGCTTTTAATATGTTATGATATCAGTAGGATACCTTCCATTATGCCCAAAATGAATTTAAAATCAATTTAAGCCCCGTAGGGGTATTTTGGTCATTTTAAGGATTATAAAAGAGGTTAAATAGTAATCTGAGATTCTGGTCTAAAATAATTAGTAAAAATATTTATTTTAATAAGTTATATCAGTAGGATATCATATATATGTGAAATTTATCATTTATGGCCAAATTATGCACCGTAGGGCATTTTGGTCATTTCACATGCGTAAAAAGGGCCAAATTTGGAAATCCGAGTTCAAAACTTTTAATTACTGTTTAAGTATAAAAATTTATTCATAACATCAGTAGGTAACAAGCTTTAGGTGCCAAATATGGTTTTAAACCATACTATGCGCCTAAATCGCATAAAAGTCGGTATTTGACGGTATTCGGGTTAAATAAGTAAATCTGAGATTTTGAACAACCTTTACTGTTTAAAAAAATTTATTTAATATATAAAATCAGTAGAAAAAGGTTTGATATGTAAAGGATGTGTAAAACTCATTTTATTAGCAAAAAGGGCATAACCGTCAATTATCAAGTCAATGCAAGAACCCTATGTTATGATTAGTTTAAAATTCAACAAAAATCTTCAAAAATACCTAAATATTATATTACATCAGTGGGCAAAAGGTTTGGTGTCAAAATTTGGGTTTAAATAGGTTTTATGCCGAAAATGCCGTTTAATTAATAAAAAGGCTTCAATTTACGATATTGAGCATAACTCCTAATTTAGACCACAAACTGATGTCAAAATTTTAGGACATGTTTAAATATCAGTAATAAAGGTTTTTGTCCTCTCACATTTTCAAAAATCTCGTTTTTACATTAAAAGGGCATTATGGTCAACATTTAAGCATTTAACGGAAACATGCAATGAACTAGGATTTCTATGGAACCATGTTGTATAACCTTGGAAGGTTATACTAACATACAATACGGTCCTAAAGGAATCCTAAGGCATATCTAAACTAAGCTAAATCGGGTCAGAACTGAAAGTCAAAGCAAAAGTCTACTTTTGCGACTTTCGGTTCCGAACCGAGCCTAAACTCAGAATTGTCGGGTTGAACATACCTAGACATGTTCAATTAATATTTACCAAGTTATTAAAGTGAAAAAAAACTGATTTTATTGCCTTTATATCATCAGTTATGAATTTTGTTTACAAACCGACTCGTTTGACTTTTATTATAATTACTTTGACCCGACAATTAACTAAGCAAACATGGTAATTAGGAGGTGCCCTTTTGAGGGTTTAATACCTACCTAATTACGATCACGTAGCCATGTTTGTTACGAACAATGGCTCGATCGCTTAAAAGTCAAAACGTTTATCGTAAACGCTTGACTTTTCGGCTTTAATCGCCAAACAATATTAACTAGTCACGAAAGGACACTTAACAAGGGTCCAATGGACTGAAGGAGGTTCTCAAGAAGTTCAAGAACCTCTTAGAATCAGAGGCATAGCAGATTTTGGAAAAATGGTGTGAAATGAACAAGTGAAACCCACCTCTATATATAGTTTTCGGGATCTCATAGGATCGTGACAGGTGTCGGGAGGTATAACCAGATCATAACATGTGTAAAATGGTTTTATAAAACAGGTAGCAAGCCCCTAGATTGATGTTTGTGAGTATGGAAACCAGTTTCAACAAAAACCAGCAGCAAAACAAGTTTTCTGCAGCTGAACCTGTTCATGCGGCCCGCATAGGAGGTCTATGTGGGCTTACGCGGCCCGCCTAGACTTCTGGCCCAGCCCAAAGTTTGGCAAAATTGCTGAAATGGTCCCTGTCTTCATGTAAATGCATTTCTGACACATCTAAGGCCCGCCAAGCCATTTTTAAGGCTCTACAATGATGCCTAAACATAGGGAATATAAAACATTCTCAAAAATAAGTCGGATGTCGGTTCGTTTGGCCGTACGATCACGTTGTTCGGCTAATTACGATGAAACACGAACGAACGAGAAAATCGATCCAAATTACGCGACGAATGGAATTTTATCATGCCAATCACTAAAATAAAATATTTTAATGATTGCATAAATTTTTGAATGTCCGGATATATTCAGAACGTAAGATATGCGCGAAAATGCAAACTTATGCACTTTTTGATGCTTTTAGTCCTTGTTGATTAAATAAGTTTATTTTTGCGCACCAAACACCTCTAAGCCTATTTCTAAGCTATGTAAAGGATATTTAGGGCATGTTTAACTTATGATCATATTCCGGAAGGTTCAATACCATGCGAATCGTCGTTTAATGATATCCAAGCCTTCCATGGCCCATAATGGGTATTCCCAAGCATGTGTTTAAATATTACTACGCTCTCGTTTGCTTAAAGGGTCACCAAAAGGCATAGATTCAAAAGTTGACGCTTTTGGTCCCTCTAATGCGCAAACTTGCGCATATCATCGTTTAATAGCATCGAAGCCTTATCTAATCCATATTAGGTATTCTTGAGAGTATTATAAAACATCATAATGCTTCGGGTTCGTAAAAAGGTCATTCAGAGGTATAATTAAATATATTGACACTTTTTGTTGGTGCATAATGTCTATAACCTACGTCTTAAGTCTAGGTCATGTTGTATAGGGTTTACAGGGGTCAAAAGTGTAAATTTATGTGTTTTGTAGTAATTTCTGTAACACCCCGAAAACGGGTTTGGTAATTAAACTCCGTTAATAGTGAAGACGGGTAAAATACCGTTAGTGGTAAATTTTACCCGGTAAATATTAGGATTTAAATAAATAATCCTAATAATAAATAAAAAGTGAATAAAAGCTTTTAAAGAATAAAATGGATAAAAGGCCCGAGTTAACGGGACCTAAAATAAACTTAGTCATAAATATTTCTGAACCCGCTAAGTTAGCTAGGAATATTAAACCTAGCTAATAAGTGGGAATATGGTTATTAGAAATAAGTAGGCTGTGACCTACTTAATAACGAACCAAACACGAGGGACCAAAGCCGGGTATCTTACAAATGGGTTTATAAACTTAAAACAAAACACAACACACACACAAGGGTGTGTGTGCGTGTTCTAAATCGTCCAGGAGGGGAGCTCCAAAAGCTCAAACCCTAGTTCTTCAACAAATCTTCAAATTGGAAGATCAAATGAAGGCCAAATTCGGATTTGAACACATAGAAACGGTCACCAAGTCAAGGGGATCGTAAGGTATGTCGAATTTCTAACAATCTTGAAGTTGTAAAAATTGGATAATCATCCTAACCGCGAATTAGGCATGGATTAGAGAAGCTATGGCTAGATTAGTGATGTATATTTGCTTAGGAACAAAACCCTAAGTGAAAATCATACATAACATGCTATGGATTGAATGATTGGATGATTTACCACATTAGGTTAAGTGGGTTTTAATCTTATGATGAATTTGATGATATGATTGTGATTAGGATCATCATGCATGTTAGTAATCGAGAGATACTTAAACAATTTGCAAGTTTGAGTATTTGATTATAAGTGATGATGGTGAATTTTGATGTTAATCTTGGTAAAAATAACTAGTTATGAACTAGTTGTAAATGTGTAAAAATCATGCACATAAGGTGTTTGTGAAAATGCCTAAATGAGAACTAAGTGTTGATAATGTGCCTAATTGAGTCTTGTGAACTTGATAGTGCAATCATATGTGTTAATTGGTGATTTGACTTTTAATTAGTCAAACCGACCATTTATAAGATCGAATGGTAATTGTGATAGAAAATATGTAAGATGGAATAGTCATAATTAATGATGACTAATATAACCGTCTTACGAATTATGATGATAGTTTGACGCTTGACAAGCTAGGTGGAGGCTTGGAAAGGAAGCGGGTCAAACGAAGCAAGAATGACGGAAAAGCATAAATTCGGATGCAAGGTAAGTATAGCTTACACTAGTCTTGTATTTAGAATATTCTCTTATCGTATTAGTTACGAATAAGACAAATACATAATTGAGGTTTGATGTTCCGGCGTGTAAACGTACGGAACAAGACAGTCGAGTATGACAAGAAACCATGTTGATGGTTAAAAAGAAGCTAAATCGGTAATTTGATCATTTTATGACAAATGGAAAATGAAACTTTTGAATGGGTACCTTATATGGTAAACCAAAGCAAACAACAAGGGTAAAACGGTAAATTGGTCATGCGTTGACCATAACTATTGGTTTTGAAAGGCACGGTATGATGAAAGTCATGATAGGCTAAAAAGCGTGAGAAACGAGTCGTATAGATGAGATGGTAATAAATATCATCTCGCCAACATAATCGGTCACTTAGACCAAATGGGTCAAAAGGTGAAGATATCACCCTTTGACAATAACGACTAATGGTTATTGTCGAGCTATATTATTTCAGGTGTAAATGTCAAACTGGTGTTTGCAACGCTATGAATTAGCGGTTATAAAAGCAAGGTATTAAAAACGGGTCAATATATTGATCTGCGCCAGGTATGTGAAATACGGTAACACTCATTTAGAACATGTGGTTCAAGAGTGTTAAAAGAGGTCAAAATGGACATTTGGTTACTTGATAGGTAAACCAAATGTTTTATGTAATGAACATTGCGTTTGGAAAGCTTAATGACTTTTCAAACAAAATCATAGGTTAAAAGAGGGATTAAGGGTCAAATATACTTTCAAAAGTCCTTCATTGTTAATAAAGGACTAAAAGGGACCAAAACGCCCTTGGAGGCTAAATTGAGCAAACAACCTTTAAAAGTTGTTTGGAAATAAGTTTTATGATTAAATGAACACTTAGAATAATTATAGAAGCAATTGAAAGCGAATTTAGGCTCGAAAGTGCTTAAGCACCCGTAACGGGTCAAAATAAGCATACGAGTGAAAACGGGTTTAAATTGTATAATAAACCTATGATTAGAACCTAAAATGGTAGGTAATATTAAATTAAAGAGATGCATGTGATATAGGGATCAAACAATACGGTTGTTTGATAAAATGCGTAAACGGGTCAAAATTTGGTAAAAAGGGAAATAAGCCGAAGACTCAAAAGTCTTAAATCTTGTTAAGCCGGATGTCGGATTTTAACTCCACATGATGGAGAATCAAATTACAAACATGTAGGAAGAAACGGTAGGCCAAACGGATAAACGGTTTGAAAGATACGAAAGATTTCGTGTCACATTACGGCAAAGTGGAAAGCTGGAAATGCAGGTGCCACCGTAAATTACGGTGCCACCGTAATTTACGGTGGACCTGAAATGGGTTACGGTGAAACCCTCCTGATTTACGGTAGAAACAAATCAAAACAAGGACCACCGTAAATTACGGTGTCCACCGTAATTTACGGTGGACCTTGTACAAAAATGTATATTTTGATCAGTTTTGTTATCCGGACTCGTTTAGATGCGTTTTAATTATCGTATGACTAAAGCATTTCATGTTTATGAAATGTAGGTACTTTCTGGGATGCCGGAAGACGATCAAGCTCAGCGAAGAACCGAACACGATAAAGATACACGCTTCCGCACATAGCAACGTTGTAGATTTTAAACGCCGAATTCGATCACGTTTTGTAGAATAACCTTTGAATTGTAAAAGTTTTAACAAACCCGCATTTTGATGTATATGTAATCATTAATTACATGATTATTTTCCCTAAATATACGTTAAACCTTGATTTACAAGAACGGGTGTTACAAGTTGGTATCAGAGCCTTAGTTTAAGAGATTCGAGTATGGTGGGGAGGAACCATGCTTGGACTTAAACCTTATGCTCTTGACAAAGAATAGTGTTCGGTTCGAGGCTTGATCGCAAATCCGGTAAGTACAAGTATGTTAATAGCTTAGCATGCTAAAGAATTGTAAACAGGACATAGGGCTATCGTGTGATACACATTACCCCAATTAAAACGATTGATATAGCTGATGAAAATACGCGCGTTGACGTGTATAGTAGGAAATGCCTTGTATTATAATACGGGCGATTATTGAAGTTGACTTTACTAACTTTTTGTGAATGTTTTAAATGAAGGACACTCGCGTTTGAAGACGACGAGAGTCAAACGAATTATGGATATGATGATGGGACGGTCCGAGGTATGACAGGAAGAGCATACTCATCAAGGACCAAAATCGCGTAACGGTCGCGAACAAGACTAATGACAAGAGAAGCCCGTTAGGGCAAGCATTACCAGGTGCACACTTTTAAATTTAATCGCACGAGTCGTTAAATGCAACAAACACGTAAGTAATAACGGTTGCATACACATATGATAGAACTTGGAAAACCTGATTTCCAAGAGAAATTTAATGGGAAATGTGTTATTCACAATGATGAATAACAAATGAATAGCAAGACTTGTTTATATAGAAACTTGGACAAGAGTGATCATCCAAGTAAGTATTCTCAATAAAAGTCCTATTGAGAAAAGTAATGATCACATCAATGAATGTGAATAAATGTTTATAAAAAGGGACATTGTACATGTTCAAGGATAAACGACTAAAACTAATAATTGTTAACTAACAATTAAATAAAGTTTTACCAAATGAAACCATAAACATGGAGATAATTTGAGAAGTTACGTACATGGGACGTGATGTGGTAATTATAATAAGGTCACGCGTACCATGTGTTGATCGCTTACTCTGGCCAAGTAAGTAGTGAACACATGATAGCATGAGCTTCTTATAATGAGCGCAGTTATGTCCGATGTGGTAATGGCGGGGTGAATGGGACTAATTAAAAAGTACCCAAATGAAACAGATAAGCAAGATATTTGAAAATAATGTAAACGCACAACCGAGTGACGGGGGCGTGTTACATTAGGATAATGAGCCCGAGTGAAGGGACAAACAAGCATGTAAAATGATTTAAACAAGTATTGGGAGGGAGTGTACTTGCACTCGAACCCAGATAACGCAAGCATGTTAAACAAGTATTGGGAGGGAGTGTACTTGCACTCGAACCCAGAAAACGCAAGCAAGTTAAACAAGTATTGGGAGGGAGTGTACTTACACTCGAACCCAGAAAACGCAAGCAAGTTAAACAAGTATTGGGAGGGAGTGTACTTACACTCGAACCCAGAAAACGCAAACAAGTTAAACAAGTATTGGGAGGGAGTGTACTTACACTCGAACCCAGAAAACGCGAGCATGTAAAATGATTTAGACAAGTATTGGGAGGGAGTGTACTTACACTCGAACCCGGAAAAATGTAAATGTGTCTCTTAACGGGTCGTTTTTGTAAAACGTCAAACTCGAGGACAAAGTCGAAATATAAAAGTAAAGCGAAGTCTTAATGCATACCGGGAGGGTTGCAATAATGACGACTTCGGTAAAATACCCGGTTGATGGGTAAGGATTAAACACATGCGTAGACCGAGAAACGGGAGCTCGGATGGAAAGTTAAAAGACTCGGGTTTTGAGTTATAACTAAAAGACAACAAGAAAATGTAAATAGAAATTTTGAATAAACGATTTTCAACTATTTTAAAGTTGAACGGGTCGAATATAATATCATGCCGGACGGCATGAGTAAACGCAAGTGGGATACTAGTAGCGTTAAAGGCAAAAGAATAATGAGCCCGGTAATGGGACATAATCGAATACGAAAGTATGTAAACTGGATAATGGTGAGCATAAGATAAACCGATGCATGAATAACGTGAAAAGTCATAAAGTCGGAAAATTGTCCGAAAGAATACAATGTAGCCTTAGACTACGGTCAAGGTTAAACGAAATCCAAAAAGTAAAGGTGAATAATCCTAAACATAGAAAGAGGTGCCTTAACGCCATATGCGTAAAGAATGATCTACGGGATCAACATAACCCTTGGGGTTATAAACAATGGAAAAGTCTATGAGACTAATACGACCTACGGGTCACGACTAAAAAGAAATAGATTATAAGGACCTAGCCTTAAAGAGGTGAAGGTCTAATAAGATAGCCTATAGGGCAAAGTGATAAAACCTACGGGTTAGATTGGATAAAGCGAGGAAATCAGTTAAGAATCCCCGCATAAAACTAAGACAGTAAAGGACTAAATTACGGACTGTCAATATTCCGGTATGGATGATTGACACAAGTTAAAGAAAAGATCTTAAAACTAAAACTTCGGTTTTAGTAAGAAATAATGTTTTTACAAACATAAATTCTGATAGGAATTTAAATAGTAAGCATGAAAGATACAAGTCTTGACACTGATAGGCGCAAGATGACATATTCGAAAAGTGATATTTTCAAAAATGAAAGGTTGATACAAATTAAACATGATGTGACACGATCATGGTTAGGAAATGTAATGTGAAGTAAAATCACATTATAACCAAGCAAGCGGTAAAAAGGAACTGGACAAATAAGTCTAGTTAGTGAAACCGGTTAAAGTCAGCAATTCAAGTTAAGAAATTTGGTTCGCTTGTAAACGGTAAATTCGGTATAACTAAACCGAATAAATAAATTTGAAAATAAAAAGGAATAGTTGCTAGAAGTGAAAGATTTCACTAGAGACCTTTAAACGGGTCAAAGTAATGGATTCATAAAGAATTCGATAGTATATGAAAGCGAGGAATATCGCTAAGTTAATTAAACTAGTGGAAATAACGAGATTAAGTTATTTCAAGTCGCATTATGTCATGTAAGATACGTAGATGATTAATAACTAAAAGAATATTACCATATTTTTCTGGTAATACTAACAATCGGTTAAGATTGATTATCGAGAGCAAATGCATGGAGTTGAACTCGATAAATTAAGTAAGAAAAGGTTTCGAGGACGAAACCTCTTTAAGGGGGGTAGACTTGTAACACCCCGAAAACGGGTTTGGTAATTAAACTCCGTTAATAGTGAAGACGGGTAAAATACCGTTAGTGGTAAATTTTACCCGGTAAATATTAGGATTTAAATAAATAATCCTAATAATAAATAAAAAGTGAATAAAAGCTTTTAAAGAATAAAATGGATAAAAGGCCCGAGTTAACGGGACCTAAAATAAACTTAGTCATAAATATTTCTGAACCCGCTAAGTTAGCTAGGAATATTAAACCTAGCTAATAAGTGGGAATATGGTTATTAGAAATAAGTAGGCTGTGACCTACTTAATAACGAACCAAACACGAGGGACCAAAGCCGGGTATCTTACAAATGGGTTTATAAACTTAAAACAAAACACAACACACACACAAGGGTGTGTGTGCGTGTTCTAAATCGTCCAGGAGGGGAGCTCCAAAAGCTCAAACCCTAGTTCTTCAACAAATCTTCAAATTGGAAGATCAAATGAAGGCCAAATTCGGATTTGAACACATAGAAACGGTCACCAAGTCAAGGGGATCGTAAGGTATGTCGAATTTCTAACAATCTTGAAGTTGTAAAAATTGGATAATCATCCTAACCGCGAATTAGGCATGGATTAGAGAAGCTATGGCTAGATTAGTGATGTATATTTGCTTAGGAACAAAACCCTAAGTGAAAATCATACATAACATGCTATGGATTGAATGATTGGATGATTTACCACATTAGGTTAAGTGGGTTTTAATCTTATGATGAATTTGATGATATGATTGTGATTAGGATCATCATGCATGTTAGTAATCGAGAGATACTTAAACAATTTGCAAGTTTGAGTATTTGATTATAAGTGATGATGGTGAATTTTGATGTTAATCTTGGTAAAAATAACTAGTTATGAACTAGTTGTAAATGTGTAAAAATCATGCACATAAGGTGTTTGTGAAAATGCCTAAATGAGAACTAAGTGTTGATAATGTGCCTAATTGAGTCTTGTGAACTTGATAGTGCAATCATATGTGTTAATTGGTGATTTGACTTTTAATTAGTCAAACCGACCATTTATAAGATCGAATGGTAATTGTGATAGAAAATATGTAAGATGGAATAGTCATAATTAATGATGACTAATATAACCGTCTTACGAATTATGATGATAGTTTGACGCTTGACAAGCTAGGTGGAGGCTTGGAAAGGAAGCGGGTCAAACGAAGCAAGAATGACGGAAAAGCATAAATTCGGATGCAAGGTAAGTATAGCTTACACTAGTCTTGTATTTAGAATATTCTCTTATCGTATTAGTTACGAATAAGACAAATACATAATTGAGGTTTGATGTTCCGGCGTGTAAACGTACGGAACAAGACAGTCGAGTATGACAAGAAACCATGTTGATGGTTAAAAAGAAGCTAAATCGGTAATTTGATCATTTTATGACAAATGGAAAATGAAACTTTTGAATGGGTACCTTATATGGTAAACCAAAGCAAACAACAAGGGTAAAACGGTAAATTGGTCATGCGTTGACCATAACTATTGGTTTTGAAAGGCACGGTATGATGAAAGTCATGATAGGCTAAAAAGCGTGAGAAACGAGTCGTATAGATGAGATGGTAATAAATATCATCTCGCCAACATAATCGGTCACTTAGACCAAATGGGTCAAAAGGTGAAGATATCACCCTTTGACAATAACGACTAATGGTTATTGTCGAGCTATATTATTTCAGGTGTAAATGTCAAACTGGTGTTTGCAACGCTATGAATTAGCGGTTATAAAAGCAAGGTATTAAAAACGGGTCAATATATTGATCTGCGCCAGGTATGTGAAATACGGTAACACTCATTTAGAACATGTGGTTCAAGAGTGTTAAAAGAGGTCAAAATGGACATTTGGTTACTTGATAGGTAAACCAAATGTTTTATGTAATGAACATTGCGTTTGGAAAGCTTAATGACTTTTCAAACAAAATCATAGGTTAAAAGAGGGATTAAGGGTCAAATATACTTTCAAAAGTCCTTCATTGTTAATAAAGGACTAAAAGGGACCAAAACGCCCTTGGAGGCTAAATTGAGCAAACAACCTTTAAAAGTTGTTTGGAAATAAGTTTTATGATTAAATGAACACTTAGAATAATTATAGAAGCAATTGAAAGCGAATTTAGGCTCGAAAGTGCTTAAGCACCCGTAACGGGTCAAAATAAGCATACGAGTGAAAACGGGTTTAAATTGTATAATAAACCTATGATTAGAACCTAAAATGGTAGGTAATATTAAATTAAAGAGATGCATGTGATATAGGGATCAAACAATACGGTTGTTTGATAAAATGCGTAAACGGGTCAAAATTTGGTAAAAAGGGAAATAAGCCGAAGACTCAAAAGTCTTAAATCTTGTTAAGCCGGATGTCGGATTTTAACTCCACATGATGGAGAATCAAATTACAAACATGTAGGAAGAAACGGTAGGCCAAACGGATAAACGGTTTGAAAGATACGAAAGATTTCGTGTCACATTACGGCAAAGTGGAAAGCTGGAAATGCAGGTGCCACCGTAAATTACGGTGCCACCGTAATTTACGGTGGACCTGAAATGGGTTACGGTGAAACCCTCCTGATTTACGGTAGAAACAAATCAAAACAAGGACCACCGTAAATTACGGTGTCCACCGTAATTTACGGTGGACCTTGTACAAAAATGTATATTTTGATCAGTTTTGTTATCCGGACTCGTTTAGATGCGTTTTAATTATCGTATGACTAAAGCATTTCATGTTTATGAAATGTAGGTACTTTCTGGGATGCCGGAAGACGATCAAGCTCAGCGAAGAACCGAACACGATAAAGATACACGCTTCCGCACATAGCAACGTTGTAGATTTTAAACGCCGAATTCGATCACGTTTTGTAGAATAACCTTTGAATTGTAAAAGTTTTAACAAACCCGCATTTTGATGTATATGTAATCATTAATTACATGATTATTTTCCCTAAATATACGTTAAACCTTGATTTACAAGAACGGGTGTTACAATTTCGCACGAAATTACTTAATGTAATTTTGCACGAAATTATGTAGTGTAATTTCGCACGAAATTACATGTGGTATTTCGTGCGAAATCAGGAGCCTATATATATGGGCAGTGTGCTTCTCATTTGGGACGAAATTAGTGGAAGTGTAACGAAGTGCTGTCGGATTTCCACCGTGTAATCAAGTCTAAAATCAATGAGAAGCTTGTTTTGAAGTATAACAATCTGTTTCTACACATTTCTTCACTGATTCTAAGTTGTTTGTTTGTTTCCTCCTCTCAAACAGTTGTGTATTGCCTCTGGTCGACTCATTAGGTCGCCAAAACGATCCTACAAGTGGTATCAGAGCCAGTGATGAGTCAATACACTTGAATCAGTGCCTTTTTCTACACATTCTTGGATTTCTGGATAAATTAACGGACAAAATGGACTGATCTTTTGATATTGTGTGTAAAATACAGTTTTAACAAACCCTTGAAAGAATCAGACCAAAATTCTGACTAAAAGTGACAAAAATGGACCAAACAGTTAATTTCATTTGAACGAGCACCTGATTTCGCTTGAAAAGTTACAGTAATTTCACATGAAATTACTGATTTCATTTGAAAACATTATTCCGTTTGGGAATTTCACACGAAATTAAGTCTTGTGTTAATTTCGCACGAAATTACACTTGATTTCGTTTGAAAAGGGTAATTTCGCTTGAAAACTGATTTCGTGTGAAAGTCTGATTTCGCACGAAAGTCCATTTATGTTTGTGATTTCGTACGAAAGTCTAATTTCGTGTGTAGACCTAATTTCGCTTGAAAGTGACCTGTTTTCAAAACTTGAAATTTTTTTCGTAAAATGGATAATCAAGAGTTTTACAATTTGTTTGCCGGTGGGGGCATGACGGGAGTACAATCTCCAGCAAGTGTCATACAAAATGTGAACATGGAGAATGAACTCGGTACGATGCAGAAACCGCCAAAGTTGATGAATATTGACGAGTATGCTGGTTGGTCTGGAAGGTTTAAGACATGGGTTCAAGCAAACCATTTCGAGTGCTGGATGAAAATCGAATCAAAATATGTTACTCCAAAGAATGGTTCCGGACTTGAGAAATCAATTGGTAGTTTGACTCCACCTGAACAAGATGATTTCAAGGCAGAAAAGAAGATGATGAGTATTCTACAACAAGCGATCAAAGATGATATCTTAGTGTTACTGCAACATGAAGATAATTCACAGTCAGTCTGGAATTCATTGAAAGTAAAGTTTCAGGGAAGTGTGGCAATGATAAAAAGCAAGACTGCTTTGCTGAAGAAAGAGTTTGATATCTTCACGGGAATTAAAGGTGAGACAACAAAACAGTTGATCGAGAGATATTGTCACCTAGTTGTTGAGATGAAGCGGTTGGGGATTGAGAAAAAGGATGAAGAGTGGGTTGATAAACTAGCAGATGCGTTACCATACAATGAATGGGGTACTTATCTGTTGGTGTTGAAAAACAATTTAGAGTATGTTGGATTCAACCTTAGTTCATTCATTGAGAAGATCGAAGCACATGAACTTGAGCTGATGAAGATCAGAAAGATGAATGCTTCCAATGTTCAACAAGATGTTTCCTTATATTACAAAGGAAGTTCTTCAACAACAACGAATCTAAGCCCAAAGATCCAGACTGCCTTCAGTGCAGATTCAACATCCAGTGCTTCATAAAGTACATCAAGCAACAACAATCATTCACCATTTGCAAGTTATGAGCCAAATCCCAAAGCTCCAGAACAAATGTCTCCACAAAGCTCATCAAGCTCAAACAATCAGGGTTATGTTTCTGGGATACAGTGTAACATTGCTGTAAACATCAAAAATGGACAAGAGTTTACAGAAGCTGCTGCAAAGCAACATATTTCACTGTTAGCTTCCGTTCTTGAGTCATATGAGAATTTGGTAGCTGGAAAGATCGGTAATCCAGACATGACAATGGAGGATTACGATCAAATAGATCCAGAAGAGCTGGAATTGATTGATATCAAATGGGGAATGGCGAGCTTGGTGAGGAGAGCTCAACGATTTATGGAAATAACCGAAAGGAACAGTCTTTCAGGACCAGATCAAAAGCTCGGGTTTGACAAATCTAAAGTCACATATTTCAAATGCAAAGAGAAGGGACATTTCAAGCGTGAGTGTCCAAATAGAGAGGTCAACAATCATCAAAATCCGTTCTCAAACAATTACTACAGACAAGCCATCTATCACAAGCCAAGTCAACAATCATTCACTCAAAGACCTTAGATCGAAAACAAGCCTGAAAAAGCTCTTCTAGTGAATCAGGATGATGAAAAAGTTGCTGAGGGTTTTAGTTGGGATAAGTATATCCCTAGCAGTGAGGGTATGGCAATGATGGCAGAAATTGTAGAAGAACCGGAGTGTGTTGTTGAAACAGAGGTAGTCAATGAAGATTTGTCTGAAGAGAGTTTGGATAATCTTGAAGAAGTTGTTGCAGAAGTCTACTATTATCAATCTGAACAGGAGGTTATTGCTAGTTCTTTCAAATCAATAATGCCTCCTAATATGTTTGAATCTTTTGCAGGTTTTTTCAATGAGCCAACCACCGGATTCTGCCCACAGTACGATGTTGAGAAAGTTCCTGTTGAAGAGATAATTGACGTGTCTAAAGAAATGAATGAAGAGACACTAAAGGAAATTGCTGACAAAGCTTTGATGGGAAAACTGAAAGAGGTAGACACATAATCTGTTGATACTGAGTCAGTTGAAAACGTGTCGGTCAAAACAGAGTCAGGTAAAAAGGAGTCTGACGGGAAATCCGAAAGGGAGGAGATCAAAACAGAAGGAGTGTCTGAGTCAGAGTCGGATGGTGTTGGTAAACAGGATGTTAAAATTGATCAAGAGGAAAAGATTGTTGAAAAGATTGATTCAATTTTTGAAACTTCATGCAAAAACTGTTTAAAACCAAGCATGGAATGTCTTGAAAAAGACAAAAAGTTTCAGGAATTGAAACAATACACTGATGAAGTCAAATATGATCTAAGTGAAGTAAAAGAAGCATATGACACGTTGGCTAGATCTATCAAAATGATTAAAAAAGAAAGTCTTGAAAAAGATAAAGCCATGAATTTTCTAAAATCAACTGTCATGGACAAACATATGGAAATTAACATCCATGTGGACACAATTGCTTCTTTAAAAAGAGAACTTGAATTAATGAAAATCAAAACTAAGAGAATTGACAAGAAACTGATGAGTTATGAGGCTTCGTCATACGTGATATATCAAATTGTTCCACAACAATCTGATTCGAAACCTGTCTTCAAAAGTGTTCCACCCCCCAATGTGGAATCATTACACTCAAAAATATCCAGATGGGATGGAAACTGCATTGAACCTCAAATTGAGAACCATTGAGAATGAGTTACCTGAGAATATTGATGTTACATTTTCTCCGTCCGACACTGATAATGAGTCACAGGTGATCAAAACCGTTGTTGACCAAGTGTTAGATGAAGAGAGTGATAACTCGGAGTTTGAGACTATGAAAACTCATTTTGAAAACTCCATTTCTGATTCTAAAGAAGATGGTAACTTCTTAGACAGGTTTATACCAAATTCAGACAAAGTCGTGAATGATGATCCGATCATTGTGGTTTACACAATGACCGGAACTGACAAACTTTATTCTGATTTTGAGTATCCAATTCAAAATGCCAGAATTGAAAATGTTGAAAAGGTGTTTAAATTGGTCGAGATTGACATTTCTGAGGTGAACAACAACGAGTTTCTTTCAAAACCTAAAAAGTCTTTTGTTAAATCACAACCAAACAACTCGGGAAAGAAAGAATGGTTGGGCAATAGTGGTAATAACAAGAGAAATGGAAACAATTTCAAAAACAAAGGTGTTGGATTTGAAAAGAAAATGGCTAAGAAGAATGTCAAGCCAAAGGAAAAGATGAGTGATGTTTTTGTTGCTGGTCCTAGTGTTGATGCTGAAAAGGATTATATTTTCAGTCAAAAAGCCATTGATGATTTCAATGCAGCGAAGAAGTTGAGAGAAGAGACCTACAAATCAACTTTTGTCGAGTATGACAAAAGAATTTGTTATCGCTGCAATGAAATTGGTCACATGGCTAAGCAATGCATGAAAAGAATTGAGAAACCTGTTTTGCAAAAACCCAGACCTAAAACTCAAACTGATGACAAGGGTAAAAAACCAATGATTTCACCTGTTCGTATCTTGAAAAGAGGTGAATCTCTGAAGTCCGAAGAAAAACCAAAATCAACTTTTGAGATTGGCGAATCTTCGAAGCCTCGTAAGACTTCAAAGATTTACCCGAAGATGAAAATTTTTGAAAGCCAATCATGGGTGGCAAAATCAAAACAGTCAGTTGAGGTTAAGAAGATGGAAAATGTTTTGAAAACTGAACTAAAAGTCTTTGAAAATGATGTGGATAAACTTGAATTTCAACTTGATAAGCTGCTTGAAGAGTTTCCACCGATTAAGAAGGAAGATTTAAAACCAAAAGTCAAAACTGATGTTCCAAATGTCATTTTTAACATTCCGAAAGTTGATGTAACATGTGATATTGTGTTTGGTAGTGTTTCAACTGTAAAGAAATCATGGGCCTCATTGTTTGAATGAATTTCTTCAATGTGTGCAGGGGCTGCCAAGGTCAATAATCTCGAAGTGGATCATGGACAGCGGAGCTTCAAGGCACATGACCGGAATGCTAGCATTGCTCTATGACGTCAAATCTATCAACGGAGGATATGTGGGGTTTGCTGGAAATCAGGGTGGCAGAATAGTTGGTGAAGGAACTCTAACGAATGGAGTCGTTACGTTTGACAAAGTGAACTATATAATCGAACTTGAAAACAATTTGTTAAGCATCTCACAAATTTGTGACAAGTCTTTTACAGTACACTTCACTAAAAATGAATGTCTAATCATCAAACCTGGTTTTAAAATTCCTGAGGACATGGTGTTGATGCGAGCTCCGCGAGAAAATGACTTGTATGTACTCGATATGAGCGGTGCAACAACAACTGATCATAAAAAACAATGTTTTGTCACAAAAACAAAGGCAACAAAAAAGGAAACAAAAATTTGGCATCGAAAGATGGGCCACATTCATGTTAGGAAAATGAACTTTCTTGTACACAATGATTTAGTTGAAGGTGTGAATCTTAAAATTTTCATTTGAATGATGCCTGTGTAGAGTGCAAGAAGGGAAAGCAGACAAAGAAGACACACCCACAGAAGTTGCTGAATTCAATCAGAGTACCGCTCGAGAGACTCCACATGGATCTCTTTGGGCCGGTTAATGTGAAAAGTATCAGTGGAGACTTGTACTGTCTAGTCGTCACTGATGACTTCACTAGATTTTCTTGGGTGATGTGTCTGGAGAGGAAAGATCAAACATTTGAGTCACTGATGGTTCTATTCAAGAAGATGGAAACGCTGTATAAGTTGTCGATCAGGAGAATACGAAGTGACAATGGAACGGAGTTCAAGAATAATTGCATGCTCGAGTTCTGTAATGAAAAGGGATTCTTCATTAATTTAGTGCACCATACACTCCACAGCAGAACGGTGTAGCTGAAAGAAAGAATCGCACCTTGATTGAAACAGCTCGAACAATGCTCGCTGATTCCAAGTTGCCAATATTTTTCTGGAGTGAAGCAGACACTGAACCGAGTCCTCACAGTGAAGAAATATAAGAAAACATGTTTTGAACTTCTTCATCGTTATAAGCCGAATTTGAAGTTTTTAGAACCATTTGGATCTCCGTGTACCTTTATAGATCCTGATGAAAAATTTGGTGCTAAATCTAATGAGGGTTTCTTTGTAGGTTACGCGAGCCCGCTGAAGAGGGTGTTCGTTCCGTGCCTGGGGAAGGTAATTCAAGTTCAGCATGTAGATCGTCAGACGCATACAGCTCCACCGCAACTTCCTGGACAAAGATTCCAGTTCAATTATGACAAACTCTGGGAGTCTTTCCAACTACCGACCGAGCCAAGTGTAGAGGAACTCGTTCTATTATACCAACAGCAACAATCTTTGACACAAGAACAGGTACCAAGACCTTTGGTAGTTTCTCAGCCCGACGTGGGTACAAACGATCACGAGGCAGGTCCAAGTGGAACGACACACGAAGCCCCAGAGGAACCAGCTCCAACATTTGATAATTCTGACGACTCAGAATCGGAAGACGGTCCAATTTTTGACGAGGAACCAAATGTTGCAACGACAGAAGCTGTGGATCACACCGGTGATCAAGACATCCGAACTTGCAATCGAAAGTTAATGTGCCTGACACTGCAATGCCAAGAACATTGTCTTATCATCCTTTAGAGCAGATAATCGGTGATCTTCAGAGCGGAGTAAAGACGAGGGATCAGATCAACAGAGCACTTACTTGTTTTTATACATCTGTCGCTTCTTTGCAAGTTGATTTTTCACTAAAGTGTTTCATCTCGCAGGTTAAACCTCGAACGTATAAAGAGGCTTTAACGGAAGAAAGCTGGGTGAACGCTATGCAGGAAGAGCTGCAGCAATTTGAGAAGTTGGGAGTATGGAGATTGGTAGATCTTCCTGAGAATCAGAAGCTAATTAAGACAAAGTGGGTTTTTAAATGTAAGAGGGATGATAGAGGAGTGATTGCAAGGAATAAAGCATGATTGGTAGTACAGGGTTTCAGTCAGCAGGAAGGCATTGACTTCACGGAAGTATATGCACCGGTTGCTAGACTCGAGGCGATAAGAATCTTCCTGGCATTCGCGTCCTAGAAAGGATTCAAAGTATACCAACTAGATGTCAAGTCTGCATTCCTATATGGCAAGATCAAGGAAGAAGTGTACGTTGGACAACCGCCGGGGTTCACAGATCCAGTACACAAAAACAAAGTCTATCTTCTAGATAAAGCGCTTTACGGTTTACACCAGGCCCCGAGAGCCTGGTACGAGACGCTTTCCCAATACCTGCTGGACAACGGGTTCATCAGAGGGACAGTTGATAGTATGTTGTTTACCAATGAGGTTGCAGGGCATCTATTGATCGTGTAGATTTATGTCGACGATATTATCTTTGGATCGACAAATGATGATTTGTGTAAAGAATTTGAGAAAGTGATGAAAAGGAAGTTTAAGATGAGTTCGATGGGGGAGATGAAGTTCTTCCTAGGGCTGCAGGTGGAGCAGATGCCCGAAGGAATCTTCATTCATCAAACCAAATACGTGAACGATGTTCTGGAGAAGTTTAACATGTCAGAATCTACTCCAACATCAACCCCCTTAGCTCAGAATCACGGGATCTGTCCAGATGAGAGTGGAGAGAAAGTGGAAGAGACTTATTACCGGTCGATAATTGGATCTTTGATGTATCTTACTGCTTCCCGCCCAGACATCATGTATCCGACGTGTTTATGCGCCCATTATCAGTCTATCCCCAGACAGTCACACCTGATAATCGTGAAACGCATTTTACGGTATTTAAAAGGCTGCCCAAGCACCGGCTTGTGGTATCCTAGATCGGGTGACTTCTCTCTCACAGGTTATGCTGATTTGGATTTAGGTAGCTGCAAGCAAAATGCTAAGTCCACCACTGCAGGCTGTCAGCTCTTCGGAACTCGACTAGTCACTTGGCAGTGCAAGAAACAAACCTCAGTAGTGCTCTCTACGTGCGAGGCTGAATACGTTTCGGCCTCGAGCTGTTGCTCTCAGATCCTTTGGATCCAACAGCAGATGCGAGACTTTGGTTTGCAGTTATTGGACACGCCTATATTTGTGGACAATGAAGCAGCGATAAACATAACGAAAAACCCGGTTCACCATTCTAAAACAAAGCATATCGAAATACGACATCATTTCATCCGTGATTGTCACGAGAAGAAATTGATGCGAATCGAACATATACACACCGATGAACAGAGGGCTGATTTTTACACCAAACCATTTGACAAAAAGAGATTTAACTATCTTTTGAAATTAAATGGGATGAAAAATTTGCTTTCTGGGAGGGTTGTTGAATGTGAAGCCGAGGAGGGCGGCGATCTGATGTGATCCACGTCATGTTGTCAAAGTTTTTGTACAGTTTATTTTCTGCATTTGATAAAAACAAAAAACACAAAAATATGTCTTTATTTTTAGGGGGAGAAAGTTTGCAGAAAAAACGAAAACATGAAAAAATTTCAAAAACCAAAAACATTAGAAAATCTGAAAAATCCAAAAAGCATTGAAAAACTAAAAAAGAGTTTGTGTATAAAGGGGAAATGATAGTACATCAGCTAGACAGATACAGTACGCTAAAGAATTGTAAAGATAAAATGTGTTAAGCAATCTTGTAAATGATGTGTCGATAGGTTTTTATACATTTAGTAGATTGGTTTGGGATATAAACAAAAATAATAACTTGTTTTTATGTGGGGAACATCTCCAGGATATATAGGTAACCCCTGAAATCTCGTTTGAAAGGTCCTATTTCTGACATACTAGGTCTTTGTATGTGATGATATCTGGGGTATTATACCAGGACTTCTGATTTTGCGAAAGCAATAGCCTAGTCCTCGTATAATACTCTGCACAGCTTTACTCGTAAAGCCTCCCCTCAGTATAAAAAATGATGAAACATTGCAAAATGCTAATCATGTGCTGTTGTAAAAAAGATTCCCTAAAGGGAACCCACCGAAAGTCGAGCCGTCATCTCTCTATACGAACGGAAGTTCTAGCCTGAGCTCTCACGATCTCGCATTCACCCAATTACAGATATCATTAGTGTACATTCACCTGTAAGACTGAATATAGTGATCTGGATACGGGAGTATATTCTGAGGTGGTACACGCATAAAAGTCAAGACTTTAAAACATTAAATCTGTATACCGAATAGATTGAAAATTGTGTGAAAATTTAAGAGGATCAGTATATCGACTATCAAAGCAAATTGTTTAATGCTGTGTATGAATTAAAAGCTTAACGGTTCTCGTATCTTGTCGGAAGCTGATATGATCCCCTAACACACTCACAAAAATATTGTGTGTACAGTTTATTGCTTATCATAATCAAAAATCCAAAAAGATTTGTTTTTCATCTTATTTTCGACAACGAACGTTGGGGATCAGATGATCAAAGTCTAATGTGCTGAACAAGTCTGGATCATGAGGGATGGGTAAGCAGAAGATTGAGAAAGTGATTGGTAATTGTTTGAAAGTTCAAAAGTTCATTAATTTGAACTTAAAATTGTTTCAGAAAATCAGCATCTTCATAAACTGGTCAGCCAAGGTCATTAACTTGGACTTGGCAGGCTAAACGGTTGACCAAGGTCATTAACTTGGACTTGGTTAACTGGGTGTGTCGGTAAAATCTCAAAAAGGCAAAAAATTGAAAAATTTTGAAAATAATTTCGCTTGAAATCATAATTTCGCTTGAAAAGTGTTTCCACTTGAAAAGATAATTTCGCTTGAACATGTTGTTTTCGTTTGAGACATAATTTCGTTTGAAAATGTATTTCCATTTGAGAGGTGATTTCGCTTGAACACATCAGTGCCGATTTCACACGAAATTACCTCGTCTATAAATAGAGGATGTATTTCGCTTGAACATGTCATTTCTGATATTTCGTTTCAAAGGTTCGTTCAAGGCGATTTCGAACGAAATTCCAATCTCATCAATTTCAAGCCGTTATACTGTCCAATTGTTGCTCGAAATCTTGATTTTAGTTGGTTTGCTCAACTATTATCATGGGAAAGGTGAGAGAGTTTGTCAATTTGACCCAGATCTGACCTAATTTCGTTTGGTCGGTGATGAACAGAATAAAAATCGTAGATCTAGGGTTTGATTGTAAATAAAAATGACCGATTAAGACATCCTTGAACTCGGAATTTGATATAGATCTAAGTTAGGGTTCCAATTTGATGTGAATAATCTGATTTCGTTTGAAGTCGGTAGATCTGTATATTTGGACTTAGATCTAGGACAATTTTGTGGTTGAAATTGAACAATAAACATGTTTTCATGGTCGGAATTTGATAAGGAACAAACTCAGATCATCAATTTTATCATCAGTTCATGAAAAATTTTTGTTGTTGATCTTACCAGTTTAAAACGAAATTAAAGTTGGTGTTCAAACGAAATAAACTGTAATTTCGCATGAAACAGGTCATTCAGTTTCAAATGGTAATTTCGTTTCAAGACATAATTTCGCATCAAAATGTCATTCAGTTTGAACTGTAATTTCGTTTGAAAATGTTATTTCATTTGAAATGTGATTTCGTTCCAAACTGTAATTTCGCTTCAAACTTTCATACGTGATTTCGCTTGAATAGTGATTTCGTTTGAATGTGTTTTGGTTTATAAAATTTTCAAAATGTTGAAATTGATTGTTTGTTGTATTTTTCAGTCTTCGAATGTGCTGTTTGATCCACTACACAACACATGTTGTATTTATAATAAAGAGATTCCAAAGATGGCTGGATTCACAGGAATTCTAGAGTTTATGGAAAGATTGCCGATTCAGAAAGCACTGACGAATCAAGGTTTGGTATTCAGATCTCATATTGAGCATTTTTGGTAGAAAGCAACATATGACAGGGAAAACAAAATAATAAATTCGTTTATGAGCTTAAACGGCCAAGATAAACCAATAATTATCACCGAGCAGCTTGTACGAGAGGTGATAAACTTTCCGGATGATGAGAATTCTCCTACCAAGTTCCCAGAGAGGATGGTAAAAGGATGCATGTTGCGGTTGGGTTACAATGGTCCACTAAACAAAGCCAACTACTTGAAAGCATGTTTTCCAAGGCTTTACAAGTTTCTTATCCATTCAGTTCTGCATGCTCTCAGTCACAGGAAGGGAGGTTACGATGTGATGAGAGACTATCAAATGAACATGGTGACAGCTCTCATGTTAAACAAGAAGTATAACTTTTCAAAGATTGTATTTCATTATATGGTAGAAAATATTACTTCCAAGAGCAAGACTTGGGTTTATCCCAGATTTGTGCAGATGATGTTAGACCATGCGTATCCTGATCTAGAGAGAGATGAAAAGAATGATTTGTTAGTATTGTACCACATGAATAATGAGTCTTTAAAGCAATTGGCCAGATATCATCCAAACCATCCAGATCCATCATCAAAAGTTGAATTCTTTGGTTTCATTAAAGACAAGAATTATAAAGATCCAGATCCAATCAATCATCAGAATTGGAGGAATGAGAAAGAAATGAAAGAAAAAAGTTATGCTGATGAGTTGAAAGTACTTAAGGATTTCAAAGAATCAAGAAACGAGTGGTTTCTGAAAGAGGAGAAGAAAAAGAGAAGCAGAAAAGCAGAAAAGCAACTCCGAAAGTTCAAACAGAGGAGGGTTCATTTTCTCAGCCAAAGAAACGTCGAAAGAAAAGTGTTGAGACTATGCTTGTTGATGAATCAGAGGAGGAAGATGAAGCTGAAGGTGAAATTGAAGCTGAAGCTGAAGTTAATGTTGAAGGAGATGTTCGTTTATCTCCTGATTCTGCAAAGTTGTTGAAATCTCTTACTAAACATAATGCTGGAAAAGAAAAGACAGCTGGTGATGAAGGTGACAATGATGGTGACGATAGTTCATCAAGTTCGTCTGAAGAAGAAATTGATGAAACAGAACGTGCAAAGAGAATTAAAGCTGAGATTGAAAAAGAAAAGCAGCTCAAGAGAAAGAGGAGAGAAGATAAGGATGATGAATTGTACAAACCATCTCCTGAACATGTTCCAGATTCTCAAACACCTCCATCATCTGGTGGTAGGAAGAAAGCGAGTGCTAGAAAGTAAGTGATGTCTCCACAAGCAGCGAGGAGAAAGTTGATTGTGAGATTGCCAAAACGCACATCAAAAGTCAAAATCTAGCCAACCACCATCACCACCACCTGAACCATCACCACCTCAATCACCACATAAATCACCACCAAAACAACCTACACCACCATCATCACCTCCACCACATTTTTCACCACTACATCTATCACCACCACATGTATCCCCACCACATCAAACACCTATCCAAGAACAACATGTCCTTACTTCACAACAAATTTTCCAAACACCACCATCCACACAACCACCTATCCAAACAACTCCTAGATCTTCTGGATTCAGAAATTTTCCAAATATCCCTATGAATGTGAATATTGGTCTTGACGATATTCGAGATTTTGACTTTGCAAATAATGAACAAGTAAGGAGATTGGAAAAGAAAGTTGAAGATGTTCTGGTTGAAAACAAAAGGTTGGTTGATCGTGAGAAGAAATTGGAAAAGCGTGTTAAGTCTGTGGAAGCTGAAAATTCATCATTGTTGAAGAAAGTTGAAGCTGATCAGACTGAAATTGATATTCTGAAAGTTAAAGTTGCTGAATTAGAAGAAGAGAAAGCACGTAGAGATGAGCAGAACAAGTACTTTGAGTTAAAGAACAAAGAGTTGGAAGCTGCTAAAGCTATGAAAGAACATGAGATTTACATGATGAATAAAGTGTTAGAAAATATGCTGGGAAAGTCTATAGAGCAGAGATTTGTAGAGATTGAAGTCGAAGAGGTTAGAGCTCGACGTCAAGCTGAAATTGATGCTCAGATGAAGAATAAAGGCAAGGGTGTTGAAGGTGTTAGTGAAGTTGTTGAAATATCAATAGTTCCATCTGGTGTTTCTGAGTCTCATATCCAAAATCCTCGTCCTATATCAGCAGTGTCTGCTATTTTTGAGGAAGACGTGTTGATAGATGACGTTATTAATGACGAGGAAGATGTTGAAGAGGATGATGATGAAGAGGATGATGATGATGATAAAGTTGATGATGCAGATGATGTATTCTCTGCAAGTAGTCATAGCGATGATGATGATGACAATGATCAGGGTGGTACTAGTATTAAAGTTACTAAAGCTTCGAATGAGCAAAATGTTGATGATTTTCTTCATGATGATGCGAATGAAGAGGCTGAAGATGCTACAGGAGAGGGGGAGAATGTGGATGATCAAAATGTTGATAAAGTTGAGAAGTTGATTCTACGTCTAGAGCCTGAGGTAGAGGAAGGAGAAATCAGGCATACATACACAATGGCTGAGATTATTGAGTTGACAAGGATTGATGATCCTAACTTCAAGTTTGACTTTGAAGATGAATTGAATGCGTTTGATATCAACCAACAGCCTGAATATTAGTACAAGTATGTTGATGAAGCCGATAACTATGATAGGGTTGAGGTTGAGGATTATACTGATGAAGAAAGTGTGAATGAAGACACTTCAAACTTTCCAACTCTGGTTGAATTTTTCAGTCAAGAGAATGTTGATGAGTTAAGAAGAAAAGTTTCTGAATGTCTAAAAGACAAAAACTTTGATGGTACAGTGAAAGATGCTCAGAAGGAAGAAAGGAAGAAATGGTTTCGAAAGTGTAATGAACGAAAGTTTAAGCGGCCATTGAAGTATTACAAAAGAGATAGGGATGTGTCACTGGGGGATATCATCAGTTGGGGATTTCTGCCTCAAGTGAATGTGTATGCTATTCGAAGAGAATTTGGTGTCCAATACTTTGAATACATTCAGGATATAATGTCCTTATCCTGGTGGGATGTTGAGGATTGTCGAAAGTGAGAACGTTAGATTATCCTGTACGAAAGCATGATGTACCCATCTGGGTTTTGATGAAATTTGAAGCCTTCAGAGGATTCAAACACTGGAAGCCTCACTACCCGAAGAAAGTGAAGAGGGTAGATCCAGTGACTGGAGTTGAAGAAACAATCTTGCATGTGAAGAAACCTAGAGTGATCAAGAACATTCCAGTACCGAAGATGGAGCAAGACTTTCATAAGGGGTTCTTGTACTGGGTATACAGTTGTTTGTCGACTGAAGCTGTGATTACCTATAAAGCAGAGAATGAAATCAGACACATCTTTGTACATGATCCTTTATGGTTGGTGAATTGCTCAGCAAAAGACATTGAATGCTTGTTTGTTAACAAAATTGGGTTTAAAGTCGAAGATAAAGATCAAGCCATGCAATTTCAGAAAGTTGTTTCTATCTATTTCCAAAAGGGTATCAATGCTGACAGTAAATGGACGTCAAAGTGGCGAAAGATTGAGGAAGAGGAAAAGTTGAAGGCTGAGAAAGAACGGAAGGTTCGTGAAGATAGAGACAACATGCTGAGGCATAATGTTTATCAAAGAATGGCAGCTAAAGAGAAGAAAAAGGTTGATGAGAACGAAAAGCTTAGGAAGCAGTTGCTGAGGAAGCCTAAGCAAAGGGAAGAGAAATTCAAGTCGTTGTGAAGCAAGTGTTGAAGACTAGACTGAAGACTCCGGAAATATCCAAGGGGGAGTTTGTTGGTGCATAATGTCTATAACCTACGTCTTAAGTCTAGGTCATGTTGTATAGGGTTTACAGGGGTCAAAAGTGTAAATTTATGTGTTTTGTAGTAATTTCGCATGAAATTATGTAATGTAATTTCGCATGAAATTACATGTGGTATTTCATGCGAAATCAGGAGCCTATATATATGGGCAGTGTGCTTCTCATTTGGGACGAAATTAGTGGAAGTGTAACGAAGTGCTGTCGGATTTCCACCGTGTAATCAAGTCTAAAATCAATGAGAAGCTTGTTTTGAAGTATAACAATCTGTTTCTACTCATTTCTTCACTGATTCTAAGCTGTTTGTTTGTTTCTGCCTTTCAAACAGTTGTGTATTGCCTCTGATCGACTCATTAGGTCGCCAAAACGATCCTACACTTTTAGTCCCTCTAACTTGCAAAGTTGCGTGTAACTTCACTTATAGGTATAAAAGCCTTTAATGGCCAATATTAGGCATTCCCGACAGTATAATCGATTATCATGAAGCTCTCGGTTTGTTAAAAGGTCACTCAGAGGTAAGAATTAACATGTTGACGCTTTTATCCCTTCGATGCGCAAACTTTCAATTAATTATGCAAACGGCTATTCTCGATCAACAAGTGACCCATTTGTGAATATGATTACCATGTACTGTTATTCAGAGGCTTATAATAAGCATGTTAACATTTCCAGTCCTTCTATAATAAAAGTTTTTGATTTTTCGCAAAATTAGTCCCTTAAATTCAATGTTTGACTTTATCTGGGTTTATTACACGTGTCAATACATCATTGGACGTGATTTTACGAGGTGTTACATCCTCACCCCTTTAAAAGAAATCTCGACCTCGAGATTTGCTCAAAAGATGGAAGTCCTTTCTGTCTTATAGTGGACTTAATCTTCCACATCATATATGGGGCCCCTCCAGGCACCCAAGATGTCCTTTATAATAGGTACATGTATCCTTTTGGAGCTTCTAATCTTGTCGATCCTCAATCGATGCTGATTTCACCACAAAATATAAGTATTAATTCGCCTTTCATGATGACAATGCTCTTGA
The DNA here is from genome assembly GCA_030545235.1 of Helianthus tuberosus. Classification (NCBI taxonomy): domain Eukaryota; kingdom Viridiplantae; phylum Streptophyta; class Magnoliopsida; order Asterales; family Asteraceae; genus Helianthus; species Helianthus tuberosus. The sequence goes on from CM060363.1 coordinate 173,893,553, forward strand.
CCTAATGTCTAGCCATATCTTTAAATCACAAGTGTGGAACACCTTGCAAGCTCCACCAAGCTCCTTAAATAGGTTTTAGCTTATAAGCTATTGATCTTTGATATATTCGATTTCCTCGAATGATTCTATATATCAGAATTTAACTAGCCCGATAAATTAAAATTCAGCACACCCTTCTTAGGGCGATACCTTCAATTGAACTTCATTCCTTATTAAAGACTTAAAAGGGTTGCGACCTTTATCAATCCTTGATTTTCCGCTGATTACTGACAACTTTCAGATGATTACAAATTTGTATGATCATATTCATTGTTTCCAAGGTGAATTTTCAGATCCTGATAATTGGACTTACCAACTTCTGTCCAACAATAGATGTTTAACATCCGATCTATACAAGGTCTCCAAAGGAGCAGCCTTGAGGCTTACATACTAGCTATTAGTTATAGGAGAGCTTATTTAAGGTGGGATAATCTTTCCAACTACTGCTTAAACCAATCTTAAGGAATAGCTAATCCGTACAGTTAGTCGAACAAATCGACGATCCTGGGCAGCTGATGGCGATCCTTAATTGTTGCCTAAATAGGGTTGCGGTAATCAACGCATAAGCAAAATGAACTGTCTTTCTAATTAATAATACCGGATCTCCCAGAATTATGATTCAGGTTTTTATGAAATCCCCTTCTAAAAGCTTTCCTGGTTGACCCTTAGTCATTCCATCCTGTTGGTACTAACCTATATGGGACTTTACAATAGATGCAACTCTAAGCGAGGTATTATTCTTAACTCTACTTGTCTCAGGAGGTAAACAAGGTAGTCTTTGGAGAAGACAGTCAAAACACAAGGAGATTACAGAGATTTTCCAAATCTCAGGCTCTGGTTCATTTATCATTGCCTGTGTCAAATAAGTGACACATTTGCTTTACAAATCCATGGATACCTTATTCAATTACACTTATTTGGACATTTCCCTTCTGGATATCTTCTTTGAATACCATTAGCTGACTTTAAGACAATATGACCATTGGGATATCTCAGCGGTTCCATGCATTAAACCTCCATACTGATCAGGCATGGAAGCAATCTATGGGACATATTAAGATATACCAATCCTCATATGGCACTTTCATCATACAGTCTGGTATTTGCAATTGATAGAAATCAAAGAGATATCAACAAACATATACTGGCGTACTTCATCTGGAGAGAGGGTACTCTAAAATTTTACGACTGAAGATTTCTGACAGGAACAGAAGAAATGGTTCCCATGATTTTTGTCTATAAGTTTTACCTTACGCTTCATATCTAGGGTTCTTGTGGAAGATCTTGAAAGTTTGCTATACTTAAAATTTATGAAGGATTTATTGGTATCCGAATCAAAACAGAACTCTTAGCATTTATGTTCCAATAAATGTTAAAAAATGTACCTGATGTCATTATTGATATGAACTACCTCTGGCACTCTTCAGGAGAGTTTAAGCGCTTATATTCTTAGGCTTTCCATCCTTAGCCGCACTTCCCTTGACAGATGTAGGGCATGTAGTCTTGATGTGGCCTTTCTCACCACAGCCGAAACAGACTGCATTCTTCATGTCCTTGCAATCCAACGTTCTATGCTCTCTTAATTTGCAGATCCCACAAGCCCTAGGCTGCGATTGGGATTTTGATTCGAACCTGCACTTCCCTAGATGGCGCTTCTTGTAGGTCTTGCATACAGGTTTCTTGTTGGACTCTTGCTTACCCCTTTTCTTAGAACTATGGGAGTTATCTTCCTCCCTTTTCCTTTTTAGTTCATCCTTTGCATTTGAGGCATGAACAAGATCCTTCTCGTGAGTAAGGAAGTGTGGTCTTAGATGAGATTTAGAGCAAGTAGCATTGGGCTCCTTGAACTTTTTCACGACCTTCCTCACAACCTTTCCAACAGATGCGTCTATCATAGCTTGGTGAACATCTTTGTCAATTCTGAGGTTCACAATTGTAGCATCTTTAGCGTGTGTCACATCATCAATGGCGCGATTGACGGTTGTCTTATCCGAGTTTGTCATACTCGAGACTTGGTTCCTAACACCAAATGAAACAATTACTTAGTTGCAATCCAACAACCGCTATTCATCATCCTGATGACCTAACATATACTAACCATGGTATCATTAAACCATACAGGCTAATATAGCACGAACATTCTTAATGAATGTTATTTAAATATATATCAATTATACTTAGCCTAGGCCATAAAAATACCATCAATGGCAATTAAGGTTTGGACCTAGTCCATCACCTTTTTGACAGGGGATCAAATGTCACATCTGTCTTGATCATATTGATGATTTTGGATAGCTTGAAAGCTTGTCATAAGGATATTGGAGAAGAGCGATTCCTAATGGATATAAAGCATCCATCTAAAGTTGTTGAAGCAGTCTCTAAAGTATCATCGGCCAATTCTACCTCGCGTTATATGTCTAGAGTCCTAATCAGGCTGATACAACCGTTTACAACATTTATTGTCCACAATAGACTTATCTGCACCAGAATCAAAAAATTTCCCGCATAAACATCATTGATAAGGAAGGGTACCGGTTATGATGTTATCTTTCTGTACTGCCTCCTGGGTGTTCATCTGGAAGACTCACGCGTTTGTTTTCTTGGCCTCTTCAGGCTTCTTCTGATTCCTAGGGCAGATCCCACAAGGTAGAGGCTGAGATTCAAATCTGCACTTCCCGAGGTGGTATTTCCTACAGGTTTTGCACCTGGTCTTTTCACCCGACTACTGGTTGTCCTTCTTAAACCCGGAACTCTTCTTATGATCAGAGTCCCACTTTTTCTTCTTATCGGAGCGATGAGAATTCTCATCCTCCCTTTTACACTTTCCTTCATAAGAAGCTTTGGCAGCTTTGTTTCTGACTACATCGAGTGTGAGAGATAGTGACAGATCTGCCGCTGACCTGAATGTAGTAGGTCTTGATGCTTTCACACTTGTCTTGATTTCTGGGGCTAGACCCCCAATAAAGTGAGCTATACGCTTTGGTTCCAATGTGATCAAGTAAGGAACCAATCGAGACATGGTATTGAAACTTGTAAGATATGCCTGACAATCTAAGTTCTTCATGACCAATGTCAAGAAATCAGTCTCGATTTTCTCAACTTCATGTTAAGGACAGAAATTTTCTTTGATAAGAGCAACAAACTGATCCCAAGTCAAGTTGTACAACGGGATCTTCCCTGTAGCTTGGATTAGTGACCTCCACCAAGCTAGAGCTTCTCCTTTAAAAGATTGTGAAACAAAATTCACAATGTCTTGCTCTGCACATCCACTAATATCAACAACGGTGTCCATCTCATCGAGCCACATCATGCAATCGATGGCTCCTTTTTCTCCTGTGAAGTCTTTGGGCTTGCAGGAGATAAAATATTTATATGAACAGGTTTTAACATGTGGCTCTTAATTAAGCACAACCTGTCTAGACGGAACACTCCTCTGATTTGATGAGTGATGAGAATCGTCCTTATGAGATACATGCGTTTGTGAATGTGGTTTTGCATGAGGTACAGACTGAGTTCTGGCGCGAGTTCCACTTGATTCATTATACTGTCTGTCAAGAGCTCGAGTAACGGCATTATCTGTTAATGCCTGCAGTTCTGCGCCCGCTATATTAACTCTGGTAGTATCATTATTCTCCCTCGGGTGGCTGTTAACCTCATCTGATCCAGCCATGTAGCTTGATTGCTACATAAATATTGACAATGATTTATTCAGGAGTCTATTATGGAATTTTCATTTATGGCAATTCATTAACCATGGAAATTTTAAGCCATATTGGTTAATTTGATTTATTTAAATTTTTTATTATATTTTATCCCAGTTATAAACTATTAAGGATATTGAAATGGCACAAAAAGGCCTTGTCACGAGGACAGTTTTGAATTTATAAGCCATGATCGTATAGGATCGAGGCATTAAGGTTTGAACACAATTCATTACCTTTCTGGACAGAGAGTCAAAGACTACAACTTGTCTTTTGTCTTTTAGGACAATAAATATGGCTCGTAGGCATTTCATCACTAAGGGATGTTTATGATATGATCATCTTATCTGATGATTTGAGCCATGATTTCTAAATCACTAGGCTAGCTAAGAAATTGGAAGAATCCAATATAAGGATGACTTGTGTGATTTTATCGAATCACCTTTGCCAGGAGTGCTAACATGTTTGCAGATGTTAACAAGGGTTTAAATCTTAAAAAGGTTTTACCATGTAGGCCATGTCTAAATGACATATAGGCTAGGTTATACCTTCAAGATTTTCTTTCAATGTTCAAAGGCAGAGCAATTACAAAAGGAATGATATTTTGATTCATTTTATATGTTACATTCATACATATAAGGACAAATGAAACTTTCTAAATTAAAACATTCCATTAAATGGAAAAAGTACATAGATGCCCTAAACGGGACTTTTAAATAAGAAATTTGTCCACATAGGAACTAAAAGATAAATATGTCCTTAAAAGTACTAATAAAGAAATGAAAAGCAATGAAAGAGTTTCTTCTTTACTTTATTTCTGGAAATTTTCTCCTTGGTTCTCTGTGTGAGGTATGAATACCGAAGGTTTTGGTGGGTAATCCAAATCTTCTATTTTAGGAATCTTTGCAAACGTGGAATCCAAGGATTTTATGGTTAATAAATAATACAAATCATGAATAAGGTCAGGACAGGTGTAATCCAAGTTTGGGATTCCAAGACTTGGAGGTAAGAAAGATGAGTCCTTAGGGTCCATAGGTATTATCTTTGGAGCGGGAGCTTCAGGGACGACTGGTATGAACTCCTCCGATGTTGGCCTCTCATTTGAAGTTTCAAAAGTCTTGGGTATAGAATTTGAAATATGGTTAATGGGTTCAAAAGGTCCTTTCTCCATATTGGTCGTATGCTAATTCGAGCTGCAGTACGAAGCTTTACATTCTTAAACTTCGGATTTGGAGAGCCTCCACTAATGGCAGCTTTGCTCGGCGACACGATCCTGAGACGCATAAATATTGAAAACAATGTATACATATAACAGGGATGAGATCATTCCTAGTTCATGTCTAGACTTGGAAGTTAAGGAATGTGCTACTGTATCATTGAGATTAAACACAAAAGGCTAGTGTTTAATTCACTCAATGTTGGCTCTAATACCAACCTGTCACACCCCGATATTTCCACGAATTACCGGTGGGCCCGGTGGGGAGTATCGTGACGTAGTTGATATCATCATAGTCAAATAATCACAGTTTAATGCACAGCGGAAGTCTAAAGTAAATATATTACAAACCGATTCAAAAGTAACATCAAATATTACAAACGGATTGAAAGATGGATCCACAGGCGGATCTTAAAAGAGAAATATAAACACTGTTCAACAGACTTAAGACGTTTAGAACTTGCAAGATTCCTTATTAACGCCCTGAGCTCCCAGCCAATTACGTACAGTACCTGTCACTTAATCTTTTTGGAAAATACGTCAGTTTACACTGTTAATACAATTAACTGACTCTTTTGAAAAGTTGTTTAAGAAAATTGATTTAAATGCACAAGGCACAAATATCCTTTTATAACTTGGGACAATTATATAAAAATAATCTTGTATACAGATTTACATGTCCGTTATACATTCAGGGCCCGATGTAGAAACCGAGTCAAGATTAACAGACACACCACAAGTATAGGCCCACAAGAGAGTGAGATACCGTTTTTCCTACGCAACTGTCAGGTGTATGCCTACACCCCATGCTTAAGACATGGCTATTTTTAATAATGATGCCAAGGATATCCGGGACATGGTCATTAACCCCCAAAGGCTTTGTTTCAAACAAGACAGATTAAAACGGGTTACCTCAATAATTTAACCACTAATCGATTAAACATTCAATACCCGACCAAGCGGTATTATTATAATACCATATCCCAAGCCCGTATAGGGAAAATAAGTTAAAAGTATTTACCTGAGCCAAAATGTAATTTTATTCTCAGCCGTATATTCAAATCAGCAACCACAAGTACCTCTACTGGGGCTCTCAATCTGGAACGAAGGTTTTATTAACCTATTAGATTCCTAACGGGTCTTACTTAAGTTTAAACTTAGACCGGTTAGTTTTTAAGGACAGGTTTACGGTTCAAAACACAAGATTAAGCGAAGACCGGATTAGAGTGTGATTTAGACCCGACAAGTATGAAGACTTGTATAATATGGGTAAACTAAACACATTCTGAATTTTGAAGTAAAAATGATAAGGTTTGACCCGTTTCGGATAATTTATGCAAACTAGTTACATAAACCGTACCGAATGCGAAAAATGCATAACGGGTAACCAAAATGAGTCATGAATATGTTCCACAAGTTAGTATGCTTTTAATATTTTGTGATATCAGTAGGATACCTTCCATTATGCCCAAAACGAATTTAAAATCAATTTAAGCCCCGTAGGGGTATTTTGGGCATTTTAAGGATTATAAAAGAGGTTAAATAGTAATCTGAGGTTCTGGTCTAAAATAATCAGTAAAAATATTTATTTTAATAAGTTATATCAGTAGGATATCATATATATGTGAAATTTATCATTTATGGCCAAATTATGCACCGTAGGGGCATTTTAGTCATTTCATGTGTGTTAAAAGGGCCAAATTTGGAAATCCGAGTTCAAAACTTTTAATTACTGTTTAAGTATAAAAATTTATTCATAACATCAGTAGGTAACAAGCTTTAGGGGCCAAATATGGTTTTAAACCATACTATGCGCCTAAATCGCGTAAAAGTCGGTATTTGACAGTATTCGAGTTAAATAAGAAAATCTGAGATCTTGAATAGCCTTTACTGTCTTATTTAATATATAAAATCAGTAGAAAAAGGTTTGATATGTAAAGGATGTGTAAAACTCATTTTATTAGCAAAAAGGGCATAACCGTCAATTATCGAGTCAATCCAAGAACCCTATGTTATGATCAGTTTAAAATTCAACAAAAATCTTCAAAAATCCCTAAATATTATAATACATCAGTGGGCAAAAGGTTTGGTGTCAAAATTTGGGTTTAAATAGGTTTTATGCCAAAAATTCCGTTTAATTAATAAAAAGGCTTCCATTTACGATATTGAGCATAACTCCTAATTTAGACCACAAACTGATGTCAAATTTTTAGGACATGTTTAAATATCAGTAATAAAGGTTTTTGTCCTCTCACATTTTCAAAAATCTCGTTTTTACAGTAAAAGGGCGTTATGGTCAACATTTAAGCATTTAACGGAAACATGCAATGAACTAGGATTTCTATGGAACCATGTTGTATAAACTTGGAAGGTTATACTAACATATAATACAGTCCTAAAGGAATCCTAAGGCATATCTACACTAAGCTAAATCAGTTCAGAACTTAAAGTCAAAGCAAAAGTCTACTTTTGCGACTTCGGTTCCGAACCGAGCCTAAACTCAGAATTGTCGGGTTGAACATGCCTAGACATGTTCAATTAATATTTACCAAGTTATTAAAGTTAAAAAAAACTGATTTATTGCCTTTATATCATCAGTTATGAATTTTGTTTACAAACCAACTCGTTTAACTTTTATTTTAATTACTTTGACCCAACAATTAACAAAGCAAACATGTTAATTAGGAGGTGCCCTTTTGAGGGTTTAATACCTACCTAATTACGATCACGTAGCCATGTTTGTTACGAACAATGGCTCGATCGCTTAAAAGTCAAAGCGTTTATCGCAAACGCTTGACTTTTCGGCTTTAATCGCCAAACAATATTAACTAGTCACGAAAGGACACTTACGAAGGGTCCAATGGACTGAAGGAGGTTCTCAAGAAGTTCAAGACCCTCTTAGAATCAGAGGCATAGCAGATTTTGGAAAAATGGTGTGAAATGAACAAGTGAAACCCACCTCTATATATAGTTTTCAGGATCTCATAGGATCGTGACAAGTGTCGGGAGGTATAACCAAATCATAACATGTGTAAAATGGTTTTATAAAACAGGTAGCAAGCCCCTAGATTGATGTTTGTGAGTATGGAAACCAGTTTCAACAAAAACCAGCAGCAAAACAAGTTTTCTGCAGCTGAACCTATTCACGCGGCCCACGTAGGAGGTCTATGTGGGCTTACGCGGCCCGCCTAGATTTCTGGCCCAGCCCAAAGTTTGGCAAAATTGCTGAAATGGTCCCTGTCTTCATGTAAATGCATTTCTTACACATCTAAGGCCCGCCAAGCCATTTTTAAGGCTCTACAATGATGCCTAAACATATGGAACATAAAACATGCTCAAAAATATGCCGGATGTCGGTTCGTTTGGCCGTACGATCACGTTGTTCGGCTAATTACGACGAAACACGAACGGACGCGAAAATCGATCCAAATTACGCGACGAATGTAATTTTATCATGCCAATCACTAAAATAAAATATTTTAATGATTACATAAATTTTTGGATGTCCGGATATATTCAGAACGTAAGATATGCGCGAAAATGTAAACTTATGCACTTTTTGACGCTTTTAGTCCCTGTTGATCAAATAAGTTTATTTTTGCGCACCAAACACCTCTAAGCCTATTTCTAAGCTATGTAAAGGATATTTAGGGTATTTTTAACTTATGATCATATTCCGGATGGTTCGATACTGTCACACCCCCAAAATCCACCATGCGGAGTATCACCGCTTGGAGGCGTGACATGACCAGGATCGAACCACCAATCATATTGAACAACATACTTAAGTAAATAAAACCAAACACAATACGATTGGTGACCAAAAGGAAGTAAACCGATTTTAGGTTAACAGCGGAAGCATAAAACATAAGTTCAAAACATAAGTCCATAGTTCATAAGTTTAAAGTCCAAAACGTAGGTTTAATAAGTTCATGGAGTTTATTCATTAAGTACGGGACATATCAGTTCGCATCCCACAACGACCACCTCCATATGCAAGCTCCATAGCATCTAATGACCTGCAAAGCATGTAATAACGAGTCAACAACAAAGTTGAGTGAGTTCACGGTTGGTTGTCCATTTTAGAGTTGTTTCCAAAAAAACATAGTTTAATCTCATTCGGCTACCCAGCCGTGGGGGTTACCCCATAGTTCGAAAACGTTTATTTGTTAACCATCCCATGTCCACCTTCCCTGGCTATCCAGCCCGGCACTTTGGTCGTGGGGAGCTGCCCCAGTATTTTAAACTACCAGACTCGTTTATCATATCGACTACTAACAAAAGAAATCAATTGTGCCCTAGCGTCGGTGTTCTATCACCACCGACGTGCCATAGTCCATTAGTACACGCCCGTCCGACTGGCACGGTGTGAGGTTTGTTAAACCTAATAGCGCTATTAACTAATGACCTGCTCGCCATAGCCTCGGCGATTAAGTCGATACAAAAAGGGAGGGACTTCGCTGATAGAGTTCTAGTCCAGTAAGTCTAACACGTCCCAACAGGACGAGGAATTTACATTCCTGAACACGTCTCAAAGGACGAGGAATCCCTATTCCTGTACCCATTCCCATTCCCACCGGGAATTTACCATGCTTTGTAGAGAAGTGTGAACTCACCTCGGTTTGCTCGGTTAGATTCTCAAATATAGCTAACAGTCAAGGTCGGTCAATCACGCCCTAGTATGATTTACCAGTTAGTCATTTAGTGGTTTCAAATAGAGCACAAAGTTCCTACACGTATCTATCACACAACATGCATCATTTTAACGGTTTATGCCCATCTAAGTTTCCCATCCATTCCCCACTCAAAATCAAACATACGATAATGCACATAACATATATAACATGTTAAATCATTCACAGATAGCATACTCGACATTTAGACACGCGAGTCACAACTTATGTCATTTCAGCATTTATATTCAAAACCGGCTGTTTTCGGACATTTAAATAAAATAGTTAAATTATTCCAAAAATTCCCAAATTTTTACAGAATGTCTTAAACGTTCCATATTTATTGTGTAAAAATATCGGGGTCCGGTTCATTACCAATATTTTATAAAAATTCATATTCCGGGCTGAACTCAGATTTATGTATTTCTGACCACAGTCCACGGAACAATTTATTAAAAATTCGTCGAGTGTCCGATTTACGAAATTCTAGTGGGGTAATTACAAATGCATCGGTTGTCATATACTGTACAAATTTCATGGTCCGATTCATCACAAAACTCAGGTTATGACTGAAAGCATGACACCCATTTATTGCTGTCAAAATTCAGCTTAAGCTGCTGTTACAAATTAACACTTTAAAAATAGTAAACGGAGTCCAAAAATTACGATTCCGGTGCCATTAGAACCGTATTTTATAATAACATACTTTAGATTCAAAATATCGGTTTTTCGTTGAATTTACGACCTGTTTACAGCCAACTGAAGTTGGCTGTAAAGTATGGACAGATTGCTGTTTTTAGTCTCTAGCTTAATAGTTTGTGTTCGGTTGATCCCGTTAATTATGTTTAGTGATCGTAACAACATCAATATAATCCAGCAACACATCAGATAATCAACCAATAATCATAATTACACAAGATCTACATGCTTTACACTAATATTCATCCATTAACCACCTTGTTCATCACTTTAGTAGACTTTTAGACTTTGATCTTATATGTTCATAATTTTTAACCGACAAATATATTATTAACCACCCTAGACAAGATCAAGAAGGCGTTTAGAGTCACTTACTACTAGCTCGAGGCTAGGAGAGAAACTAGGCGAAAAACGAGTGGTTAAAAGCGTCGTAGCGAGGTCCTTGGCAATCCGCAAGCACCGGGCTTCCTTATATAAGATCCTTCACCTTTGTGTGTATGTGGAATTCACAAGATCAAAGTTGAAGTGAAGGTAGGTGTGGGCTTGGTCTCGGCTGATTGCAAGAAAGAGGGAAAGGGAGTGTCAATTTTGTTAAGTGTTTATGAGAAGTGGTGGGTGATTCCTTAGGTTGAATTTATAAACTAGCCAATCTAATTATCCACCATGTATTATGCTTAGTAGATATGAGACAACAAACAATATAATAATCAAAAATGTATGGTGTGTCTCACATGGGGGGGAACGATTGTTGGGGGGGGGGGGGGGGGTTGGCACATGGTTGGATTCCAACTAAATGATTAAGGTTAGTTAGTTTAAGTTAGGAGGTTAAACCAATTTCTAGTGTGTTATGTATTGTTGCAGGTGTTAGGGTATTCGGGGACCCTAACTGGCTCAGAAAAAGAAAAACAATGTCAATGTCAATATTTTCATGTCCCGGGTAAAGTCCGGTTGTTCGGTTTGACACTGTTCCGTTAAAGCGCTTAATTAATCCGAAAAGTGTCTTATGTATATATTTTTGTAACGTTTTTAATTTCTAACACTTAGGAAATCATAACGGACTATTTAATGACTTTTCTGTACTTTATTAGTGTGTTAACAAGTACATGTAAGCATAACACATAAATCAGAGAGCAGTTAAATAATTCCACACAGTCGTCAAGCACTTTAATTGTCATTAATAATTTGTACGGAATACATGGAATTTGAGGGTTGTCACATTCTCCCCCTGTTAAGAGAATTTCGTCCCGAAATTTAGCGCGTGGTTACTGAGGAAGCTAGTTAAGTTGCGTTGTTTTCCTGATTTTCCTGGGGTGTCACATCATCCCCCCGTTGATTTGGAATTTCGTCCTGAAATTCTGCAGTAGCTTCAGCCTCAGTAGTGGTTGCGTTTTTCTTAAACAGTTGGGGATACTTGAGTTTCATTTGGTCTTCTCGTTCCCAGGTATACTCTGGGCCACGACGAGCATTCAACGAACTCGGACCAGAGGTATCCTGGTATGCTTGAGGATCTTAACATCTTGATCCGTAATCTCTACTGGTTCCTCGACGAATCGCAGCTGGTCGTCGATTGTGAGTTCCTTGAGAGGAACTATGAGGGTCTCATCTGACAGACACTTCTTCAGATTTGAAACGTGGAATACGTTGTGAACTCCGCTGAGTTCTTCAGGTAGATTCAACCTGTAGGCTACCTTGCCAATTTTCTCAATGACTTCGAATGGTCCGACATAACGCGGATTGAGTTTGCCTCGTTTGCCAAAGCGGACTACACCTTTCCAAGGTGAGACTTTGAGTAGCACTCGATCCCCAACCTGGAGCTCGAGTGGTTTTCTTCCCTTATCAGCATAGCTTTTCTGACGGTCACGAGCTGCCGCCATTCGGTGTCGTATCTGAGCAATCCTTTCTGTTGTATCTACTACGAGTTCTGGGCTAGTGATTTGGCTGTCACCAACTTCTGCCCAACAGAGAGGTGATCGGCATTTGCGTCCGTACAATGCCTCGAATGGAGCGCCTGAATGCTGGTGTGGTAGCTGTTGTTATACGAGAACTCCACTAACGGGAGGTGTTTTTCCCAGCCATTTCCGAAGTCGATTACACATGCCCTAAGCATGTCTTCAAGGGTCTGGATGGTGCGTTCAGATTGCCCATCCGTCTGCGGGTGATAAGCGGTGCTCATATCTAAACGTGAGCCAAAAGACTTGTGCATAGCTTGCCACAGTTCAGAGGTAAAACGCGCGTCACGATCAGATATAATAGAGGTTGGCACTCCGTGCCTTGACACTACTTCCTTTAGATAAATGTCTGCAAGAGTAGAAAACTTATCCGTTTCTTTGATGGCCAGGAAATGTGCAGACTTGGTCAGTCGATCTACGATCACCCAAATGGTATCGTTTCCGCGTTGAGATCTAGGCAGGCCAGTAACGAAATCCATGGAAATTTGCTCCCATTTCCATTTCGGGATCTCCGGTTGTTGAAGTAGGCCTGATGGTTTCTGATATTCAGACTTGACTCTCGCATAAGTCAAGCACTTGCTGACGTAGGTTGCTATGTGGGCTTTCATACCAGGCCACCAGTATGTAGTCTTTAGGTCGTGGTACATCTTATCCGAACCAGGATGTACTGAATAACGAGACTTATGTGCTTCATCCATCACAAGCTCGCGTAGGTCTCCATACAGTGGGACCCAGATGCGCCCTGTTACATAGTAAGCGCCGTCTTCCTTTTGTTCTAGCCGCTGCCTCGATCCTCGTAGAGACTCAGCCCTGATGTTCTCTGCTTTCAATGCTTCGACCTGAGCATCGCGAATCTGAGCGGGAAGGTTAGACTGGATGGTAAGCTGTAGAGCACGTACACGCCTAGGTATGGTATCCTTTCGACTAAGGGCGTCGGCCACAACATTGGCTTTTCCCGGATGATATTTGATAGCGCATTCATAATCGTTTAAGAGCTCAACCCATCGGCGTTGATGCATGTTTAACTCCTTTTGCTTGAAGATATGCTCGAGACTCCTGTGATCGGTGTAAATGGTGCACTTGGTACCGTACAGGTAATGTCTCCATATCTTAAGTGCGAAAACAACTGCTCCCAGCTCCAGATCGTGAGTAGTGTAATTCCTTTCGTGAACTTTGAGTTAGCGTGATGCGTAGGCAATGACCTTATCACGTTGCATCAATACGCAACCAAGCCCTTGGATGGAAGCGTCGCAGTAAACCACAAAATCATCTGTGCCTTCAGGCAATGAGAGGATAGGCGCGCTACAAAGTCTATCCTTTAGGTGTTGAAATGCGGACTCCTGTGCATCACCCCAACGATAGATGACCCCCTTCTGAGTCAGTGAAGTGAGGGGTTGCGCAATCTTGGAGAAATCTTTTATAAACCTTCTGTAATATCCGGCCAAACCCAAGAATTGGCGGATCTCTGTTGGTGTGCGGGGTGCAGGCCAATTCTTGATCGATTCAACCTTAGATGGATCCACATGAATTCCATCCTTGTTCACCACATGGCCTAGAAAGTGGACTTCGCGAAGCCAGAAGTCACATTTCAAAAACTTGGCATACAACTGCTCTTTTCGAAGAAGTTCCAGCATAAGTCGTAGATGCTGCTCGTGTTCCTCCTGACTCTTAGAATAGATCAGGATATCGTCGATGAACACAATAACGAACTTATCCAGGTAAGGCTTGCACACTCGGTTCATGAGATCCATGAAGACCGCTGGTGCAGTCGTCAGCCCGAATGGCATAACCAGAAACTCGTAATGGCCGTAACGAGTTCTGAATGCTGTTTTGGAGATGTCCTCCTCTCGGACTCTCAACTGATGGTATCCCGATCTCAAATCAATCTTAGAGTAATAGCTTGACCCTTGCAGCTGGTCGAATAAGTCATCAATACGTGGAAGAGGATAACGATTCTTCACAGTCACCTTGTTAAGTTCGCGATAGTCAATACACATCCTGAAGGTACCGTCTTTCTTCTTCACGAATAGTACTGGAGCTCCCCAGGGCGAAGAGCTAGGACGTATGAAACCCTTTTCCAAGAGTTCTTGTAGTTGTGTGGACAGTTCTTCAAGTTCTGATGGGGCGAGACGATATGGCGCTCGAGCTACTGGTGCTGCTCCAGGAGCTAGCTCGATTTGAAACTCGACTTAGCGATGAGGCGGAAGACCAGGTAATTCCTCAGGAAATACCTTAGGAAAATCGCGCACAATAGGAATGTCTTCAATTCTCTTCTCTTCAGTTGATGTGTCAGTAACGAGTGCTAAAATGGCAGTGTGGCCCTTTCGCAAACACTTCTGGGCCTTAAGGAAAGAGATGATGCCTTCGACAGCACCACTCTTGTCGCCACGAATCATGAGAGGTTCTTCACCAGAACGAGGAATGCGGACGATTTTCTCCTTACAAACAATCTCCGCTTGATGATGAGATAGCCAATCCATCCCAATAACGACGTCGAAACTACCCAGTGTGATAGGAATAAGATCGATAGAGAAAGTCTGACCAGCTAAGACGAGGTTACAACCTTTAACTACATGCGTGGCTTCAAGACTTTTACCGTTTGCTAGTTCTACCATGTGTTTGGTGTTCAAAAGTGTTGGAGTGCGCTTAAGCATTTGGCTAACTTTTACAAACACATAACTAGTATCGGCACCTGAATCGAATAAAACAGTAACAAAGAAGTCATCCAGAAGAAACTTACCCATCACAACGTTGGGATCGTTCCTTTCTTCTCCCTGACCAATCACGAACACACGACCCCTTGCCCCATTGCCATTGTTGTTTCCCCCATTGCCGCCTCCATTGTTGCCTCCATTGTTGTTCCCATTGTGGTTCCCATTTCCTTGGTTGTTGTTGTTCTGATTCTGGTTTAGCTGAGGACAGTTTCTCTTAAAGTGGCCTTCAGCGCCACACTGGAAGCATCCTTTGTTGCCCTGTTGCTGGCGTTGATTGGGTGGGGCTTGCTGTTGCTGCCGGTTCTGATTTGCCAGATGCTGACTCCTACAATCCCTTGCCATGTGACCAGGCTTGTTGCATCGATGACAGTTGCCTTTACCACATAGCCCACTGTGGTGCAAGTTACAGCGATTACATTTGGGGTGATTTCCCTTGTATCCACCCTGACCTTGATTCCCAGAAGACTGCTGACAGGGGCTCCTGTACTCACCTGTCTTTCGCTGCTGGGACTGAACTGAAGTAGAACCTTTGCCTGAATTCCCATCCCATTTTCGCTTGTTGTCGGTAGGTGCATCAGAAGTAGCTGTGGCACTGATACGTTTGGGTAGCCTGTTTTGCTCCACCGCCTGGTCGGTGAGACAATGAGCCAACTTGATAATTTGCTGAATGGTACCCAGGTTGGCTGAAGTTACGTGACTTTGAATCTCTGGTACAAGGCCCTTGAGGTAAAGCTCAATACGTTTGATGGGAGGGTCCACCATAGTAGGGCATAGGATGGCCAGTTCATTCGACCTCTTGGTATACGCCTCAATCTCAGACCCCGTCATCTTCAGATTGAAAAATTCCACCTCCAGTTTGTGGATGTCATCCCGACTACAGTATTCCTCTTTGATCAGTTCCTTGAAACCATTCCATGGGGTGGCATTAGCAGCAACCAACCCCAGCAGCTGAACCTGAGCATTCCACCATGTGAGCGCTACCCCTTCAAGTGTTCCGGTAGCATATTTCACCCTACGGTCTTTGGGGCATTCGCACATCTCGAAAACTGACTCAAGCTTTTCATACCAGTGAAGAAGGCCCACTGCTCCTTCGGTGCCACTGAAAGTGGTAGGTCCGCAGTCCATGAACGTCTTGAACGTGCACACAGGAGGTTGAGCTTGTTGACCTCCTGCTGGATTGGCTGCGAGTGCCTCAGCGACTCGTTCGTTGATCAAAGCCGTCAACTGGGCTTGAGTGAGGTTGATACGTCCTCCGCGTCCGCTCATGATCTTCATAACGAAGCAACATAGGTGAGAAAAGTGTCGCGAAAGTGCGTAAGTGTGGGACGACAATAGAGGGTAAGCACACAAGGTTCAAATAGCAATTACCACATTATCTAATGCACAGTGAGAACTATCTAACCGACAATATAACATAAATCATACCACTTATGGTGTCGAGTCTTGCACGTGGAGCGTAGCGTCGTTGTGGATCGTTGAGCACTGTACTGGTTATAGTCTGGTTTTATCAAAAACTTTTCCCTTTTAAAAACCAAGTTCACTATAACCAATGGCTCTGATACCAATCTGTCACACCCCCAAAATCCACCATGCGGAGTATCACCGCTTGGAGGCGTCACATGACCAGGATCGAACCACCAATCATATTGAACAACATACTTAAGTAAATAAAACCAAACACAATACGATTGGTGACCAAAAGGAAGTAAACCGATTTTAGGTTAACAGCGGAAGCATAAAACATAAGTTCAAAACATAAGTCCATAGTTCATAAGTTTAAAGTCCAAAACGTAGGTTTAATAAGTTCATGGAGTTTATTCATTAAGTACGGGACATATCAGTTCGCATCCCACAACGACCACCTCCATATGCAAGCTCCATAGCATCTAATGACCTGCAAAGCATGTAATAACGAGTCAACAACAAAGTTGAGTGAGTTCACGGTTGGTTGTCCATTTTAGAGTTGTTTCCAAAAAACATAGTTTAATCTCATTCGGCTACCCAGCCGTGGGGGTTACCCCATAGTTCGAAAACGTTTATTTGTTAACCATCCCATGTCCACCTTCCCTGGCTATCCAGCCCGGCACTTTGGCCGTGGGGAGCTGCCCCAGTATTTTAAACTACCAGACTCGTTTATCATATCGACTACTAACAAAAGAAATCAATTGTGCCCTAGCGTCGGTGTTCTATCACCACCGACGTGCCATAGTCCATTAGTACACGCTCGTCCGACTGGCACGGTGTGAGGTTTGTTAAACCTAATAGCGCTATTAACTAATGACCCGCTCGCCATAGCCTCGGCGATTAAGTCGATACAAAAAGGGAGGGACTTCGCTGATAGAGTTCTAGTCCAGTAAGTCTAACACGTCCCAACAGGACGAGGAATTTACATTCCTGAACACGTCTCAAAGGACGAGGAATCCCTATTCCTGTACCCATTCCCATTCCCACCGGGAATTTACCATGCTTTGTAGAGAAGTGTGAACTCACCTCGGTTTGCTCGGTTAGATTCTCAAATATAGCTAACAGTCAAGGTCGGTCAATCACGCCCTAGTATGATTTACCAGTTAGTCATTTAGTGGTTTCAAATAGAGCACAAAGTTCCTACACGTATCTATCACACAACATGCATCATTTTAACGGTTTATGCCCATCTAAGTTTCCCATCCATTCCCCACTCAAAATCAAACATAAGATAATGCACATAACATATATAACATGTTAAATCATTCACAGATAGCATACTCGACATTTAGACACGCGAGTCACAACTTATGTCATTTCAGCATTTATATTCAAAACCGGCTGTTTTCGGACATTTAAATAAAATAGTTAAATTATTCCAAAAATTCCCAAATTTTTACAGAATGTCTTAAACGTTCCATATTTATTGTGTAAAAATATCGGGGTCCGGTTCATTAACAATATTTTATAAAAATTCATATTCCGGGCTGAACTCAGATTTATGTATTTCTGACCACAGTCCACGGAACAATTTATTAAAAATTCGTCGAGTGTCCGATTTACGAAATTCCAGTGGGGTAATTACAAATGCATCGGTTGTCATATACTGTACAAATTTCATGGTCCGATTCATCACAAAACTCAGGTTATGACTGAAAGCATGACACCCATTTATTGTTGTCAAAATTCAGCTTAAGCTGCTGTTACAAATTAACACTTTAAAAATAGTAAACGGAGTCCAAAAATTACGATTCCGGTGCCATTAGAACCGTATTTTATAATAACATACTTTAGATTCAAAATATCGGTTTTTCGTTGAATTTACGACCTGTTTACAGCCAACTGAAGTTGGCTGTAAAGTATGGACAGATTGCTGTTTTTAGTCTCTAGCTTACTAGTTTGTGTTCGGTTGATCCCGTTAATTATGTTTAGTGATCGTAACAACATCAAACATCAATATAATCCAGCAACACATCAGATAATCAACCAATAATCATAATTACACAAGATCTACATGCTTTACACTAATATTCATCCATTAACCACCTTGTTCATCACTTTAGTAGACTTTTAGACTTTGATCTTATATGTTCATAATTTTTAACCGACAAATCTATTATTAACCACCCTAGACAAGATCAAGAAGGCGTTTAGAGTCACTTACTACTAGCTCGAGGCTAGGGGAGAAACTAGGCGAAAAACGAGTGGTTAAAAGCGTCGTAGCGAGGTCCTTGGCAATCCGCAAGCACCGGGCTTCCTTATATAAGATCCTTCACCTTTGTGTGTATGTGGAATTCACAAGATCAAAGTTGAAGTGATGGTGGGTGTGGGCTTGGTCTCGGCTGATTGCAAGAAAGAGGGAAATGGAGTGTCAATTTTGTTAAGTGTTTATGAGAAGTGGTGGGTGATTCCTTAGGTTGAATTTATAAACTAGCCAATCTAATTATCCACCATGTATTATGCTTAGTAGATATGAGACAACAAACAATATAATAATCAAAAATGTATGGTGTGTCTCACATGGGGGGGAACGATTGTTGGGGGGGGTGGGGGGGTTGGCACATGGTTGGATTCCAACTAAATGATTAAGGTTAGTTAGTTTAAGTTAGGAGGTTAAACCAATTTCTAGTGTGTTATGTATTGTTGCAGGTGTTAGGGTATTCGGGGACCCTAACTGGCTCAGAAAAAGAAAAACAATGTCAATGTCAATATTTTCATGTCCCGGGTAAAGTCCGGTTGTTCGGTTTGACACTGTTCCGTTAAAGCGCTTAATTAATCCGAAAAGTGTCTTATGTATATATTTTTGTAACGTTTTTAATTTCTAACACTTAGGAAATCATAACGGACTATTTAATGACTTTTCTGTACTTTATTAGTGTGTTAACAAGTACATGTAAGCATAACACATAAATCAGAGAGCAGTTAAATAATTCCACACAGTCGTCAAGCACTTTAATTGTCATTAATAATTTGTACGGAATACATGGAATTTGAGGGTTGTCACAGATACCACACGAATCGGTATACTTTTGAAGTTTGACGCAAATAGTCCTTTAATCGCACAAAGTCGCGCGAAATGTCGTTTAATGATATCCAAGCCTTCCATGGCCCATAATGGGTATTCCCAAGCATGTGTTTAAATATTACTATGCTCTCGTTTGCTTAAAGGGTCACCAAAAGGCGTAGATTCAAAATTTGACGCTTTTGGTCCCTCTAATACGCAAACTTGCGCATATCATCGTTTAATAGCATCGAAGCCTTATCTAATCCATATTAGGCATTCTTGAGAGTATTATAAAACATCATAATGCTTCGGGTTCATAAAAAGGTCATTCAGAGGTATAATTAAACATATTGACACTTCTAGTCCCTCTAACTTGCAAAGTTGCGCGTAACTTCACTTATAGGCATAAAAGCCCTTAATGGCCAATATTAGGCATTCCTGAGAGTATAATAAATTATCATGAAGCTCTCGGTTTGTTAAAAGGTCACTCAAAGGTAAGAATTAACATGTTGACGCTTTTAACCCTTCGACGCGCAAACTCTCAATTAATTATGCATACGGCTATTCTCGATCAACAAGTGGCCCATTTGTGAATATGATTACCATGTAATGTTATTCAGAGGCTTATAATAAGCATGTTAACATTTCCAGTCCTTCTATAATCAAAGTTTTTTTATTTTTCGCAAAATTAGTTCCTTAAATTCAACGTTTGACTTTATTAGGGTTTATTACACGTGTCAATACATCATTGGACGTGATTTTACGAGGTGCTACACCTTTTTCTCAAAGAATTCTTCATTTGATTTTGAAAAAATTTCAGATTTTGTTAGTGCATAATGTCTATAGCCTACGTCTACAGTCTAGGTCATGTCAGTAGCTTGTAGTAGGGTTTATAGGGTCAAAAATGTAATTTTGTGTGTTTTGTAGTGATTTCGCACGAAATAGCATGTGGCTATTTCGCACGAAATCAAATGTTGCTATTTCGTACGAAATGACACATGGTCATTTCATGCGAAATCAAATGCCTATATATAGGCTGTCATAGTTTCTCATTTGGTACGAAATCAGTTGTGGTGTTACGAAGTGCTGCCCAATTTTCACCGTGTAATCAAGTCAAATATCAATGAGAAGCTTTTTTAAGTATCATGCTCTGTTTCTACACCTTTCTTTCACTGATTCTAGGTTGTTTGACTGTTTCCGCCTTTCAAACAGGTTTGTGTTAACTCTGAACGACTCATTAGGTCGCAAAACGATCCTACAAGTGGTATCAGAGCTTAGGATGAGTCAATACACTTGAATCAGTGCTTTTTCTACTCATTTTTGGACTTCTGGACAAATTCATGGACAAAATGGACTGATCTTTTGATATAACGTGTAAAATACAGTTTTAACAAACCCTTGAAAGAATCAGACCTAAATTCAGACTAAAAGTGACAAAAATGGGCCAAACAGTTGATTTCGTTTGAACGAACCTTGATTTTGTTTGAAAAATTGAGTTCATTTCGCACGAAATGGCTTATTTCATTTGAAAACATCATTCCGTTTGGCTATTTCGCACGAAACCAAGATTTGGGCTGTTTTCGTACGAAATGACTTTTCATTTCGCATGAAAAGTTGATTTCGTTTGAAAAGTTTGATTTCGTTTGAAAAGTTATTTTCGCTTGAAAATTGATTTCGTGTGAAAATCTGATTTCGCACGAAAGTCCATTCTGTTTGTGATTTCGTACGAAAGACCAGTTTGTGTGTAGAAAGTGATTTCGCATAAAAGTGACATTTTCAAAACTTGAAATTTTTTTCCGTAAACTGTTTTCGTAAAATGGATAACCAAGAGTTTTACAACTTGTTTGCCGGTGGGGGAATGACGGCAATACAAAACCCAGCTAGTATCGTGCAAAATGTGAACATGGAGAATGAACTCGGTACGATGCAGAAACCGCCGAAGTTGATGAACATTGACGAGTATGCTGGGTGGTCAGGAAGGTTTAAGACATGGGTGCAAGCAAACCATTTCGAATGTTGGATGAAAATAGAATCAAAATATGTTCCTCCCAAGAATGGTTCAGGAATTGAAAAATCAATTGGCAGTTTGACTCCACTTGAACAAGATGATTTCAAGGCAGAAAAGAAGATGATGAGTATTCTACAACAAGCTATTAAAGAGGATATCTTAGTGTTACTGCAACATGAGGATAATTCACAATCAGTCTGGAATTCATTGAAAGTAAAGTTTCTTGGAAGCGTGTCTATAATAAAGAGCAAAACTGCTTTGCTGAAGAAAGAATTTGATATCTTTACGGGAATAAAGGGTGAGACAACAAAACAATTGATCGAGAGATATTGTCACCTGGTTGTTGAAATGAAGCGGTTGAGCATAAACAAAACGGATGAAGAATGAGTCGATAAACTGGCGGATGCGTTGCCATACGATGAATGGGGTACTTATCTGTTGGTGTTGAAAAACAATTTAGAGTATGTTGGATTCAACCTTAGCTCATTCATTGAGAAGATCGAAGCACATGAACTTGAGTTGACAAAGATTAGAAAGATGAATTCTTCCAATGTTCAACAAGACGTTTCATTATACAACAAAGGAAGTTCTTCGGCAACAACGAATCTAAGCCCAAAGATCCAGACAGCCTTCAGTGCTGATTCCATATCCAGAGTTTCACCTGGCACATCAAGCAGCAATAATTCACCATTTGCAAGTTTTGAACAAAATCCAAAGGTTCAGAACTCACCAGATCAATCTTATACCCAAAGTTCGTCAGGATCAAACAGTCAAAGTCAAGGTCCAGGAATTTTGTGCAACATACCGGTGAACATAAAGAATGCTCAAGACTTTACTGAATCATCCGCGAAACAACACATAGGACTGTTAGCTTCCGTCCTTGAATCATATGAAAGTTTGGTTGCAGGTAGAATTGGGAACCCTGATATGACCAAGGAAGATTATGATCAGATTGATCCAGAGGAGCTGGAGTTGATCGATATCAAATGCGGAATGGCAAGTTTGGTGAGGAAAGCTCAACGATTTATGGAAATAACTGGTCAGAACAGTCTTTCAGGACCGGATCAAAAGCTTGGGTTTGATAAATCAAAAGTCACATGTTTCAAATGTAAAGAGAAGGGACATTTCAAGCGTGAGTGTCCAAACAGGGAGGTCAACAATCATCAAAACCCGTTCACGAACGACTACTACAGACAGGCAATTTATCACAAGACAAGTCAACAACCATTCACATAAAGACCTCAGATCGAAAACAAGCCTGAAAAGGCTCTTCTAGTCAATCAAGATGATGAGAAGGTTGCTGAAGGTTTTAGTTGGGATAAGTATATCCCTAGAAGTGAGGGTATGGCCATGATGGCAGAGATTGTGGAAGAACCAGAATACATTGTTGAAACAGAAGAAGTCAGTGAAGTCATATCTGAAGAGAGCTTGGCTGCTCTTGAAGAGGCTGCTGTAGAAGTCTACTACTATCAATCTGAACAGGAGATTATTGCTAGTTCTTTCAAATCAATAATGCCTCCTAATATGTTTGAATCTTTTGCAGGTTTCTTTGGCGAGCCAACTACCGGATTCTGCCCAGAGTACGACGTTGAGAAAGCTCCTGTTGAATAGATAATAGACGTCTCCAAAGAAATGAATGAAGAGACACTAAAGGAGATTGCAGACAAAGCATTGATGGGAAAGCTGAAAGAGGTAGAAACAGAATCTGTCAAAACGGAGTCTGTCGACACCGAGTCAGTTGAAAATGTGTCTGTCAAAACAAAGTCAGTTCAAAAGGAGTCTGACGAGAAATCAGAAATTGAGGAGATCAAGTCAGGAGAAGAGTCTGAGTCAGAGTCTAATGGTTTTGGTAAAACTGATATTAAAATTTACCAAGAAGAAAAGGTTTCTGAGAAGGTTGATTCAATTCATGAAATTCCATGCAAAAATTGTTCAAAACACTACATGGACTGTCTTGAAAAAGACAACAAATTTCAAGAATTGGAGAAATTTACTGTTGAAGTAAAATATGATCTCAGTGAGATAAAAGAAGCATATAACACTTTGGCTCGATCAATCAAAATGATTAAACAAGAAAGTCTTGAAACTGATAAAGCCACGAATTTGCTAAAATCTACTGTCATGGATAAACAGATGGAGATTAACATCCATCTGGACACAATTGCTTCTTTGAAAAAAGAACTTTAGTTAATGAAAATTGAAACTGAGAGAGTTGATAAGAAACTGATGAGTTATACTGCTTCATCATATGTTAATGATCAAATTGTTCTGAAACAACCTGATGCGAAACCTGTCTTCAAAAGTGTTCCACCCCCAATGTGGAATCATTACACTCAAATTGAGAACCGTGGAGAATGAGTTGCCTGAGAATATTGATGTTACATTTTCTCCGTCCGACACTGATAATGAGTCACAGGTGATCAAAACCGTTGTTGACCAAGTGTTAGATGAAGAAAGTGATAACTCGGAGTTTGATACTGTGAAAACTCCATTTCTGATTCTGAAGAAGATGGTAACTTCTTGGACAAGTTCATACCAAAATCAAATACAGTTGTGAATGATGATTCGATCATTGTGGTTTACACAATGACCAGAACTGACAAACTCTATTCTGATTTTGAGTATACAATCCAGGACGCGAACATGCAAAATGTTGAAAAAGTGTTTAAACTTGTTGAGATTGACATTTCTGAGGTTAACAACAACGAGTTTCTTTCAAAACCTAAAAAGTCTTTTGTGAAAAAACAACCGAACAACCCTGGGAAAAAGGATTGGGTGGGTAAAAATGGGTCTAACAAAAGAAATGGTAACAATTTCAAAAACAAAGGGGTTGGATTTGAAAATAAAATGGCTAAAAAGAATGTCAAGCCAAAAGAAAAGTTGCGTGAGGTTTTTGTTGCTGGTAAGAACATGGTTGATGAAAAGGAATATATCTTCAGTCAAAAAGCCATTGATGATTTCAATGCAGCGAAAAAGTTGAGAGAAGAGACCTACAAATCAACTTTTGTCGAATATGACAAAAGAATTTGTTACCGCTGCAATGAAATTGGTCACATGGCCAAGCAGTACGTGAAAAAGCTTGAGAAACCAGTTTTGCAAAAACCCAAATCTAAAATTTCAACTGATGTTAAAGGCAAAAATCCAACGAGTGGTTAATAATCCTGTTAGACATAAAAAAGTAGCTATCATCCCCTTTTCTGAATCCCAATTATGACACTCATGGAGAAAGAATCTTAATAAATGCAAAGAGGAACACCAATGGTTTCCCCCGTTCGAATTTTGAAAAGAGGTGAATCTTTGAAGTCAGAAGAAAAGCCAAAATCAATCTTTGAGATTGGTGAATCTTCGAAAACTCGAAAGACTTCAAAGGTTTATCCAAAGACGAAAATTTTTGAAAACCAATCATGGGTGGCAAAATAAAAAGAATCAGTTGAAGAGAAGAAGATGGAAAGTGAGCTAAAATCTGAACCAAATGTTTTTGAAAATGATGTTGATAAACTGGAATTTGAACTTGACAAGTTGCTTGAGGAATTCCCACCAATTAAGGAGGGAGATTCAAAATCAAAACCTAAATCTAATATTCCGAATGTCATCTTTAACATTCTGAAAGTTGATGTGTCATGTGATCTTGTGTTTGGTAGCGTTCCAAAGGTAAAGAAATCATGGGCTTCATTGTTTGAATGAATTTCTTTGATGTATGCAGGGGCTTCCGAGGTCGATTATCTCGAAGTGGATTATGGACAGCGGAGCTTCAAGGCATATGATGGGAATGCTGGCTTTGCTCTATGATGTCAAATCTATCAAAGGAGGATATGTTGGATTTGCAGGGAATCAGGGTGGCAGAATAGTTGGTGAAGGGACTCTAACAAATGGAGTCGCTACGTTTGACAAAGTGAACTATATAATCGAACTTGAAAACAATCTGTTGAGCATCTCACAGATCTGTGCCAAGTCTTTTACAGTACACTTTACTAAAAATGAATGTTTAATCATAAAACCTGGTTTTAAAATTCCTGAGGACATGGTGTTGATGCGAGCTCCACGAGAAAATGACTTGTATGTGCTCGATATGAGCGTCGCAACAACAACAGATCATAAAAAACAATGTTTTGTGACAAAAACAAAGGCAACAGAAAATGAAACAAAAATGTGGCATCGAAAGATAGGCCACATTCATGTCAGAAAAATGAATTTTCTTGTACACAATGATTTAGTCGAAGGTGTAAATTTGAAAAATTTTCATTTGAATGATGATTGTGTAGAGTGCAAGAAGGGAAAACAGACAAAGAAGACACACCCACAGAAGTTGCTGAATTCAATCAGAGTACCGCTTGAGAGACTCCACATGGATCTCTTTGGGCCGGTTAATGTGAAAAGTATCAGTGGAGACTTGTACTGTCTGGTAGTCACTGATGACTTCACTAGATTTTCTTGGGTGATGTGTCTGGAAAGGAAAGATCAAACATTTGATTCACTGATGGTTTTATTCAAGAAGATGGAAACATTGTATAAATTGCCGATCAGGAGAATACGAAGCGATAATGGAACGGAGTTCAAAAACAATCGCATGCTCGAGTTTTGTAATGAAAAAGGGATTCTTCATGAATTTAGTGCACCATATACTCCACAACAAAATGGTGTAGCTGAAAGAAAGAATCGCACCTTGATTGAAACAGCTCGAACAATGCTCGCCAATTCCAAGTTGACAATATTTTTCTGGAGTGAAGCAGTTGCAGCAGCGTGCTATACACTGAATCGAGTCCTCACAGTGAAGAAATACAAGAAAACCTGTTTTGAACTTCTTCAACGTTATAAGCCGAATTTGAAGTTTTTAGAACCGTTTGGATCTCCTTGTACTTTTATAAATCCGAATGGCAAATTTGGTACAAAATCTAATGAGGGTTTCTTTGTAGGTTATGCAAGTCCGCTTAAGAGGGTGTTCGTTCCGTGCCTGGGGAAGGTAATTCAAGTTCAACATGTTGATTGTTAGAGGTTTACACCTCCACCGCAACTTCCCGGACAAAGATTGCTTTTCGATTATGACAAACTATGGGAGTCTTTCCAACTGCCGACTGAAATAAGTGAAGAGGAACTAGCACTGTTGTACCAATATCAACAATCTATGTCACAAGAACAAGTGCCTAGACCGCTAGTAGTGTCTTCACCCACCGAGGGTTCAAACAATCACGAGGCCGGCCCAAGTGGAACTGCTCATGAACCACCAGAGGAACCAGCTCCAACATTTGATAATTCTGACGACTCAGAATCGGAACCCGGTCCGACTTTTGGCGAGGAACCAGATGTTGCAACGACAGAAGCTGTGGAACACACCGGTGATCAAGATATTACAAACTTGCAATCGGAAGTGAATGTGCCTGACAATGTTATGCCAAGAACTTTATCTTATCATCCTTCAAAGCAGATAATCGGTGATCTTCAGAGAGGAGTAAAAACGCGAGATCAGATCAACAGAGCTGAAAATGAAATCAGACACATCTTTGTGTATGATCCTTTGTGGTTGGTTAACTGCTCAGCGAAAGATATTGAATGTTTGTTTGTTAATAAGATCGGATTTAAAGCTGAAGATAAGGACCAGGCTATGCAGTTTCAGAGGGTTGTATCCATCTGTTTCCAGAAAGGAATCAATGCTGAGAGTAAATGGTCATCTAAGTGGCGAGAGATTGAGAAAGAGGAAGCGTTGAAGGCTGAGAAGGAAAGAAAAGCTCGTGAAGACAAAGACAACATGCTAAGGCATACAGTTGTACAAAGAATGGCTGCTGAAGAGAAGCGAAAGGTTGATGAGAATGTAAAGCTTAGGAAGCAGTTGCTGAGGAAGCCTAGGCCAAGGGAAGAGAAGTTCAAGTGGCTGTGAAACAAGTACTGAAGACCTGACTGAAGACTCCGGCAATATCCAAGGGGGAGTTTGTTAGTGCATAATGTCTATAGCCTACGTCTACAGTCTAGGTCATGTCGGTAGCTTGTAGTAGGGTTTATAGGGTCAAAAATGTAATTTTATGTGTTTTATAGTGATTTCACACGAAATAGCATGTGGCTATTTCGTACGAAATCAAATGTTGCTATTTCGTACTAAATGACACATGGTCATTTCGTGCGAAATCAAATGCCTATATATAGGCTGTCATAGTTTCTCATTTGGTACGAAATCAGTTGTGGTGTAACGAAGTGCTGCCCAATTTTCACCGTGTAATCAAGTCAAATATCAATGAGAAGCTTGTTTTAAGTATCATACTCTGTTTCTACACCTTTCTTTCACTGATTCTAGGTTGTTTGACTGTTTCCGCCTTTCAAACAGCTTTGTGTTGACTCTGAACGACTCATTAGGTCGCAAAACGATCCTACCGATTTTTGCTCGGAATGTGAACTCGAGCTTTTCACAAACACTTTCTTTTCGACAAACTTTTTGTTTTGAAAATTCCTTCTTTGATTATTCTTACCACCCTGATATCCACCCGACCATCTGTTTTGGTTGTTGTTGTTAAAACGTGGCGGTACAACAAGTTTTTTGTAGTAAGATTTATCTTTTTCAAAGTTCAATTGTCTTTTGGAACTTTTCAAACCCTCAATTTCAGAAACATCAATTTCAACTAATTTGAAAACATTCTTCAACTTGTCAACATTCACATTCTCAAGTGGAAATTCAAGATCCAAATACAACTTATCTGAACCAGACATCTTGTACATCACAAGAGTAGGTTCATCACCTAAGTTGTTTTGGGATTTTGATTTCGGAATGTAGTTATTCAAAAAGCATTCTTCATCCTCAGTCGAATCACTGTCAGATTTTAAAATGTTTTTGACCACATTTTTCACGACTTCAGACTGAACACTGTCTTCATCAGATGATGAAGTGAATGTGACATCGATTGTTTCTAGAAGTTTTACCTCATTTGTTTCATCGTCATTATCCAACCCAGACTTTTTCTTTGAAAAATTGTTTAACACGTGCGGTGGAACTTGATGATAACCCACCCCGGTTCCATCTGAGTATACATCTTCACCAGCTTTGTTCTTCCCAATGGGTTTGGGAACTATGTGTTGAAGAACAAAGCTCGCAGAGTTGTAACTATTCAGTTTCAGATTGATTCTTTCATTCTCAATCTTAACTTCCTGAAACTGAAATTTATGATTTGCAATCTCATCCAACTGCTGGTTAATTTGCTTTTCTTTTGACTGGTTAATTTGCTTTTCTTTTGACTGAAGGACTCCAGACAGTTGAAGATTTTCTTTCAATGTTTTACCATTTCTCTCATCGGAATCTTTAACGGTTCTTTTTAATTTCTCAAAATTTTCAGAAATGGTTCTGTTTTCATGAATTAACTTCTCATTTTCTTTCCTAAATCGTTCTACATCAGTTTTATCTTTTTCAATTCTTTCAGTTAACTCTTTTATTCTCTCATTTGAAGCTTTCACCAGTTTATCACGACTTAAGATTTGATCTTCAACTGTTTTGACTTTTGCAACCAGTTCTTCAGTCTTTTTGGCATTGAGATATGCATTTGTGCTGCAAACTTTGCAATCTTTCATGCAATTTTTGCAATCACTTTCAATTTTAGCCTTATCAGTCTTACCTGATTCATTTGTTGAACCACTATAAATGTGTCACACCCCAACCAATGGCGGAAACATCGGGATGAGACGAAGTGTGAAGATTGCTAGAGACATCATAACGCTATTTGTGACAATATTTAATAAACCGATTTTATTTCATAATTCATTTGTCTACATTACAAGGAAATCAAATAACATCAAGTTCAAGGGAAATACAATACAACATAATCAAAATTGATACAACGATTAAACCTAAACGTCTATATGTGTATCTAGGCATCAACGCTACTTCATTTCATAGCATCATCATCCTCAACCTGTAACATGTTTAAAATAAAGTTCAATGCAAAAGCAAAGGCGAGTATACAAGTTTAAGCATAAGTATAAGTATAAAAGTTTAAAACGAATCCACATGGCAACTTTGTTTATACAAGATCTAACATGGCATGCAATATTTCTAGCCAACCCTCTGTTTACACAAGCGGCCCTTTCCATAGCACATGTCATCATTTCGTTGCTATGAAAAGACCATAAGTTTATAATTCAACATGACCCAAGTTTAAAGGGGGTGGTGCGTTACTCCTATAGCGCTATACATGTCAAATGGAGGCTCGTGAAAGCTAATGACTAAAACATATCACATAAGTATGGTCCACGTAAGCATCAAGTATCATAACATAGTATTCATGTATAAGGATTGTTTTGTGCATTGCATAATGAATAAGTTTAAGTGTAGTTTAATAGTTAAACATGTTACACCCCAAAAAGTGGTAAACATAAAAAGGGGGGTTGCGAGTATACTCACAAATTTTCATATGCTTTCCGATTATCCAATGTGACGAAGTTGATGAGGTTAGAAGGTTGAATATGTTCGAGTAGGGATTTAGGAAGTTAAAACACAAGAATATAGGTATTCGAAAGTAATCATCCTTTAACACCAAGTACTTGTTCTTGACACTATGAAACCTCAAGGGTTAATGTTTTCATGAGTAATATACCCATTAGAATCGTAACAAGTCTTATGTCTTAGATGATGTTATTCTAATATCTTGACGAATGAACACAAGTCCATCATCAAGGGTTCGAATAGTATATATATGTATAAGTATTATAGGTATTATTTAGTCCATTAATCAAGCATGAGGTAGAAGATTAATCTTCATTTAGGTACCTCTATTGTGTCATAGAATTCATGTAGGAGGTAGGAAGAACAAGCTTCCATTTAGGTACCTCTTATGGTTCACCACTACACTTGATGTAAAAACATACAAGGAGGGTCATGAACTAATATCATTACAAGAATAAGAAACAACTACACTATGAGAAATCATCAAGGGATGTGAGGATTTTATGTTGGACAACCCAAGTTAGTCCACAATCACACATTTATCAAGCTTGAAGCTTGAACACCACTTGTGGGTTAAAAACCCTAACTAAAACAGAAAGTTTGTGAGGTTTTAACCTCTGATTTAACATGTCTCAGCCTTGTTTTTAAGCCCAACTAACCATTCATTTGATTATGAGCATTAGGACATAGGTTTGAGATGAGAAAACTCAAGTTTGGTTAAGTTTAACAAAGATTAAATGAAAACAGAAACGAACAGTGGACGTTGGAGACTATTTGTCGGAGTTCCAGGGACTTATTTACTGTGAAATACCCATGGAATCGAAGCTAAGGTCGATCCAAGCACATAGGAAAAAGAATGGACCAAATCGGACAAGAAATGAAGAAGTTATGCTCATTTTCGTGAAGGCTGAACAATCTGCTCGAACTTGCACTTTCAGCTACGAATTTAGGGAGTTTGAAAGTGTTTTGAGAGTAAGATTAGAGTTTGTAAAGTGGAAAAGTGGCTGGGATTAGAGTGGTATTTATAGGGAAGGATTAGGGTTTAAGTTGGTTGTAATTAATAGGTAGTTGGAGGTTGTAATAAATAAAAAAAAAAGAACTAATTCTCAGCTCTAAGGCTGCGATCGGAGGCTGATGACAGCCATATAATTCCCCTTTTTGTTGTTGCAACTTATATAAGGTATTTAATATGACAAGTTATATTAATTTATCACTTCAACAAACCACTAAATCAATTTTTTTGTATATAAAAACAAAACAACACCAATTCCTCCACATGGTTGTGAACGTAAGGGCTGTTAATAGCCATGAAGTTATCATTTTTTTTCCCATCAATTGAAGTTTCTATTATTTAATGTTTAGCACCAATTAAAGTATATTATGTTGACAACATATAGTGGTATTAATTTTGAGTTGTAAGAAGATTGGCATAGAAAACAAAACAACTCAAATGAAGATGGTAGTTCGCTGGTTCTGTGGCCTCCTTTTTTTATTTTTGTTTTAAATAAAATAGGATGATTATTTGTGATGTAATTTAGGTAATTAAGATGTATCAATGCATAACTAACATGTAACAAGCCTAAAAGGTAATATGTAGCACAAATTCAAGTGTCTTTTATCAGAGATTAAACATGGATTTTATGTTGTAAGTCATGATGTATTATATAACTTTAGCATCAAGTAGTCACAAATCATAGTGTTAAGTTTCGCAATCGAATAACCAAATGTCTTGTATGTATGGAATGGTTAAGAATTACGAATGCACAATCATCGTTTACGAGTTTAACTTACGTTTAAGCGAATTATGAATCATGTATCAAGCGAATGCTCGTATCAATGTATGAACATGTATAGACAAAAGATCAATTTCATTATGATCGAAGCCTCGGATTTACAATGGTACGAAACGAAATACGATAACAAGAATTACAAGACTTCCAAAAATAGAAATATGAACAAGACTTGCTATAAGTGGAAAGTACAAAGAAGCAGGGCGTTACAAAATGACCTTGCTGGTTGAGTCAGACGCAGTTTTGGAATCTAGCTTTAGTACTTTTGCTGCAAGCACTTTATCTGCCATCTTTGTCAAGTTCTCTGTAGTCATTTCTTTTGTTGTGTCGATTATCCCATCATCGACTTTCCTTGACTTTAACTCTTCCTCTTCAGCTTTCCTTGCCTGTTCTCTCTCTCTCTCTCTCTTCGTCCTGTTGCTTCAAGGTTTCAATGAGAGTTTCAACTATGAGTGTTGATGGTTCAGCAATTATGTTGCCTTTTGGGTCCAAATAGCACTCACGATCAGCATCCCATCTGTTAGCCTTTTTGGCTTCTTTCCAGGCTCGATAGTTTCTATCCTTCATGGTTTGAGCTATCAACTTTCTACAAGTGTATTTTTGCTCTTCAGTTCGTGTGTCTTTGTATGGTTCAACTTTTGCCATGAAAGCATAACCTACAACATCATCTTCCGGTAAAAATTCACTCCAGTCAAAGCCCTCATCATCATGAATTACTGCTAAGGCTCTTGACTTCTCCTTAGGAGTTTCTTCAATTTGTTTCATTCTTGGCGGCTCTTCCCAATTGCGATGATAAACAGCCTTTTTATAGTAATCGTCATGAAACGGATTAGCTGTTTCATCTGAAGCTGTTTTTCTGCATTCCCTCTTGAAGTGCCCTTTTTGTTTGCACTTAAAGCAGGTAACCTTTGACTTATTGAAACCCAACTTCGTTGAAGGCCCACCAATTGAATTTCTCCCGGTTATCCCAATGAACCTTTGTGCACGTCGAATTACGCTTGCCATGCACCAACGTATGTCTATCAACTTCATTTCTTCGGGATCGATTTGATCATAATCTTCTTTGGTTAGGTTTGTGTTCCCGATTTTCCCAGCAACCAAGCTTTCATATGATTCTAGGATTGAAGCTAGAAACACCATTTGTTGTTTAGCAGTTTCTTCATTAAAGTTTTGCGCATTGTTGAGATTCACAGCTATATTGCACTGAAAGACGTTTTTGGAAACGTTCTGCTGCTCCTGATTCCCTGAAGTTGATGAAGAAGAACCTCCATGATACCCACTGCTCGGTACAGAACTGCTGCCTTTTTCTCTTGATTTGTTGTACTAGAACTCTCAGCAGAAAAAGCAGTTTTTGGTGAAGTATTTTTAGGTATCATACTACCCCTGTAGTATAGATCGACGTTTTGTTGGTATGGAGTGTTGTTGACCTTATTCATCTTCTTGATTTCAAGTTCATGACTTTCAAACCTTTCTATCAGCCAGTCAACAGTCATGTCAGACATTTTCATGGTATTTTTCAAAACCAGTGCATAATACTGCCAATCTTTTTCATCAGGCAATTATTCCAACAACTTCTCGACCATTTCTTCTTCGGTGAAAGTTATTCCATATCTGACAAGCTCTATCTTTAGGTAACAGAAACGCTCAATCATCTTCAACACCGACTCATTCTTCATGTATCCAAACAAATCAAACTCTTTCTTCAGTAGACGTTTCTTGTTTTTTACTGTCTCTGCCCCTCCTACACACTTCTTTTCTAACTTGCCCCACAAATCTCTTGCATTTTCGTAACTAATCAAAGAAATGATATCATCTCTAACAGATTGATGTAATAATGCTATACATTTCTATTCAGCAACAAATGTTTCTTGTTCACCATCATTCAAATTTTCATAATCTTTTCTTCCAAGATCAAAACCATTCTTCAAACACTTCCAGCTTTGATAAGCAAACGCTTTCAACCAATCTTCAAATCTGCTTGCTCATCTGTTATAGTCTTCGATCGCCATGAGCTTTGGCAGTTTGTTGTATGTACCATATGCGTTATCGATACTGAGAGAATCAGCAATCGCTTTCTTCGGATTTGGATTGGTACTGGTCGTTGTGTTTGTCGAGGCGTCTCCTGTATTGTATGCAAACACATCGCTGAATGGGTTTAGGAACTCGTCTCCCATTTTGTGATTACCTGAAAAATTTTCAAACACTTAGAAAAATCTTCACACTTTTCAAAAATTTCAAACAAATGCACTTGGATCGGATGGTGATCTGATCGAGTGGTGATCCGATCGGACAACACAACCAAGTAATTTCCAAGTATAAGATAAGCAAGTGTCGGATGGCGACTCAATCGGATGGTGATCCGATCGAGTGGTCTTTTGATCGAGTTACACAAGCTCTTTGAAAACTTTAACCTTCAACTCTTCACCGATCGGATGGTGATCCGATCGAGTAAGATGATGACGTCAGCTGAAACTTTTAAACAATAATGCTACACCGATCGGATGGTGATCCGATCGAGTGAAAAAGATGACGTTAGCAAACAATATCAAGAACAGTCTATGCCAATCCGATCGGACAGTTGTCCGATCGAGTGGATGACGTCAGCAACAACGAACAGTTCGACATGGTTTTTGATTGATTTGTTTCAGTTTTAATTGGAATTTTTCAAAGAAAATTTGAAGGATTGATCTATGTTTGATTGCGAATCGATTGATATGATTTTTACTCAATTTTATCCGTGAATTCCCGTTCAATTTTGAGTTTTTCTCGTTTTTAAGATGTGAAAAAGCAAGAACAGCAAGAAATAAGGTAGAAGATGAGAAATTGATCAAATTTCCGGTGAAATTTGACAGAAATCGGCAAAGAAACGCTGAAATTCCGGTGAATTTGCAGTTGCCGTCTTCGATTCAACCTCCTGTGGCTCTAATACCACTTGTTAGGCCGTTTGATCAGGATCTGTTCGAGTAGAACGTGGCTGGAATCGATCAGAATTGAGGTGCGGAATCCCTCAATAGTGTCACAAGATCAACAACAACAGATTCAACATTTAATCTCATCTGATTTCTATTAGAATGATGATGAAAGTACAATAGCTCCGGTAGAATCTCAGACTAGCAGAGGTTCCTTACAAGTTCAGCCAAAAGTTTTGAATCTCTAACACAAGCTAGCTATTTATAGGCAAACATCAGGGAGTTAAGTGTCACCCGATCGGATGGTCATCCGATCGGATGGTCATCCGACCGGATGACATCAGTCAACCGTCGGATACACTTTTACAATTAAGCATCGATCCCTGAGTTGTCGTTACACAATCATACATACAATTACATACATATACAAAAAGACATACATAGTACAAAATAAGACTCAATGATGACGAAAGCTACAGACATATGAACTAACACATGGCCCCGTGCTTGTCTTCTGATTTGTTGTTTTTGGTCTTAGGGTGAAGCTCAGAGGTCGCTATGATGTATCAACTTTCCTTCTCTCATTAGCAAAATAAGAGAATAAAAGATAGGACAAAATAATTAGCAAATCTATGGGAAATTGTTAGGTTATATAAGATCTGCTGATGATGAAAGCCAAAACCAAAGGAACCATCTTCCGTGCCAGATGGAATAAGTTGAAGTACAATCAAATGTCTGGAAATCTCCCCTTGAAGACTTCCCAAACTGCAGAAACAAGAACTGATAGATCATACATTAAGAAGAAAAAGTACAAAGTGTTGGAATGTAAAAGTGGTGGGTCAACAAGTCAACAACCAAGTCAACAATTCAAAGCAAGACCATAAGTACCAGATTCCAAAAGTGTTGGAATCCTTCCAGCAGTTTTGGAATCCCAATTGGTTTCCTTTATAATAAAGTAGTTCGATCCAACAGTTAGTTTTTTCTTGAATGTCCAGCAGTTTTGGAAACTGCTTGCAATTACTTCATTTAATGGGTTGTTTAGGGTCGCTTTCATGGTGACGTCACCAACAGTTCTCTCTATAAATAGTTCTGTCTGTAGTGTATTTTGTAACACTAAGAGTTGAAAAGGCAGAAGAACTTAGTGAGAGAGTGCACCTGGTGAGAAAGAGTCTTTTATACTTGATTGATTGTACTGAAACATATGACTATATGAAATCATTTTGCAACCATTCCCAAGTCCAGTTATTTTTATTATCACTGTTAAATTGAATTTCAATATTGATTAAATTGTTTTATCAAAAACACAAACTATCCCACACTCTCAGATCCAACAATTTTATCGTGTTATATATATATATATATATATATATAGGGGAGGGTTATCTTGAGAACACCTAATTTTGTGAGAACACTAGGAACAATTTTCATCCATAGATCATCCTAAATTAAGGGCTAGGATTAGATAGGCTAAATTAAGGGTTAAATTAAAACATAAAGGGTATTATTGTCAAAACTTAATATACAACACCCACAATCAAATTCCCTCCCCAAATCCCCAAACGACGCAACGAGCATTTCTATCTTCTCCTTCAAGAAATTGAAAACCATCCATCTCCCTTAGCAAATCATCGGAAGCATCACTGTTCGCAGCCATTAACACCGTTCGCAGCCGTAAGCATCACTGTTCTTCATGTACGTTACTGTTTTCAATGTTATATACATTACAATATTAAAAATTGATACAGATTCATAGCATAATTTCACCGTCTAATCGATTGAACTTGTCCTCTTGCTTCAATTTGTTCAATCGGTTCGATTCGGACAACTTTATTACGAATTATCGGATTATACGCATGTATGTGTCGCTGTTGAGCTGTAACTGTTTTGAAATTGTTGTGTATTTCTGTTGTTCTACTGTGCTACATGTAACTGATATACATCATCATTACTCACATAGGTATCACAATTTTAGGTTTAGGTAACTAGTGAAGAGTTTATTGATTAGTTAGGGTTTGAAGCTTATTTTGCAACTACTTTAGTGCATTGTAATACTGTTTATTTTTGGACTGGTTGATGCATGGATTGTTGTATATTTGTATTCGTTGGGCTATTTTACTTTTGATTGTGATTGTGATTGTTATGTGAATGATGTAGTTTAGGCGGTAATGCGTTTTAGATGCTAAAGTGTAGTTTTTAAAGCCTTGTATTTACTCTCAAAATCAATGAAGAATGAGTTATCTGATGTAGTTTTAGGAATTGCTACTCTTAACAGCTTCATAGCATTAAGGTTTGGCTGTTTCAGACCATTTCGAATTACTTTTGGCCAGTTGAAGCTTCATACCAGTCCTTGCACGACGCTCCGTTTAAACTCCGAAACCCTCACTTTCCACAAAGAAAGAAACCGTTGATTTTCACTCTATAATTTTGCCATTTGTGGTTTGCTTTTGCCTCTGTTATCATGCACTTCCTAGATTTTATTATAGTTTATAGATGCTTCAGTTTTTCTGAGTTAAGCAATCGCACCACTCAAAACCTACTTATAGAGTCCGATTTTGTGCTTTTTGGTCAATATTTATGTGTTGTTAGATATTGTAGTTTGAAAGTAGTTGATATTTTGTGCTTTTTGGTCAATATTTATGTTATCGTGTTGCTTTCTTGCTGAGTTTACTCATATGTTTACTGATGACTTGACTTGAATAGACTACTTTTGGAAGTCTAATGGTATTGCTATCAGAAGATTCTACAGGAAAAAAGGAAGAATGGCAAGTAAGCATCCTAAAAAATTAATCTCGGATTTATAAAGATATATCGTAGAATATGATGTATTCATACACTATATTTACAGGTCGGAAAAGTCCACGAATATTAAGGATTAAAGCAAAAAGTTTCTCAAATACGATAACAAATCCAAATATACTTGATGACGAGAGTTCTGAGACCAATGACGAAACAGGCAAGTAACAAAAAATATTTTAAATCAAATAATTACTTGAATAACAAATTGAAAGCAAACAATAAATTTTGTCGACTTTTGGTTACAGATTCTGAAGTGTCATTGAATGTGGATCGATGTCACGGCCCCCGTCCTGGTTTTACCCGGTCCGGGAGCCAGGGACAGAAAAACCCGTGGTATTTATTATCTGATTTGACAACGGAAGTTTTAACAGGATCTTTAAACTTGAAAATGCCCGATTATTTTATTTCATAATCTGGGATGAACCCCGTAATTTACAATAGAGGAATTTCACGAGGAAATTCCCTATTATACAAAACATGTTTATTTATTTAACTGAGCCACCCTTCAAGCTTGATTAGTGCTCCGTAGCACTTTTCCTTGATTCACATGAGGTCGCCTGAAACATGTTTTAAAAATATTTTTGTCAGCGGGGAAATACTGGTGAGTCACTCAAAGTTAATAAAATGACACCTAGCTATCAATTACAGCATAAGAGCGATTACAATGGCTTTTATCTTATTTTTATCTGGCGCCGTGTCACACCCTGGTGATGATGGTCATACCACTATTGGGTCCTTTCACCCAAGTAGTGATGATTATCACTGTTAGGATTTATTAGCCTAACCGTGAGAAATTAGTAATGTGCACAATACCCCACTTGCCAGTGATTCAAGATGACCACGACTTAATCCCTGTAATTATAACTTTGAAAATAATTTGAGGTATTGTAAAATACTTTTGAGAAAAAGAGAATGACCCACCTTGCAAGTTTAAACGGGCAGAGTTTAGCCTACTGATAAGCCTGATAACCTAATTTAAACAACAATGCACACGACTAGGTCAGTAACTTAATACAACATTTACGATAACTCACGAGATACAAACCCTCACAACGAATGACAAAGTGCAATACTTAAACATCCATCGAATTCACGACGAATGACAAAGTATAGCCCTAATGTGGGCAGCACTTAAACATCCATCGGATAGTTCCAATCGATCGGACATTGAATCGTAACAGCGATCGAGTTAATACCCTGTATCGTGGTAGCGTTTCAATACCTTAAAACTTCGAATTTAGGCAGTATACTTCGTTTTTTGATTGAAATTTTCGAGCACAGGTGAATGTCCCATGCACAGGCTACTTGTAGCCAAAATTTGAGTTTTACGCGGCCCGCGTAAGACTTAATAAGAGCTTACGCGGCCCGCGTGGCCACCCAGTCTACGTGTAGGGCTGGGGTGTCACGAGTAGGTGTGCCAGATGGACAACACATGGTCCGGCATGCTTATCTGGTCAACCTTAAGTTGACGCGGCCCGCGTAAGCATAAGCTTACTCTTACGCGGCCCTCGTGAAACCTAGAAATCTTGATTTCTTGGTTTTTCATGTATGTTAGGGTTTCAGTGGTCCGGGTTTTAACTTACGGGTCGTTTAGGGACATTTTTGGCAGTCCTTACATCCTCCCCACCTTATTTAAAATCTCGTCCTTGAGATTTACTGAAATAAGTGAGGATATTTTCGCTTCATCTCCGATTCCAGCTCCCAGGTATATTCGGGTCCTCTTTTCGAATCCCACTTGACTTTGACTAGTACCAATCTTTTGTGTTTGAGAAACTTAATCTTTCTGTCTTCTATTTGAAGTGGTTTCTCAACAAACTTCAGCTTTTCATTCACTTGTATGTCTTGAAGAGGGATTACTAGCGTTTTATCTGATAAACATTTCTTGAGGTTAGATACGTGGAATACGTCATGTACCCCGGCTAACTCTTCTGGTAGTTGTAGGCGATAGGCAACTGGTCCTATGCGTTGGATTACTGGGAATGGTCCTATGTACCTTGGACTTAGCTTTCCTTTCTTACCAAACCGAACTACTCCTTTCCAAGGAGAAACTTTCAAGAGTACTTTGTCTCCGACTTGAAATTCCAGTTGCTTGCGTCGGTTGTCTGCATAGCTTTTCTGGCGGTCTCGAGCCATCTTTAGTCTTTCCTTGATTTGAGTTAGCTTGTCAGTGGTTTCTTGCACAATCTCAGGACCTGATAATTGGCTTTCTCCTATTTCTGTCCAGCAAACTGGAGTTCTACACTTGCGTCCATACAGTGCTTCGAACAGGGCAGCTTCGATACTTGAATGATAACTATTGTTATAGGAGAATTCAATTAAGGGTAGGTGGGTATCCCAGTTTCCACCAAAATCTATCACACATGCCCTGAGCATGTCTTCCAGGGTTTGGATCGTCCTTTCACTTTGTCCGTCAGTTTGGGGATGGTAGGCAGTACTTAAATTCAATCGGGTCCCCATTGCTTCTTGAAAACTTGTCCAGAAATGTGAAGTTAAACGACTATCCCTATCCGATACAATGGAGAGTGGGACTCCATGTAAGGATACTACTTCGTCTACGTATAACTTGGCTAACCTTTCCATGCTAAAGGCTTCTTTCATTGGCAAAAAGTGAGTGGATTTGGTTAATCGATCCACAATCACCCAAATTGCGTCGTTATCTTTTCTGGTCTTGGGTAGTTTAGTAACAAAATCCATTGCTATTAGTTCCCATTTCCAAACAGACATTTCTAATTCTTGGAGTAAACCTGAAGGTTTCTGGTGTTCTGCCTTAACTTGCGAACAGGTCAGACATTTAGATACATATCTAGCTATGTCCTTTTTCATTCCTATCCACCAGAAATTATTTCTTAAGTCTTGGTACATCTTATTGTTTCCTGGATGCATGGTATACCTATATTTATGGGCTTCCTCTAAAATTTTATTTCTTAAATTTCCTTGTTTAGGTACCCAAATTCTTTTCTTGTGGAATCTCCAAATTTCATCGGTACCTTGCTCTAGTTCTTTTATACTCCCTTTCATTCCTTCAGCATCATCCTTCATTGTTGTTTCCTGAACATTCCTCAATTGTTCCATTAAATCTACTTGAAGATTTAATCTAAGGGCACGAACTCGCTTTTGCTTTTCATGATACTTACGACTTAGAGCATCCGCGACCACATTTGCTTTTCCCTCGTGATATTGAATATCACAGTCATAGTCACTTAGAATTTCCATCCATCTCCTTTGCCTCATGTTCAACTCTTTTTGCCCGAATATGTACTTTAAACTCTTGTGATCCGTATAGACTGTAAACTTACTGTCATACAGATAGTGTCTCCAGATCTTAAGGGCAAAAATTATTGATCCTAATTCTAAGTCATGA
This sequence comes from Helianthus tuberosus, assembly GCA_030545235.1. Classification (NCBI taxonomy): domain Eukaryota; kingdom Viridiplantae; phylum Streptophyta; class Magnoliopsida; order Asterales; family Asteraceae; genus Helianthus; species Helianthus tuberosus. Next base: position 173,934,292 of record CM060363.1, read on the forward strand.
GTCGTATAGTTTTCCTCGTGCTTCTTCAATTTCCTTGAGGCATACGCAATTACCTTTTTGCGTTGCATTAGCACACATCCTAATCCTAATATAGAAGCATCACAGTAAACTTCAAAATCTTCTGTTCCTTCTGGTAAAGCAAGAATTGGGGTGTTTGTTAACCTTTGCTTTAAAATCTTAAAAGCCTCTTCTTGCCTAGGTCCCCATTCAAATTTTACTGCTTTACAGGTTAGCTTAGTCAATGGTATAGCTATCTTAGAAAAATCCTTAATGAATCGCCTATAGTACCCAGCTAATCCTAGAAAGCTTCTAACTTCCATAGCTGATTGCGGAGCCTTCCATTTGGTGATTGCTTCTATTTTGGAGGGATCCACGTGAATACCTTCATGATTCACCATGTGTCCTAAAAATTGTACCTCCTGGAGCCAAAATTCACACTTCGAGAATTTGGCGTAAAGTTTTTCCTTTCTTAACAAAGTTAAGAGTGCATGTAGATGTTCACAATGTTCGTCCTGACTTTTGGAATAAATAAGTATATCGTCGATGAAGACAATTACAAATTTATCCAAATACGGTTTACAGATCCTATTCATCATATCCATAAATGCTGCAGGAGCATTTGTTAACCCAAAGGGCATAACTGTAAACTCGTAGTGACCATACCTAGTTCTGAAAGCGGTTTTAGGTATGTCTTCTTCTTGTACCTTCAATTGATGGTATCCGGAGCGTAAATCTATCTTAGAGAAATATCTAGCTCCCTGAAGCTGATCAAAAAGATCATCAATCCTAGGTAATGGGTATCGATTCTTAATTGTAACTTTATTCAATTCCCTATAATCGATACACATTCGCATCGACCCATCTTTCTTTTTCACAAACAACACTGGTGCTCCCCAAGGGGATGAACTAGGTTGTATAAATCCTTTGCTTAGTAATTCATCTAACTGCTTTTTCAATTCTAACATTTCGGTGGGAGCTAACCGATAAGGTGCCTTGGCTATCGGTGTAGTTCCAGGAATTAGATGGATCCTAAATTCTACTTCCCTATCGGGTGGTAATCCAGGTAGTTCTTCTGGGAATACATCCGGGTATTCTGATACTACAGGAATGTCCTTAAGTTCTTTACTTTTGGTATTAACCACTACCGAAACCATATATGTTATTCCCTGTTTTCTAGAATAACTGGCCACTTTCATAACTAAAATGAATTTCATTGGCTTTCGTGGCTTATCCCCTACAACCACAATTATTTCTCCTAATGGCGCACGAATTTCTATGGAATTCTTTTCACAAAGGATTCGAGCATGGTTGGCTACTAACCAATCCATTCCTAACACAACATCGAATCCAGCTAAGTTCATGGGTAACAGGTTTGCAGAAAATTTATGACTTGACAGGTCTATTTTACCTTCCTGCAAGACTCGATCTATGCTCACAGAGTTACCGTCGACTGTTTCTACTGTATAAATCTGTCTAAGTTTGGTTAAAGGTAACTTAAGAGCTTGGTAGAACGAAGTATTTATAAAACTTTGGTTTGCACCAGAGTCAAATAATACTTTCGCATAAACGTTGTGAACTAGAAACGTACCCGCTATCACATCCGGAATCAGATCTGCTTCTTGTGTAGTCAACTGGAAGGCTCTTGCATTCTTCTTGGTAGTTCCTTCTGCAGGTTTAGCCTTATTGTCAGCTGGTTTGACCAGTTTAGGACAGTCTGGTCTAAAATGTCCAGCTTCTCCACAGTTGAAGCAGATTGTTGATTTCTTCCTCCGGCAATCTTCTTCTTGATGCCCTGGAATTTTGCAGAAATTGCAATACCCTTTGCATCTTCCAAAATGCTTTCTTTTGCAGGTACTGCAAAATGGAACAGTGGAGGATTTCCCAGTTCCTCTTCTCCTGAAGTTGTTACTAGCATTACCCCCTTGGAATCCTTGGGTAATTCTGTGAGCCAATTCCTTCTTTATGTTCTCTTCTCGCGTGCGTACCAGTTCATCTGTCAAGGTATTGGCTAATTCCACTGCATCATCAATTGTGCGGGGTCTAGTAGCTTTGACGATGTTACGGATCTCGCTAATCAAACCCCAAATGTAGCGAGAAATAAGTACTGGCTCTGGCGAAGCCAGAGTTGGCACAATTCTGGCATTCTCGAAAATTTTCGAAGTATAACCTCGACAGTCAACATCCACCATTCGGTGGCTCAGGAACTTGTTTGCCATTTGTTCCTTTTCATATTCAGGACAAAATTTTCTTTCCACCATTTGTCTAAATTCTTCCCAATTCATAGCATAAGCCGAGTCACTTCCCTTGGCTTGCAACACCGTATTCCACCACTCTAATGCTTCTTCCTTAAAAAGGTGGGAAGCGTACATGACTTTATCTTCCTCCACGCATTTACTTATTTAATTACTGCTTCAGTTTTCTCTAACCAATGCAGTGCAGCGGTCGCCCCTTCATTGCCTGCAAATTCAGCTGGTTTACAGGCAAGAAATTCCTTGTAAGTGCAACCAAGTGTTGAAGCTTTCATTCTTTTGAGTATTGGGGCCTGAGTTAAGTTGTCGTTATCGCCTCCTCCGTTAACACTATTACTGAAATTATCGTCGCGCATGCGTTTACTGGGTTGAGCTTGTGAAGGCTCAACAAGACTTTTAACTGCAGCGACGATTGCTGGAATAGCGTTAGCTATTCCCTGAGCGACAATGTTTTCTATATCTTGTCGATTTAAGAAGTGATCCTCGTTATTGTTTTCCGATTGATTAACTTCATTAACTGGTTCATTAACAGCGTGTTCCATCTGAATATTTATTAATTAGTAATTATCACAGGTTAGTATTTAGTGCAAACATTTAGGTATAACTGTACAACTAGATAAAAATAAAAATAAAAATAAAATATGGCGAACATTGCGACTTTTATATATTTACATGTCTATTACAACTTACAACTGAAATTCAAAATATACTAGGGGTTGTGCATCTTAATCTAGCTAGGAATATTACGCTCAGCATGCTTCTATATAAGATTTATTCTATCTCCTCTTACTAAGTTGTTTATCGAATGGGCAAAGTTTCTGGCTCATAGATGATATGGATGCTAGTACTGGGTCTAGGTGTTGAAATCTAATTTTATTGGCGGGTCCGAGTTTGACAGTTTAACTTAATTAGAGGTTAACATTTACTGCTGTAGTGGCTAACATATAGAGATTTGCCCATTTTTCATCCAATTCATCTTCCCATGGTGGGTTATTGCCTATTTCCTGAGTTTCCTTATTAATTATTATCTCTTTTGATGGTGACTTCTTTACTTTCTCTTGGCTTTTTCTAATAATCCAACTTCTTTTCTTAGCGGTAAGTGGTTTCTTAGACTGTGCCTTACGAACAAATATTCCTTCCTCAGTATCGGCTGAGTATCTCGAGGAATTTGAGTGAGACGAGGTTCCCTTATCTTTTGGTGAACTATCTAGTTGACGATAGATGTCCGAAATTCTTTGCTTACCCATACTGTAAATTAACAAATAGTCAAATAACACAAAAAGAAAAACACATAATCACACTAACACGTATAGTTAAAATTGTCGACTTTGCGACTATCCGATTTTATATATTTTAGTAGTATGCATCCGTACACACTGATTATCTTATAAAAGTTTTATTTTAAGTTATTTTACAAGATTATATTATTTATTATTTTATTATTATTAAACAAACACACCACACCACCACATACTATCCCCGTCAGCTGGCACTTCAGAAATGACGTTCCCTCTCGTCGTACTTCCAGGAGATCTGTTCTCCCACTTCACGGATTCTATTCCTTGCATCTACCAGCTCCTCGCCATAGTGGCGGAGTTCAGCCAAGTTCTCATTGCTCATTGGTGGGTTTGGTGTGGGCTCCGGGTTGAACTGAGGGAAAAAGGTGTTAGGGTTATTCAAAAGGTTCTGTAATTGCCAGTCGGTGGTCCACCATTCTTCCAGCTCTCCGGGTAGAGGTTGGGGGTTGACAATGGGATCTGGGACAGCAGGCTCCAAATTTACTAGGAGTTGTGATTCACTGGGTAATAGAAAAGCTCTTCATTGGCAGGTCCGATGAGGTCAATAAGTGCCAGTTTATGATCTAACTCCTCCCATGATGGCATTTCCTAGGCTTGCCCAGAACTTTCCCCAATCTCTATTCCTTTTCCCTTATCCTTGGGATCCTCAACCTTTTTAACTTTCGCTTTCTGTACTGTTGGTCTTTTCATACACACACGCCTCCAGCCTACAAACCTTCTTCTCTTTTTCACCTTTGGTTTATCCTGGGGTTGGGCCCGGAATACCATTGGCTCTTCCACATCAGCCTGGTAACTAGTGAAAGTACCAGTGGTATCCATATCTGTAGTATGGATAGTAAAGTTTTGAAGGGCTTCTGTGTCACACCCCCAAAATCCACACGCGGAGTATCACCGCTTGGAGGCGTGACTGACCAGGATCAAACCACCAATCATATTGAACATTGTAAGTAATAAATAAAAGTCATTCATCAATACGAAAGGTGTTCAAAACCATAACATAATTAAGCGTTTAGCGGAAGCATAAATATGTAAACCCAACATAAGTTTAAATGTTTCAAATGTTTAGCATGGCACACAGCTATCCATGTCCCACAACGACTCCTCTCCACTCCCATGCAAGCTCCATAGATACCTAACGACCTGCAAGGCATGTAACAGAGAGTCAACAACAAAGTTGAGCGAGTTCACAGTTGGTTGTTCAGTAATAAGTTCGTTTAATAAATCGTAAGTTCGTTTATAACCATGCCGTGTATTACTAGGCCATTTGTATGTTCATCTAGTGGGGGCTTCCCATGTTGTAAGTTCAATTAGTGGGGGTTTCCCATACTGTAAGTTACTAGACTAGTTGTATCCGTAAGTATCCTTCCCAACCCGAGGATAGTAGTAAGTATAAGTTTACGTAGGTTTTACGTAAGTGCCCTTCCCAATCCGAGGACAGTGGTACGTAGCGAGTATGTAGATTTAGCGCTGGCGTCCTTCCCAATCCGAGGACGGTAGTACATAGGTTTTACGTAGGTTTTAGTGCTGGTGTCCTTCCCAATCCGAGGACAACGGTACGTAGGATTTACGTAGGTTTTAACACTAGTGTCCTTCCCAAACCGAGGACAGTACGTAGGCTTTACGTAGAGTTTGGCACAGGCATCCTTCCCAATCCGAGGACCGTGGTAAGTAGTCTAGTAGTGATGTAAGTACAAGTAATCATTCAATCCTATTCCCAACCCACCGGGGAATCCCATGCCTTGGTAAGAGTGTGAACTCACCTTGGTTTGCTCGGTATGCTAAAGGAAATACACGCTCACAAATAATCAGTCACGACCTATAGTACGCACGTATATATATACAATCAGTTTCGTTCGTAATGACTCGTATGCAAATCTAACATCACATAGTGCTTGGCAGTTAACATCATGTACCACGTAAAACAGTTAATCACATTCATACCATTCATGTTTCACATAAACGCTTTCTCAGTTTAATCTAACAATATCATCCACTAACATAACTAACGGTGTTAAGGGGTTTAACGAGGTTATCGCACTTAACTGGATTTATACACTTTACATAGTTCACATGCATAACAGAGTTAATCAGAAACATATCACAGTTAACACACATAACATCGTTAACATAACAGAGTTAATATACTTAATATAATCAACCTGCTTAACAGCATTAATACACTTAACAGGATTAGCAGATTGGACATAACAAGGTTACTGTATTAAACTTGGAATAAATCACAACAGATGAATCAGTTATTGGCGAAATCACTTAGAGCCGAAAACACTTTGGGCCGAAATCACTTTGGGCCGAAATCTCCTTTTTGGCGAAAACACTTGGGTGACGAAATCCCAAGGTGTTTTCGTTGAGGTGGGGGGGTTTTCGTTGGGATACATCATCATCAATATCAATTAATGATCAGTAACATCAACATCCCTAAACTAGCTACCATCACAAATATTCAATCATGCTTTTCTCTTAAAGTCGAACAAAACTCATACTACACATTCAACCTATGCTACTCGACCCAACTGAATCTCTTGTCATAAATTCTGAGTTTCACAGTCACATGCTATGCACATCATCATTACACCCTATAACTAACATAGCCACAGTGAGTAACACAACTGATCGTACCTGTCATGCATTGTTATATTATAATCGGTTTACTTACCAAAGACATACATCGAAAACCACCACCATACATAGAATCAGATTAAAAGAAAAGACAATCACATGCTATTATGGTGCAGTCCAAACGGAATTGATTTAATATCATAGTTGTCGGCCATCATTCTAATGAAATATCATTTAACTATTGTCCTATACTACTGTTTCAGCCCATGTGATTATCTGTTTCCTTTTGACTTTGAACATATCTACTATATATATCGAACATGCCACCCATAGACTACTCATAATAATTGTTTAGTAACAAAACAATGATTCATCACCTACCCACTCAATCATCAACACAACCAGAATCATCTTTCATTAACATACCATATACATGTCAGATCATCAACATACAACACCATTCAAATCACATGATCATAATCGTTATGTGCTAACAGTTAATTCACAGCGCCAACAAATAATAAATCTTGTTTTAAATCAACCAGTCATCAATAGTTGATTGCTAACCTTAACAGAAGGAACAATAAGTCGATCGATGTACGGGTTCGAATGTTCAAGGATGCCGTCGAGTTTCAAAAGAGAGCGAGAGAGAATGAGAGGTGAGGTGATTAGGGTTTTACCAATGACAGTTTTCGTGTAGAGGTTATAATCAAAACACTATCTCATATGCTACTGGGCCAAAGGCCCATCATGTTGTCGCCGGCCTGATACTAGGCGAAAACACCAAGGTGTTTTCACCAAATGGTGTTTTCGTGGGGTGAGGGTATTGGCCAAGATTTCACTTTATTTTTGCAAGATATGTATACATATACATACATAAAATACACATAACAATCACACTTATATAGCACCTCAAATAAATATAACATACACTTGCAATTAAGTACAAATTTAAATCGAATAGAAACCTTGAAAACTCGGGTTGTCACATTATCCCCAACTTGAAAGAAATTTCATCCCGAAATTTAGCGTGCGGTTACTGAGGAAGCTAGTTGTGTTGTGTAGTTTACTGGTTTTCCTGGGGTGTCACATTCTGATAGTTCATTCATGATGTTAGCATACATGAAGAAACACACAAAATTCTAAGTTAAAAATTTGTAAACTAAATTTCACAGAATCACAGAATGGCAATCAGAAAAATTAAGTATTTAAAAATACTTAATTGGCTTAAATCAGTGGTTCTGATACCACATTTTTCTGTCACGGCCCCCGTCCTGGTTTTACCCGGTCCAGGAGCCGCGGGACAGAAAAACTCGTGGTATTTATTATCTGATTTGACAGCGGAAGTTTTAACAGGATCTTTAAACTTGAAAATGCCCGATTATTTTATTTCATAATCTGGGATGAACCCCGGAATTTACAATAGAGGAATTTCATGAGGAAATTCCCTGTTATACAAAACATGTTTATTTATTTAACTGAGCCACCCTTCAAGCTTGATTAGTGCTCCGTAGCACTTTTCCTTGATTCACATGAGGTCGCCTAAAACATGTTTTAAAAATATTTTTGTCAGCGGGGAAATACTGGTGAGTCACTCAAAGTTAATAAAACGACACCTAGCTATCAATTACAGCATAAGAGCGATTACAATGGCTTTTATCTTATTTTTATCTGGCGCCGTGTCACACCCTGGTGATGATGGTCATACCACTATTGGGTCCTTTCACCCAAGTAGTGATGATTATCACTGTTAGGATTTATTAGCCTAACCGTGAGAAATTAGTAATGTGCATAATACCCCACTTGCCAGTGATTCAAGATGACCACGACTTAATCCCTGTAATTATAACTTTGAAAATAATTTGAGGTATTGTAAAATACTTTTGAGAAAAAGAGAATGACTCACCTTACAAGTTTAAACGGGCAGAGTTTAGCCTATTGATAAGCCTGATAACCTAATTTAAACAACAATGCACACGACTAGGTCAGTAACTTAATACAGCATTTACGATAACTGACGAGATACAAACCCTCACAACGAATGACAAAGTGCAATACTTAAACATCCATCGAATTCAAGACGAATGATAAAGTATAGCCCTAATGTGGGTAGCACTTAAACATCCACCGGATAGTTCCAATCGATCGGACATTGAATCGTAACAGCGATCGAGTTAATACCCTGTATCGTGGCAGCGTTTCAATACCTTAAAACTTTGAATTTAGGTAGTATACTTCGTTTTTGATTGAAATTTTCGAGCACAGGTGAATGTCCCATGCACAGGCAACTTATAGCCAAAATTTGAGTTTTACGCGGCCTGCGTAAGACTTAATAAGAGCCTACGCGGCCCGCGTGGCCACCTAGTCTACGTGTAGGGCTGGGGTGTCACGAGTAGGTGTGCCACGAGTAGGTGTGCCAGATGGACAACACGTGGTCCGGCATGCTTATCTGGTCAACCTTAAGTTGACGCGGCCCGCGTAAGCATAAGCTTACTCTTACGCGGCCCGCGTGAAACCCAGAAATCTTGATTTCTTGGTTTTTCATGTATGTTAGGGTTTCAGGGGTCCGGGTTTTAACTTACGGGTCGTTTAGGGACATTTTTGGCAGTCCTTACAATCGAGTTAATACATTATCAGAAATGGATGCTGAACTAGAAAGACAATTAGGTAAGACAAATGCATTTTCATAGATCATTAAATAAATAAAATAAACTTGTGGTTAAATTCTTTGATTTCAACAGAAAGTTCAGTGAATCTGAAGATGGTTTTAAGAAGACAAAGGAATGAGATGATTAAAGAATTGCTTGTAGGTTTGTAATAAAACACATCATAAAGTTAGATGTTTACACATGTGTAAATAGTCATAGTTAATATTGAAATTTGTGTAATTAAGGCACCTACACATGTGTAAATAAGTTGTTTACACATGTGTAAGTAAGCTGTTTACACATGTGTAAGTAGGCTGTTTATACATGTTTTTAACTGCTTTCTATTGTTTTAACAGAAAAAAAGGAAAAACAGATGGTGAAAAAGGTTGCTGAAAAACAGACAAATAAACTCGAAGTTGCCACATGTGAAGGTTTGTAATATAAAAAATATATAATAAAAGTTTACACATGTGTAAATAAGATGTTTACACATGTGTAAGTAATCTGTTTACACATGTGTAAACATGTGTAAATAAGTTGTTTACACATGTGTAAATAAGATATTTACACATGTGCAAGTAATCTATTTACACAAACATGTAAAAGTGTAATCTGTTTACACATGTGTAAATAAGATGTTTACACATGTGTAAGTAATCTGTTTACACATGTGTAAACATGTGTAAATAAGTTGTTTACACATGTATAAATAAGATGTTTACACATCTGTAAGTAATTTGTTTACACATGTGTAAACATGTGTAAATAAGTTGTTTACACATGTGTAAATAAGATATTTACACATGTGTAAGTAATCTATTTACACAAACATGTGAAAGTGTAATCTGCTTACACATGTGTAATTAATCTGTTTACACATGTGTAAATAAGATGTTTACACATGTGTAAGTAATATGTTTACACATGTGTAAACATGTGTAAATAAGTTGTTTACACATGTGTAAGTAATCTATTTACACAAACATGTGAAAGTATAATCTGTTTACACATGTGTAAATCATCTTGGTTAGCATTGAATCAGAGTGATCAATAAATTTACACAAATGTAAATCATCCTGGTTAGTAATGAATTTGAGTGATTAGTCAATCTACACATGTGTAAGTAATCTAAGTTGATGATTAGTGATTAAGATGTTTACACAAACTGCTACTAATGCATATTACTTAACAATGTGGTTTAAAATAGTTTTGTGTATAATTTGAAATAGGAGGCAAAACGAGGAAAAGAAAAGAAGCGGTTACGAACAAGGCAACAAATCAAAAAAAAGAAGACTGCTAAAGCGGTTACGAAGAAAGCGAAGATTACAAAAACTGCCAAATCCACCAAAAGGAAACCGAAAACAAATGTTAGGGAGCCTTTACTTTTCAAAATAAGAACAAGATCATCCCCAAGAAAGATGTACGAATGTTTATATGCTTTGACTGAAAAACAAAGGAAAATAGTCTGCAAAATGGGATTTGGCAAAATACTGTCATTAAAGATTGATACAATCCCAGGAAAGTTGGCTCACTTTGTGGTTGACCAGTTCGATCCAAACACAATGGAAATAAAATTTGTAAGGATAGCTATCAAAGTAGACGAAGAAGCAATTCACCAGCTGCTTGGTCTTCCAAATAGTGGGTTCGATTTGACAGCCGTTACCCCACCCAAAGAGAACACGGCACTTGGAAAAGCTTACAAAAAAAGGCATGATAACAAGTTGACAATTAAAGCAAAAAAAAATTGTCGAAAATATATCTTTTGGAGAAGATAAGGAGGGTTTGATGTTCAAGCTTGATTTCATTGTTTTGTTCATCAACACAATGGTCGAATGCCGTATTAACAAATTATGCAAAGCTGGAATTGTTGACCTACTAAATGAAGATATGGACTTCTCAAAGATAAATTGGTGCAAATATATTGTACACATTATAAAAAGATGTAAAAAGGTGTGGGTACCAAGGGACCTTTCTTCCTTTTTTCGTGGCGCACTAACTATTTTAACGGTATAACTTCATTCTTATACAATTTATATTTTACATTGTACTATGATAAAAGCAGTAATAATAAGTATTTGAAAACTGTTTTGCAGCTCTTATATGTAGATAGTGTGACATCTAAAGGAATTAATGAAGAGCGAACATGTTCGGCACTGGAATATTGGATGTCGCAAAGGCTGCAGCTGAGAGAAGACATGGAGATTGAACAAGGGGGTTTGGAAGAGGAGATTTCAGGGGGTTATTTGTTACTGAAGAAAGTTTTGATTCTGAGCCAAGTGAAGAAACCAACTCCGAGAACACAGAAAGTGAAGAAACTGAAGAAAGTGAAGAAAGCGGACCAAGTTTGACAGATCCAAGCAGCTTGGAGGTATTTGACACAACTGAGTGATAAATGAAATGCACATTTTTCTGTTTAAAGTTATAGTGTCAGATAATCAGGTGTGCCGAAATCTCTGATTAAATGACCAGAATTAGACATAGCCTGCCAAACCAGTTCGTGACTTCATATTTAAGAAACTTACACATGTGTAAAACAGAAACTGAGAATTTACACATGTGTAAAACAGATGTTTTTTTTTATTTTTTCTTTATAATGGCATGTAAAACAAATGACTTAAGTATTTTTGGCATTTATCACTTTGACCAGGCACACTTTAGAGAGGTTGGTACACATTACTACTGGATTAAAACGCACAAGGAGAATTTCGAGAAAGCAGTAGAAAAGTTGTTGGCAAGCTTCCCAAAAAGGGAGGGAGTAAAAAATTTTGTAGAAAGTTACAATGAAAAGCTCAAAAAGCTTTTCAATCAAAAAGAAGATGAAACAACACCGCCTACACCACAAACAACAACAACAAATGATCAACCTCTTGAAGTAGCTGTACCAAAAGAAACTGAAGCTCAAACACCTATGCAAAAGGTTGATCTCGATGGAACAGAAGACAAAAGCAAGTCAAATCAGATAGTATCGAGTCAACCGAGTTTCAGTTTAGGAATCAGCCCTATACAAGCTCAAACACCTATGCAAAAGGTTGATCTCGATGGAACAGAAGACAAAAGCAAGTCAAAGAAGATAGTATCGAGTCAACCGAGTTTCAGTTTAGGAATCAGCCCTATACAAGTTCAATGTGAAAAAGTGGATGCTGAAAAGCAAAATGCGGAGGATGTAACGAAGAGACCGCATAGAATCAAGCATCCAACATATGCATCCAAATCTCCGTATTTAGTAAGAGTAGTTGACATTTGCAAACCGTTAACCAAAGATGAGTTGAAGATCTGGGATTATTTGATGGAAGGTTCTGAGAAACAACAACTGTAAGCATTTTATCAGTTCTAAAATACGCTAGATTGAATATTTTATACAAGTTTTAACATCACATTGTGAAACTTTGGATATAGGATTCAAGAAGACAACTCTGAAAAGGAATATGATGGTGATACGGAAAAAGATGCATCCAAATTATGTCAGGAAGCAATGGAGATTGAAACTAATTTCGGGTATGCATAATCAATTTTAATCAATTATATTAAAGCTATATGTATACTTTTTGGATGGATATCCTATGACAGGGATGATGTGTTCGAGAGTGCTTCTGGAATTGCAACAAAAAAGTTTTTGTTAAGATCTTTAGAACCAGGTCAGACATTGCTAAGCAATGTCATAGACTGTTCGGTTGCAGTTTTGAATCATGATGAAGAATTACGAAGCCCAGGTTCAGATAAGAGACTTTTTTGTGATACAAATGTAATGGTAAGTTAAATGTTTTTACTCGTTTTGTATAACGTTATCTTAAACCAAGAAAATAGTTTAGAATAATAATACTTTTGTCGATGGAGACTATAGGTATTCTTGAACACAAAAAAATGGATGAAGCTAGACGACTAGATATGATTGCATCAAGCATTAAGGAGTTGTTAAAAGGATCAGAAGATAAACCGAATTTAAAGGCTTTTAGAGTGGTGTTAATTCCGATCGCTGAGAATGGCCACTACTACCTTATATGTTTTGATTTTAAAAATCCAGCAATTGAAGTTATTGACAACATTCATGAAACCAAAAGCTTTGTTGGTCTGCAAGATAATGATGACTACAATAAGAAAGATATCATGCTGAAAGTGGTAAGTCTTATCTAAAATATGTGATTCGAAGTTGTGAATCTGGTAACATGCATACTATTCGGATTTGATTGTAGCTATTTATGATAAATATCTTGCTTGAAATTTGTGATTAATATTTAAGTTCAATATATTTGAATCGATGGTCAGTTGTGATTTATCTCTAATAATGAATACAGATTCCTGTCATGTACTTTTTGTTTGATGAAAGAAGTAGTTAGGGCTTTAATTGAATTAGTTTATGATTTTTCCGAATACTCAATGTTAGATCTTTGGTTCAGATGCGTTTCTGATTTGTTTCTGTGAATTGAACGGATATTTATGTGAAAAGAATTAGTTTTTTTGATTTGTCAAAGATATAAATAATAAAACTTACAAACTCTCTTTGTTGAAACAGAAACACATGTTTGTAGCCTACCTAAAAGCAATGCGTAATGCAAAATGGAAACAAATGAAATACGTGGAACCTAAAAAACTGAAGCTGAATTGGCAAACAAAGAAAAACAGCATAGACAAGGAAAGCGGTGTCAAGAACTAGGAATGTGGATTCAAAACAGAAAAAAGCAACAAATAGGACGCACAAATTAGCTTGCTTAGACAAAAGTACGCTGCAAAGATTTTGCTTTCGAAAGCAAATCTTCATAGAGATACTGTGATCCAGAAAACTAGTTGATATTTTGAACCATTTGATTTAGGTTATCGGTCCTACCAAACAACTTTCTTTGGCTATGTTGATCTGCTTTTAGTGACTTCTTGATGATTTGTAAGTGTACTTGAACTGATCAGTACCCCCTATTCCAGTTGAACTCATAGTTTAGAAGATTTAGTGACTTGTTGATGATTTGTAAGTGTACTTGAACTAATAGTTTTGAAGATTTTGTTGAACTGCTAGTTTTGAAGATTAGTGACTTGTTGATGATTAGGAATTGATCTCGAATTATATCCCAGCATCGACATACCCCATTAACCTGCTTGGGTAAAGCGTAATGAGGTCGATCTTGTTCCTTATGTGTTGAAGTTTAACATTCGGGAATTGATTGAGACGTCTGTTGAATGCTCGGTTACCCACTTGTGGTGAACCAAACATGAAAGCTGTAACTGGGACGTTTGTGATACCGTTTTCCGCTAGATCAAAGGCGGAAAATGTCGCTAAACTTGCACCCCAACCTGAATAAGACTAGACTATGTTTCGACTTTATACCTTAATACCAAACCAATGATTTTGAGCTTATGAGTGATCAAACGGAACGTGTTCAACAGGACGAAACTTACTCGCCGGCTGCTACAACGTAGACTGCAACTTAAACGATTTTATGAAAATGAGATGGAGGTTTCTGTGGTAATAGAATGAGATGGTGGGGTGGTATAAAACTGAAGATCTCATGGATTTTTGCATGCCGCTTCTTACTCATTCTGGTGAAAGTGTTGAACTAGTGATTAGACCAATAAAAAGTCACTGGTATAACTTATTTTATTATTATAGTTGCAAAAACTTAATTCTATAATTCGACTAGAATAAGTTAACCGAACCAAACCTAATCACACCAAGAGAATTGCATTCGACTCTTATTCCATTCACGCTCGCACCATCTAACTGGACCACAACCGCAACTAGTTGGGTGGCTTTAGATGCAAACAATGGTCAGATTCTGTGGACCACAACTGACCCAAGCAACGACTCGGCTGAAGGACCAGTGTCAATAACTAGGGGTGTCATGTTTGCAGGCATTGTATGAACAAGAAACTTACACATATGTAAAAACCCTTAACATATGTAAATCATAAACAAAAAAAGTCGAACTGAACACTTACACGTGTGTAAAACAGAAACTTACACATGTGTATATTAAAATACTGAAATAAAAAAATATAAAACTCTAAAATCCAACATCAAAACTAAAAGAATTTAAAAGAAAAACTTCATTCACCATCACTATCTTCGTGGCTATCCTCATCGCTATCTTCATCGCCATCTACATCGCTATCTTCATCACTATCTTCATCGATATCTTCATCATTTTCTTCATCATTATCTTCGTCACTGTGACTTTGTTTACGTTTTTGTTTTTTCTTTTTTTTTTTGTAGGACAGTTACGAGAATCATGGTAGGCACGTTTTCCACACAATTTGCAATTCCTTTTTTTCTTCTTGCTCTTAACCTTGGCTTTCTCTCCCGGGCCAATCAAATGACGAGATGTCCCACATCCTTTATTCCTAATACCTTGGGGAGCCACAAAAGAAACACTATCAGGTTGTGATTCTCCAACCAATTCTTCAAAGACACCACCTTTATTCTTAGAACTTGGATCAGTTGAGACCTCTTCAAAAATTTTGTTCTTAATAGCCTTGATTTGTTCCACAAACCAAGCAAGCTGTACTGAATCACCCCGTAATCGATCACCACACTGCTGAGCTAAATTCAGCGCCTCTGACCTAAGCTTAAAGCTTTCTGAGCTGTCAACACCATAACGGAATTCAAGGTTGAACACTTTCTTAGGCAATGCATCTTTTTTCCACCTTGGAGCTATATACTTGTCAGGAATTTTGTTTATGCCTCGAAATCGGAATGCAGAAAAAACATGACGACATAGATATCCAATGTGTGTAAATAACATACATGAGCATGTAACTGAGTTATCACTCAGATTGATCTTAACCTGCAAATATAATAACTCTCTATTATGACAATTCGATAATGGTATATATCTAAACAAATGAAGAATAAAGCAAAAATAAAAATATGAAATAAACAAAATTACCGTGTAATCACCAATAACAGTCCCTTTTCAAAGTGAGAAACCGTATAATGTTCATAACCATCAACAACATCAGGTCTACCATTCATACATGATAATAAGGATTTAGATATCTCCTTTTGGACCTCCTTAAAAATGCTTCTAGTGTATACAAGTGCTGCATGTGCTTCTATAGGTAACGGATCAGTGGATAAGGCGGCAGATGTTGATTCGGTTTTATGCTCAGAAACCCGTTGCCGGTAGCGTTGACCATCAATTGCTATGTCAAAACACAAAATAAACTGAACCAAAGTATTCGATGCACTAGAGTTTACCTTAAAAAGTGCGTTTGAACTTTCGCATCTAGACGTTGTTTTCATTAAACAGCACATTGGTATGTCCCTAAAATAACCTGGGACGCACTGATCTCTAATAGAAAACATATCAGACAACCACTTGTGATGCTGCAAGTTGCAATCATTTATCAATACCTCCCATCGCTTCTCAAACGTGGCAGGAGTGATAAAAACATTCCAGACCAACTTATGTATATGTACCCTCAAGTTGGTATTCTGTAACACATCACCATCAATCTGTAGATACAATTTTTAAAAATAAAATACCATTATTACACACGTTTAATAAAAACACAGAAACTAGAAAAACATAAATACACATGTGTAAAACTGACAAGATTAATTATTTTTAAATTAAATGTACCTTATGAGGAAGTTTATCCATAATATGCCACATACATAGACGATGGACAGATTCATTGAAAGCTTTAGCTATGGCTTGTTTCATTGTCGGGTCTTGGTCGGTTAACACTAGCCTCGGTTGTTTACCTGAGAATTATAAAACAAAGTTACGCTATTCTTATGGTGTAAAACATAAACTTTGTGAAGCAAAGTTACACATGTGTAAAATAGAAACACTTACCATGTGCTTCAAGAAATTGTTCCAACATCCATGTGAACGACTCAATAGTTTCATCATAAAGAAGAGCAGCCGCAAATGTTACGCAATTCTGATGGTGATCAACCCCCGTAAAAGGAACAAAAATCATATTATACATACAACATAATGATAAATAAAAAATCAAAAAATACACAACTGAAAAAAGAAAAAAAAACAAAGAAATTCTTACTGGTTTGTACTGTAGGTGGCATCAAAAGCTAACACTTCGCCAAAAACTCTGTAATTGCACTTCATAACCTCATCTGCCCAAAATAAGGACCTAAGCTCTCCACGTCGAATTATGTAATGGCAATAGTAATTTTCTAAATTAACTTTATGTTTATCCATCATATTTACAACCATTTGAGCATCTCCTTTACCAATGAAAGCTCTTAAATCCTTGCTGAAATTTTTATATTCTATCCTGGTACCACGGACATTGTGTTGTTGTCCCCCTTTCAAAACAGTTTGCATCTTAAAGGCAGTTGACGGGCCAACTTTAGCTAAACTTAGCCTATGAATGAAATCTTGGTCGCTAAATTCTAGTTGCCGCCTCTTGTGCGTCAAATCCATGTTCTCAATTGAAACTAACGGGTGATTATGAGACTCAACAAATTCATATAACCATAAACCAGGATAACCCTTGAAAACTTTAACCTTTATTTTAGCTTTACAGTCTGAAACCTTGTAATTACTGCTACGAGGCAACTTGGAAGATGACTTTAAAAGCATTGAATCAACATTTTGGTAATTGGGCTTTCCCGATCTACTACAAACAATATACCTAAGTGTAACTGTCACACCCCCAAAATTCACCATGCGGAGTATAACCGCTTGGAGGCGTGACATGACCAGGATCGAGCCACCAATCATATTGAATAACATAATTAAGTAAATAAAACCAACCACAATACGATTGGTGACCAAAAGGAAGTAACCGACTTAATGTTAACAGCGGAAGCATAAAACGTAAGTCTAAAACATAGGTTTAATAAGTTCAAAAGGACTTAAATATTAAGCACGGAACATAACAGTCTGTATCCCACAACGGCCCCCTCCTCGTGCAAGCTCCATAAGCATCTAGCGACCTGTAAGGCATGTAACAACGAGTCAACAACAAAATTGAGTGAGTTCACGGTTGGTTGTTTAGTTTTAAGTTGTTTCTGAAAACGTGGTTTGACTTTCGTTGGCTTATTTGCCGTGGGGGTTACCCCGTAGTTGAAAGTATGTTTAACCAGTTCCTTTTATTACCCAAACCATATCCATAATCAGTGGGGAGTTTCCCCATGTGAACCACTAGACCGATATCGACAACTGACGAACAATAGTTGTGCCCTACGTCAATGTTCTATTATCATTGACAGTTTGCCATAGTCCATTAGTACACGCCCGTTTGGACGACACGGTGTGAGGTTTGTTAAACCTAATAGCGCTATTAACTAATGACCTACTCGCCATTGGCCTCGGCGATTAAGTCGATATAAATTGAGGGACTTCATGATAGAGTTTTGTCTAGTAAGTTTTAAGGTTGTTGTCCTACCCAAGGAGGACGAACGTACGTATTCTCCCTAAAGAGAATACGCAGGATTAATTTTGGCATCCTACCCAAGGAGGATGGCCATACATATCCTACCTAAGTAGGATATGTAGATTCCGTTTTAATTCTTTAACCCATTCCCAAACAACCGGGAATCCCATGCCTTGTAGAAAGTGTGAACTCACCTCGGTTGCTCTGTTTGACTCTCAAAAATAGCTAACAGTCAAGGTCGGTCAATCACGTCCTAATATGATTACCAGTTAGTCATTTAGTGGTTTTCAAACAGAGCACAAAGTTCCTACACGTATCTATCACATAACATGCATCACTTTAACGGTTTATGCCCATATAAGCTTCCCATCTATTCCCGTTCATAAGAAAACATACGATATTGCACATAACACTTTTATTTACATATAACATGTTAGATTATTCCCAGATAACCTACCCGACATTTAGACCCGCAAATCACTACTTATGTCTTTTCAGCTTTAACCTTCAAAACTGGGCTGTTTTCGGGGATTTTAATAAAATAGTTAACTTGTTCCAAAAATTCCCAACTTTTTACAGAATGTCTTAAACGATCCAAATATTATTGTGTAAAAATCTCGGGATCCAATTCATCACCAATATTTTATAAAAAATCATTTTCCGGACTGCACTCGGATTTATCTTTTTCTGACTGCAGTCCACGGAATATTTATTTGAAATTCATCGAGAGTCCGATTTACAAAACTCCAGTGAGAGAATTACAATTACATCGGTGGTCATCTACACTACAAATTTCATGATCTAACTCTACACAGAATTCAAGTTATGACGGAAAACAGAACGCATATTTTCAGCAGTAAAAATGCAGCTCTAGCTGCTGTTACAAAACGACACTTTAAAAATAGTAAACGAAGTCCAAAAATTATGATTCCAGTGCCATTAGAACCGTATTTCATAATACATAAATCTACACTTCAGAAAATACATTTTTCGCTTTATTAGGGTCCGGTTACAGCCAACTGAAGTTGGCTGTAATCACCAAACAGCCAACTGTTTTCAGCTTTTAACATTCTAAAGGGTGTTATATTGGTTCCGTTAACATGCTTAGTGATCAACAACATTTCTAGTACTCAATATTAACAAGTAAATCAGCAAGTAATCAGCAACATATCCAAACAACTTCATACTAACATTATTACATCATGTTTAATCTTTTTAATGTTCTTGTTTCTTTAGTGATTTGAACATACTAAACATACTACAACTTGTAACCAAGAAACAAGATGAACAAGGGTTTGTCAAGAGCTTACTACTAGCACAAGGCTAGGGTAGGATCTAGTGATGAAGATGACGAGAAAAGATGATGAAGAAGCAAGAAACAAAACCCTTTTGAAGCTCTACAAGTTGCAAGCTTCCTTGTACCACCTTAAGGTCTTGAATGGAATACTTTAATGGAAGAGGATGGTTGTGAAGTGGTGTGATGGGGGCGGATGTGGATGACCGAGAGGAAGGGAGAGAGAGAGATGAGAGAGTTGGAGTGAAGTAGTGAATGAAATGATATGGTGATCTTGGTGCCCATACTTATAATCTTCATCCATCATATTTTGTTCATTCATAGAAGCAAGCAATCCAATCAAAAATATATGATAATCTTTGAAGGCATGGTGGAGATTTTTGTGGGTCCACTTGGGGACCGATTCAGTTAGGGGGGGGGGGGTTGGTTGCAAGTTTTGTAACTAAGTTGCAATTCCAAGTTAGATCTCAAGTGTATGCTTATATGTGTTATTTACTAGAGAAGTTAGTGGGTGTTAGGGTGTTCGGGGATCATGCCTAGTCAAAAATAAATACAACAATGTATTTGACAAATATTTGGTGTCCCGGGTAATGTCCGGTTGTTTGGTTTGATACCGGTTCATTAAAGTGTTTAATTATTCCATAAAGTGTCTATTATATATATTTTTGTAACACTTTTAATTCCTAACACATAGGAGAATATTCAGGACCATTTAGTCAAGTTTTCTGCACAAGCCTAGTACGTTAACAAACACATGTAAGTATGACACAGTAATCAGGAAACAGTTAAGTAATTCAACACAGTCACCAAGCACTTTAATTAACATTTAATAATCGTACGGATACATGTAATTACGAGGGTTGTCACATTCTCCCCCTGTTAAGAAAATTTCGTCCCGAAATTTAGCACATGGTTACTGAGGAAGCTAGTTAAGTTGCGGTGTTTACTGGTTTTCCTGGGGTGTCACATCATCCCCCCGTTGATTTGGAATTTTGTCCCGAAATTCTGCAGTAGCTTCAGCCTCAGTAGTGGTTGCACTTTTCTTAAACAACTGGGGATACTTGAGTTTCATTTGGTCTTCTCGTTCCCAGGTATACTCTGGGCCATGACGGGAATCCCAACGAACTCAGACGAGAGGTATCCTAGTGCGCTTGAGAATTTTAACATCTCAATCCGTAATCTCTACTGGTTCTTCGACGAATCGCAGCTGGTCGTCGATAGTGAGCTCCTTGAGAGGAACTATGAGGGTCTCGTCTGACAGACACTTCTTCAGATTCGACACATGGAAAACATTGTGAACTCCGCTGAGTTCTTCAGGTAGATTCAACTTGTAGGCGACCTTGCCAATTTTCTCAATGATTTCGAACGGTCCGACATAACGCGGATTGAGCTTGCCTCGTTTGCCAAAACGAACTACACCTTTCCAAGGTGAGACTTTAAGTAGCACTCTATCCCCAACCTGGAACTCGAGTGGTTTCCTTCGCTGATCTGCATAGCTTTTCTGACGGTCCCGATCTGCCGCCATTCGCTGTCGTATCTGAGTAATCCTTTCTGTTGTATCTACTACGAGTTCTGGGCCAGTGATTTGACTGTCACCAACTTCTGCCCAACAGAGAGATGATCGGCATTTACGTCCGTACAATACCTCAAACGGAGGGGCCTGGATGCTGGTGTGGTAGCTGTTGTTATACGAAAACTCCACTAGTGGGAGGTGCTTTTCCCAGCCATTACCAAAATTGATTACACATACCCTAAGCATGTCTTCAAGGGTTTGGATGGTGCGTTCAGATTGCCCATCCGTCTGCGGATGATATGCCGTGCTCATATCTAACCGAGAGCCAAAGGACTTGTGCATAGCTTTCCACAACTTAGATGTAAAACGTGATTCACGATCAGAAATGATGGAGGTTGGCACTCCGTGCCTTGATACCACTTCCTTTAGGTAGATGTCTGCTAGAGTAGAAAACTTGTCGGTTTCCTTGATAGCCAAGAAGTGTGCAGACTTAGTCAGTCGATCCACGATCACCCAAATGGTATCATTTCCGCGTTGGGATCTAGGCAGGCCAGTAACGAAATCCATGGAAATTTGCTCCCATTTCCATTTAGGTATCTCTGGTTGTTGAAGTAGGCCTGATGGTTTCTGATATTCGGTCTTGACTCTCGCACAAGTCAAGCATTTGCTAACGTAGGTTGCTATGTGGGCTTTCATACCAGGCCACCAGTACGTAGTCTTGAGATCGTGGTACATCTTATCTGAGCCAGGATGTACCGAATAACGAGACTTGTGCGCTTCGTCCATCACAAGCTCGCGCAGGTCTCCATACAGTGGAACCCAGATGCGTCTGTTTACATAGTAGGCACCGTCTTCCTTTTGTACTAACCGTTTCTGTAACACCCCATGTTTTCACAAGTCAAGTCAAAGTCAAGGTCTGAGTCAACGACCGATTTCGCGCAACTTGACTTGTAGAAATTTCTTTATTTTAATTGCATTATGTGGAGTAAGTGTCGTTAATGACAGTAATCGAATTGTGTTAATCGTTATTCAACCGATCTACGACTGTGAACTATAGGAAGTAACAATGCGATAAAGTTAACTAATCACTAATCAAGCTATGCTAGTCGAAACGACATCGAATCGCAACTCGAACTAGGTATTTTACTTGTTGTTTATACGTGTGTGTGTGTGCCTTACGTGTTACCTGTACATGTTTATTTATGTTGTGTTGTGGTAATCAAGCGAACTCAATCGAACTCGAAATCTAACTCGAAGGAAATCGAACTCGAACTCGAATCACGATCGAACCATGATAGATAGTGGAAACTAGATTACGCAAGGTACGAAGTAGTTGGGACTGAAAGTAATTTGACTAGGAAACCCTATCGAATCGCTCGCAATCGGAACCGAAACGTCAAAGATCGTCGCACCAAACACACCACCCAGGCGCCAACCGGCCGGATGGCCATCCGCACGGGTAGCCGCCTGGGGAAGTGATAAGTGCCATCCGACCAGGATTGCTATCCGCCCGACCGACCATCCGGGCGATGTGCAATCCGGACGGATAGCACTTTCCTCTTTTGGCATCCTATAAATACACGGGTCACTCTCCAAACTTTCCACTTTTGGAAACCTTCTGTCCGAACAGCTCATGTTCTTCACCTTTCCTTCGATTTCTCTCAATCCAGGTAAGATCTAGCCCTAAATCTTGTACTTTCTTGATCTATACGCACTTCTACACCTTTCTATCTTTTAAATATTAATTTTTAACCGTGAAATCATCAAGATTTGAGGTATTCTAGGATGAAGTCATCATGAAGTTCCCATGAACTTCAAGTTTGACCTCATTCCACCAAGAATAACTCGGATCTGAACGGTTTCCACAAGATTTCACAACGACTTCGCATAAATCTGAACTTTTTCAAAAAGGATAAAAGAGTTGAAAGAAATAAACACAAGATTTCTCCTTCTTTTACACTCGAAAACGATAAGAATCGGATCAGTTCTAGTCTTCTACTCAATATTAGTGATGCACTAGTCCTAAATCCGGATTCTACCCGTGAGACACCTGATTTCGGGTTAGACCAGAATGACCGTTCTGAGCCGCCGACCGGCCAAGCTGGGGTGATTCCTGGCCGGCTTAGTCATGCGGGTAAGAATACAATTCCGATTGGTTGACACGTAATCAGAACATCTCGATAAAACGACAAAAGCGACCAAGGGTAGACGAATGGAACAACCAGAACGAGATACTGTCCGAACGGACTGATGTCCGCACGGACAGGCTCTCCGGACGGGTTGCCATCCGGACGGACTACACTTGGGACCCATATCCAAACAAGGTTTGAGTATCGACGAATGAATAATCCGCACGGATGACCCTCTGAATGGATTACTCTTCGGATCATGAGATACTAAGACCTTAAACAATTTCCAACATGTTCATTAACAGGGCTGCCACCCGATCGGATAACCCATTCGACCGGATGACACTTTCACCAAGTGACTCACCATTGAAGTCGTTGTCCGCACGGACTACCATCCGGACGGATTGTCGTCCGCTCGACCGACTTGAAGGATAGAGATACTTAAACGTTTTCTAAATACTACAACAAAAACTTCAAAGGACAAGCCATCATACACAAACACATCCTTAACGCTACGTTACCAAATCTATTCAGGTTAACCGTACTCGCTAAAAGCGCTCCCTTCAATCCATTAATCGCTGTGAGTATACTCGATCCCTTTTTGCTTTAAGCACTTTTGGGTGTTACATACATTACGAATATTCAAACTACAACTATCACACTACTCAAACTATTTGAACGCTAACCCTTAATGCATGTTATACGTGGCTTATGAATGCTTGTTGTTATGTTTACACATGGAATGTTGTCTACCTGCCTTAGCAACGATAGTACTATAGTTTGGACTCAGCACCCGTTCACACGGGGGTTGTTAAGGATCTTTTACTTGCATGGATTACAGTGGTAATCATGTATTGCAAACTGCCTCGGGCAGTCAACCCGCAGTCATTGGTATCGATGGATCTATGTCAATAACTAACGTGCTTCATTTCACTATGTGTACGTGCTGGTTATGCGTAAAAGAATTCGAACTCTATATGCTATTATCAAACTTGTATGCTCACCTTTACATTATATGTATTGACTTTATTTTAACGTATGTGACAGGTGCTTAGGAAGTTTACATGCTTAGCACGCTGTGAACTTGAGGCTAGGAAAGGTCTAGGATGCTCTCTGCGCTGTGATGAAATCCAAGCTAGGAAAAGGGGTCCTAGAAACCAATAAACAAACTATCTATGTTTAAATCTGAGTTGTCGGAACAGAATATTTGTCTTGATGTTTGTCTGTAATAATTTGTTTACTATTTGAGACATGGTATGGGACATGTTAATTTAAATTGAATGGTAATGATAGTTGTTATGGAAACTTCTGGACAATCTGTTTCGCTCAGTGCCATGCCCCGATGATTCCGCCATCGGTTGGGGTGTGACAGATTGGTATCAGAGCCATAACTATAGGGAATTAGGCAAGACTCGACCTAGTCCGGGTCAAAGTCTTAGATACCTAGACTATAGTTAAGAACCAACAGACCGACTCGAGTACGTTTAGTAGGAATTTCATACGTACTTGTTCTTCACTATCTTTGCCTATACTACACTATTCCTGCACTCGAGTTTTCAACTATGAAAGGGGCAATAAGGTCGAGAATAGGTGTGAAAACCGCAAACTCTCGACTAAAGCTGCTTAATCAACCTGCTTTTAACTACAAACGAGGAGAATTATGCCAAATCCGGAGTGAAATCCATATTTTGATGAATAATCTCCTCAATTTTATCAAAACAGGAACGAAGTTGTTAAGCCAGGGGTGAAACCCTAACCTTGATGACTTGTTCCGCTTTTTATACAAAACTCTCACCAAGGTCTCGACGGACTCCAACGACCTGAAGTCACAATATGACCAACGGGATGTGTGCCAAACGCCCAAGAGTCGAGGCAAGGGCATAGTCCTGAAGGTTGAATGTGCACAACGGATCCTTGTGAATAGTTGAATTACCTTGGTTAGTCGAAGTCTACTAGCCGCAGACAATCTATTTCTCGATTTTTAAGTATTTAGATTCAGAGCCCGCAACTGCCGATTCTGATGATTCGTCGATTTTATGTGCTATTTGTGTGTTTACCTGTTTATGTGTCTAAATTTCGGAGATTTACTCGATTTTGTTTTCACTTCAATCGACACGCACGACTCGCACTGCCCTTCTATCTCAATTCATTAACAAATCGTGAAACTTTGAACGACTTCATGCTACGATATACGCTTGTACCACGCTACTCTCGAGCAATCGTCGACTTTGAATAATAGGTTTCTGTTTTCTGACTGCCTCTAGTGATTAAGTGCGCATGTGTTTCCCAGTTTCTTTACTCTACATGCTTAGGAATTATGTGATTATGTGCTCTACGTGCTTACGTGATTTGTGCTCTAAGTGTTTATGTGGTTATGTGATTAAATGGTTCTGTGACTCGCGTGGTTATATGTCTATGTGTTTACACGGTACGTGCTACTGAGCTTTAGTAGTAGTAGACGTGTGAGGTGAGATTCGAATACAATGTGTTGAGTTCCGTGGCGATGTCTATTGCAGACAATGTCGTCTGGATCCCGTCACGCACTTTCTCGTCAAGAAAAGAGAGACAAATGCCTTGCTTCCATCATCGCTAAGAGTGTGGCAAAGGCCTTGAGTGATGTTTACGAGAATGCCAGCAAATCATCCGAGGAATCGAGAACCGAAGCTCCCAAAACTACCGCAAGGCCTTTCAGTTTCAAGCAATTCAAGTCGTGTGGGCCAAAGGAATTCACTGGCGAAGGAGGTCCAACTGCACTATTCCAATGGTTTGATTCCATTGAGGTCACGCTGCGACAAAGTGGTTGCCCTGACGACCTTCGAACTCTGAATGCTACCGGCGTTTTCCAGTCCCGAGCACTAGACTGGTGGACGGCCAAGAGGAACAAGCGAGGGAACGATGCAGCCTACGGTCTCTCGTGGGATGAGCTCAAGGAAGTTATGCTAGAGGAATTCTGCCCTCCTCACGAACGTCAAAAGCTTAAGATGAATTCTGGCACATACGTCAGCATGAGGGTGACAACGCTGCTCTCACTGCTCATTTTAAACAACTCAGCATCATATGTCCCGATCAAGTCAAGACTCTAGAGATCACCATCAAGAAGTATATCCGGGTACTGCCCGACTGCGTTGCTGATTTCGTGCAAGCGGGTAAGACTACGACGATCGAGGAAACCTATCTGCTAGCCGCTGAGATCAACGACAAGCGGGTCAAGGCTGGTGTCTGGGATAAGACTTCGAAACATCTGCATCAAGCTACCGCTACCGCACCAACTGCTGAACCTACCTCATCAAGCAACAAGAGAAAGAACAGCTCCACCAACAAGAACTGTGCGATTACTGCTGCACCGATTTAAGCTGTACCTGCCCAACAGCGTCAAGTAGCGGCGCCTGTGGCCAATGCACCGCCTGCAAAGCGCGCACACACTGGACCACACCCGCTCTGCCCTACTTGCACCTACCACCACCCGACTGCTATTCAATGCCGCTTTTGTGCTCATTGCAATGTGTACGGCCATTTTACTGCCAACTGCCGTATTCGTCAAGCTCCTGCCAATCAAGCTCTACTCACTGCCCCACAGGCTCAACAAGCTCCTCCGGCACCCGCAGTCAAAGCCAAAGCCTGCTTCGCATGTGGCGACCCGAACCATTTCGCCAACACGTGCCCAAACAGGGTCGTGAAACAGGAGCCTCAGCAATAGCAGCCACAGCAGCAACAACAATAGCAGCAGCAACAACAGGCAGCACGCGCCAGAACTTTCAACCTCAACATGCGTCAAGCCCAGGCCGACAACAACGTGGTCAATGGTACGTTCCTTGTGAATGGTATTTATGCTTCCTGTTTATTTGATACCGGAGCCGATAATTGCTTTGTGTCGTTCGAATTCGAGAGACTCCTTAGTCGTAAACGTTCAAAACTCTCCTCGGCATTTGATGTTGAAGTCGCTACCGGAAGAACCGTCGCTGTCAATTCTGTCATCCGTGATTGTACTCTTGAGCTCAACAATCACATCTTCCCAATCGATCTCATTCCGATGCAACTCGGAAGTTTCGACGTCATAGTAGGCATGGACTTTCTTCGAGAAAACCATGCTGAAGTTGTGTGCTTCGACAAGATGATTCGTTTTTCGCTCGCAAATGGTGACTTATTGTGTGTTTATGACGATACTACTTCAAGAGGACTCAAGCTTATGTCATGCATACAAGCCAGCAAGTATCTCTGCAAGGAATACAGGGCTTTCCTGGCTAACATCGTGGTAGCGGAGAAGGAAAAGAAAGAGAAGAAGGAAGTGAAAGACGTTCCTGTGGTTCGAGAATTTCCTAATGTTTTTCCAGAGGATCTCCCCGGACTACCGCCAAGTCGTGATATCGACTTTCGTATTGACCTCATTCCTGGAGCCAATCCTATCACAAAAGCTCCTTACCGACTCGCACCGTCAGAAATGCGTGAACTCTCAACCCAACTCCAGGAATTACTTGAGAAAGGCTTCATTCGCCCGAGCACCTCTCCTTAGGGCGCGCCAGTCCTTTTCGTCAAAAAGAAGGACGGGTCGTTCAGGATGTGCATCGACTATC
This sequence comes from Helianthus tuberosus, assembly GCA_030545235.1. Lineage (NCBI taxonomy): Eukaryota > Viridiplantae > Streptophyta > Magnoliopsida > Asterales > Asteraceae > Helianthus > Helianthus tuberosus. The sequence continues at coordinate 173,961,904 of CM060363.1, forward strand.
GGGAATTTAATAAGTTGACTATCAAGAATCGCTATCCTCTACCTCGTATCAACGATTTTTTTGATCAACTACAAGGCGCTACATGTTTCTCGAAAATCGATCTACGGTCAGGATATCATCAGCTGCGTATTCAAGAGGAGGATATACCAAAAACCGCATTTCGTACTCGTTACGGTCATTACGAATTCGTTGTCATGCCTTTTGGTCTAACCAACGCACCAGCGGTTTTCATGGATCTGATGAATCGCGTGTGTAAACCGTATCTCGACCGTTTCGTCATTGTATTCATCGACGATGTCTTGATCTATTCCAAATCGAAGACCGAACATGCGCAACATCTACGTTTGGTTCTCGAGTTACTCCAGGGGAACCAACTCTATGCCAAGTTCTCCAAGTGTGAATTTTGGTTGGAGAAAGTTCAGTTTCTGGGTCACATTGTTAATAGTCAGGGTATTCACGTCGATCCTGCAAAGATTGAAGCAGTCAAGAGTTGGGTTACACCTAAGAATCCGTCTGAGGTCCGTTCTTTTCTCGGACTATCGGGCTATTATCGACGATTTATCAAGGGATTCTTAAAGATCGTTGTACCGCTTACCTCTCTCACGCATAAAGACAAGCCTTTTGTTTGGGGAACTAAACAAGAGACTGCCTTTCAAACCCTCAAGCGCATGCTTTGCAATGCTCCTATTCTCACATTGCCCGACGGAAACAATGATTTCATTGTCTACTGCGATGCTTCTAACCTTGGTCTCGGTTGTGTTCTCATGCAACGGGACAAGGTCATAGCTTACGCATCTCGTCAGCTCAAAATCCACGAGAAGAACTATACAACCCACGATCTCGAGCTAGGCGCAGTTGTTTTTGCATTAAAGATTTGGCGACACTACCTGTATGGTACCAAGTGTACGATCTTCACCGATCATAGGAGCCTGCAACATATCTTTAATCAGAAGGAACTTAATATGCGTCAACGCCGATGGGTGGAACTTCTCAACGATTACGACTGTGAGATTCGTTATAACCCAGGCAAGGCGAATGTTGTTGCCGACGCACTTAGCAGACGGAGCTATCTGCTTAGCACTCGTAATATTCAAGCCCAGCATAATCTCGAAACTCTCATCCGCGACGCTCAACTTGCATGTTTTAACGAACGCACCCTGAAGAAAGAAAGGATCTACCACGATGGAGCCCAGCTTGTGAGCAAATCAAATGGGATAGTCCACTTTTTAGACCGAATTTAGATTCCCAAGCGAACCAACCTGCGATAAACTCTGATGGATGAAGCCCACAAATCCCGGTATTCTGTTCATCCCGGCGCTGACAAAATGTACCAGGATCTTCGTTATAAGTACTGGTGGCCGGGTATGAAAAGGGATATCGCTCTCTACGTCGGAAAATGCCTAACTTGTGCTAGAGTCAAGGCTGAACATCAAAGACCCTCTGGCTTGCTCGAACAACCACCAATTCCCATGTGGAAGTGGGAGAGCATAGCTATGGATTTCGTAACCAAGCTACCACCCACGTCATCAGGTCACGACAGCATTTGGGTTGTAGTCGACCGTTTGACTAAATCAGCTCACTTTCTGCCTATACGAGAAGACTACAAGGTGGAACGATTAGCCTGAATCTACACCGACGAGATCATTTGTAATCATGGGACGCCTCATGACATCATCTCTGATCGTGATGCTCGGTTTACTTCACGATTGTGGGAAACGTTTCAAGCAGCACTCGGTACAATGCTTAATCTAAGTACCGCTTTCCACCCTCAAACTGACGGTCAGACTGAAAGAACGATTCGTAGCTCCGATCGTGTGTCCTAGACTTCGGTGGTAATTGGGATAAACACCTGTCGTTAGTCGAATTCTCGTATAACAATAGCTATCATTCTAGCATCCAAATGGCACCATTCGAGGCATTATACGGAAGAAGATGTCGATCGCCTATTGTGTGGCACGAGATCGGTCATTCGCAATTAACCGGTCCTGAGTTATTACAAGAAACGACAGACAAAATTTTCCAAATTCGAGACAACCTGGTAAAGGCTCGGGATCGACAGAAAAGTTACGCCGATAAAAAGCGCAAGCCCCGTGAATTTGGCGTTGGTGACTACGTACTCCTAAAGGTATCGCCTTGGAAGGGTGTAGTCCGATTCGGCAAGAAGGGAAAACTCGCGCCTCGATATGTTGGGCCTTTTAAGATTCTGGAAAGGATCGGAAAGGTTGCCTACAGACTCGAACTACCGGAGGAACTTAGTAATGTCCACCCGACTTTCCACGTGTCAAACCTCCGAAAGTGCATAGCCGACCATGACTTACACGTTTCTCAAGCTGATCTACAAGTGAACAAAACATTACACTTCGTGGAAAAGCCTGTCGAAATCATGGATCGCCAAACCAAGCAGCTCAGGCGCTCACGCATTCCTATTGTGAAAGTCTGATGGGAAGGCAAACGTGGCGCAGAGTTCACTTGGGAACTCGAAAGCGACATGAAGGCTAAGTACCCGCAGTTGTTTAAAGAGTGAAGCTAGAGAGAGAAAGTAGCATTGTGATTCTAGTGCTTTGTACGATTTCATATCAATCTATAGAATCACCGATTATAGTACGTTCTTGTGTGTTTAGTCACATTCGTGTACGGAATCCGCAATCGTTTCGGAGTCAAAACCGGTCCAAACAGAAAGTTCTCAAATGTGATTCACGGCGTTGTACAGCTTTCAGCTTAATTTCGGGACGAAATTCCCTCAACAAGGGGAGGCTGTAACACCCCGTGTTTTCACAAGTCAAGTCAAAGTCAAGGTCTGAGTCAACGACCGATTTCGCGCAACTTGACTTGTAGAAATTTCTTTATTTTAATTGTATTATGTGGAGTAAGTGTCGTTAATGACAGTAATCGAATTGTGTTAATCGTTATTCAACCGATCTACGACTGTGAACTATAGGAAGTAACAATCCGATAAAGTTAACTAATCACTAATCAAGCTATGCTAGTCGAAACGACATCGAATCGCAACTCGAACTATGTATTTTACTTGTTGTTTATACCTGTGTGTGTGCCTTACGTGTTACCTGTGCATGTTTATTTATGTTGTGTTGTGGTAATCAAGCGAACTCAATCGAACTCGAAATCTAACTCGAAGGAAATCGAACTCGAACTCGAATCACGATCGAACCATGATAGATAGTGGAAAATAGATTACGCAAGTTACGAAGTAGTTGGGACTGAAAGTAATTTGACTAGGAAACCCTATCGAATCGCTCGCAATCGGAACCGAAACGTCAAAGATCGTCGCACCAAACACACCACCCAGGCGCCAACTGGCCGGATGGCCATCCGCACGGGTAGCCGCCTGGGAAAGTGATAAGTGTCATCCGACCAGGATTGCTATCCGCCCGACCGACCATCCGGGCGATGTGCAATCTGGACGGATAGCACTTTCCTCTTTTGGCATCCTATAAATACACGGGTCACTCTCCAAACTTTCCACTTTTGGAAACCTTCTGTCCGAACAGCTCGTGTTCTTCACCTTTCCTTCGATTTCTCTCAATCCAGGTAAGATCTCGCCCTAAATCTTGTACTTTCTTGATCTATACGCACTTCTACACCTTTCTATCTTTTAAATATTAATTTTTAACCGTGAAATCATCAAGATTTGAGGTATTCTAGGATGAAGTCATCATGAAGTTCCCATGAACTTCAAGTTTGACCTCATTCCACCAAGAATAACTCGGATCTGAACGGTTTCCACAAGATTTCACAATGACTTCGCATAAATCTGAACTTTTTCAAAAAGGATAAAAGAGTTGAAAGAAATAAACACAAGATTTCTCCTTCTTTTACACTCGAAAACAATAAGAATCGGATCAGTTCTAGTCTTCTACTCAATATTAGTGATGCACTAGTCCTAAATCCGGATTCTACCCGTGAGACACCTGATTTCGGGTTAGACCAGAATGACCGTTCTGAGCCGCCGACCAGCCAAGCTGGGGTGATTCCTGGCCGGCTTAGTCATGCGGGTAAGAATACAATTCCGATTGGTTGACACGTAATCAGAACATCTCGATAAAACGACAAAAGCGACCAAGGGTAGACGAATGGAACAACCAGAACGAGATACTGTCCGGACGGACTGATGTCCGCACGGACAGGCTATCCGGACGGGTTGCCATCCGGACGGACTACACTTTGGACCCATATCCAAACAAGGTTTGAGTATCGACGAATGAATAATCCGCACGGACGACCCTCTGAATGGATTACTCTTCGGATCATGAGATACTAAGACCTTAAACAATTTCCAACATGTTCATTAACAGGGCTGCCACCCGATCGGATAACCCATCCGACCGGATGACACTTTCACCAAGTGACTCACCATTGAAGTCATTGTCCGCACGGACTACCATCCGGACGGATTGTCGTCCGCTCGACCGACTTGAAGGATAGAGATACTTAAACGTTTTCTAAATACTACAACGAAAACTTCAAAGGACAAGCCATCATACATAAAGACATCCTTAACATAGGAAGAAACAATCCACTCGAATCGTCATCCGAACGGATTGCCATCCACACGGATGACCACCCGAACGGATTGCCATCCACACGGATGACTAACCGAACGGATTACTATTCACTCGGATTGCTGTTCGCACGGATGACCATCCGAACGACCAGCTATCCTACCCACTCTCACCCTGTATTGTTTTACGCGCCACTTATCGCTACGTTACCAAATCTATTCAGGCTAATCGTACTCGCTAAAAGCGCTCCCTTCAATCCATTAATCGCTGTGAGTATACTCGATCCATTTTTGCTTTAAGCACTTTTGGGTGTTACATACGTTACCAATATTCAAACTACAACTATCACACTACTCAAACTATTTGAACGCTAACCCTTAATGCATGTTATACGTGGCTTATGAATGCTTGTTGTTATGTTTACACATGGAATGTTGTCTACCTGCCTTAGCAACGATAGTACTATAGTTTGGACTCAACACCCGTTCACACGGGGGTTGTTAAGGATCTTTTACTTGCATGGATTACGGTGGTAATCATGTATTGCGAACTGCCTCGGGCAGTCAACCCGCAGTCATTGGTATCGATGGATCTATGTCGATAACTAACGTGCTTCATTTCACTATGTGTACGTGCTGGTTATGCGTAAACGAATTCGAACTCTATATGCTATTATCAAACTTGTATGCTCACCTTTACATTATATGTATTGACTTTATTTTAACGTATGTGACAGGTGCTTAGGAAGTTTACATGCTTAGCACGCTGTGAACTTGAGGCTAGGAAAGGTCTAGGATGCTCTCTGCGCTGTGATGAAATCCAAGCTAGGAAAAGGGGTCCTAGAAACCAATAAACAAACTATCTATGTTTAAATCTGAGTTGTCGAAACAGAATATTTGTCTTGATGTTTGTCTGTAATAATTTGTTTACTATTTGAGACATGGTATGGGACATGTTAATTTAAATTGAATGGTAATGATAGTTGTTATGGAAACTTCTGGACAATCTGTTTCGCTCAGTGCCATGCCCCGATGATTCCGCCATCGGTTGGGGTGTGACAGTTTCCTTGATCCTCGCAGGGACTCGGCCCTGACATTCTCTGCTTTCAATGCTTCAACCTGAGCATCGCGAATCTGAGCGGGAAGGTTAGATTGGATGGTAAGTTGTAACGCACGTACACGCTTAGGTATAGTATCCTTTCGACTGAGGGCGTCGGCCACCACATTGGCTTTGCCAGGATGATACTTGATTGCACATTCGTAATCATTCAAGAGTTTGACCCATCGACGTTGTCGCATGTTTAACTCCTTTTGCTTGAAGATATGCTCGAGACTCCTGTGATCGGTGTAAATGGTGCACTTGGTACCGTACAGGTAAAGTCTCCATATCTTAAGTGCGAAAACAACTGCTCCCAATTCCAAGTCGTGCGTAGTGTAGTTCCTCTCGTGAACTTTAAGTTGGCGTGATGCGTAGGCAATGACCTTGTCACGTTACATCAACACGCAACCAAGTCCTTGGATGGAAGCGTCGCAATAAACCACAAAATCATCTGTGCCCTCAAGCAATGAGAGGATAGGCGCGCTACAAAGTCTATCCTTTAAGTGTTGAAAAGCGGATTCCTGGGCATCACCCCAACGATAGGTGACGCCCTTCTGAGTCAGTGAAGTGAGGGGTTGCGCAATCTTTGAGAAATCCTTGATAAACCTTCTATAATATCCTGCTAAACCCAAGAATTGGCGGATTTCTGTTGGTGTACGGAGTGCAGGCCAGTTCTTGATCGTGTCAACCTTGGATGGATCAACATGAATCCCATCTTCGTTTACCACGTGGCCTAGAAAGTGGACTTCGCGAAGCCAGATGTCACATTTCGAAAATTTGGCATACAACTGCTCTGCTCGAAGAAGTTCCAGCATAAGTCGTAGATGCTGCTCGTGTTCCTCCTGACTCTTAGAATAGATCAGGATATCGTCGATGAAAACAGCAACGAACTTATCCAGGTAAGGTTTGCATACTCGTTTCATGAGATCCATGAAGACCTCTGGTGCATTCGTTAATCCAAAAGGCATAACCAGAAACTCGTAATGGCCGTAACGGGTTCTGAATGCTGTTTTGGAGACGTCCTCATCCCGGACTCTCAGCTGATGGTATCCCGATCTCAAATAAATCTTAGAGTAATAGCTCGACCCTTGCAACTGGTCAAACAAGTCGTCAATACATGGAAGAGGATAACGATTCTTCACGGTCACCTTGTTAAGTTCGCGATAGTCAATACACATTCTAAAAGTACCGTCCTTCTTCTTCACAAATAAGACTGGAGCTCCCCAGGGCGAAGAACAAGGACGTATGAAACCCTTTTCCAAGAGTTCTTGTAGTTGCGTGGACAGTTCTTCAAGTTCTGACGGAGCAATTCGATAAGGTGCTCGAGCTATGGGCGCTGCTCCAGGAGCTAGCTCGATTTGAAACTCGACTTGTCGATGAGGCGGAAGACCAGGTAATTCCTCAGGAAATACTTCAGGAAAATCGCGCACAATAGGAATATCTTCTATCTTCCTTTCTTCCGAGGATGTATCAGAAATGAGAGCTAGAATAGCAGTGTGGCCCTTTCGCAAACACTTCTGGGCCTTAAGGAAATAGATGATGCCTACGACAGCACCACTCTTGTCGCCATGAATCACGAAGGGTTCTTCACAAGAACGAGGGATGCGGACAATCTTCTCGTTGCAAATAATTTCCGCTAGCTGATAAGACAACCAATCCATCCCAATAACAACGTCGAAACTACCCAGAACGATAGGAATGAGATCGATAGAGAAGGCCTGACCAGCTAAGACAAGGTTACAACCCTTAACTATGTGCGTGGCCTCGAGACTTTTACCGTTTGCTAGCTCTACCGTGTGTTTGGTGTTCAAAAGTGCTGGAGTGCGCTTAAGCATTTGACTAACTTTTAAGGACACATAACTAGTATCGGCACCCGAATCAAAGAAAACAGTAACAAAGAAATCATCCAGAAGAAACTTACCCATCACAACGTTGGGATTGATGTGCGTTAGGTGTATATGTAGGTTTAAGTATATTTTAAGCCCTTTTACACTTTTTTAGCCAAGTTTTAAATTTATAAAACACGATATTTACTAACACTAAACACACATATGGGCAAGTGCACCCATCGTGAGCGTAGTATATGTTGGTAAGATACCGAGGTCGTCCCAGGACACAAGAGCTTTTAGTACCGGTTTATCCTCAATGTCTAATCAAATCAAAAAGTTAGAAAAAGGTTTTAAACTAGAAAAATAAAAACTAACTAAAATGCTAAAAATAAAAATAAAAAAAATAAAAACAGATAGACAAGATGAATCACTTGGTTCCGACTCGTGTATAGTGTAACCTTTGATTATTTCCGCACTTTTGCACTTATTTAAGATATTATCTTAGTTATTGTAGTAGGCCCCTCTTTTGAAGGTGACGTTACCCTCAACCCAGTAGTTTGAGTCAGCAAGGATACAATCCTAAAGGGTCGGATTATTGAAAGATAATTAATTAAGTTATTAATGCAAATTATGGTAGGCCCCTTTTTTAAAGGTGACGTTACCCTCGGCTAAGTAGTCTGAGTCAGCAAGGATACAGTCCTAAGTAGCCGGGTTATAGTATTAATAGTAGTTTAACTTATGAGGGGATCAAAGAGTTTGGACCCCCGCCATCCAATACCGTTATGTATTGAAGGAGGTCCTACTAAATTTGACCCAGGTCCCTTGCAGGATCTCTAAACGCTGAACAACGGCAAGACTCTTACCAAACCGTTCCCTTAACCCCCGACCAGGTAGCCAACATACCTCCATATAGACCGTGGAGATATGAATGGTGAAAATCTTTTATTTTATATAGACAGTAAAATAATGCCAAGACACCACGGACAAACGATAAGGAAGAATCACCTTCAACATAAGAAACTAGTTATTAAAGTCATTAATACATAACCAATTAAAAAGTGCGAAAAGATTAAAAATAAAAAGTATTACACTAAACACTTTGTCTTCACCAAGTGATGTAAGAGACTTAGGCAAACATGGCCTTGATTGTCAAGAACTCTTACGATCAATCTTGGATCCCGAGACGACTTACACACTCTATGATGGACAATGGATGATGGTGGTGGATGATGGTGTTATGGTGGTGGTAGGTGGTGGGTGAAGTGTGAGAGAGGTGGTGTGCCAAGGGATGGTTTGAGCTTGAGCCAAGCACTCCTATTTATAGGCTGAACAGAAGCTCAGGCACGGCCCCGTGTCCACATCCTTCTCTTTCTTCATTTAATGCAGCTTGTCTGTATTAGTTGACCACGCCCCCGTGTCCGCTGAGCACGACCCCGTGTGCAGAAGCATATCTGTACTATGAAGATTTGCCTGGATTCTGCGAATCTTATAGTTGACCATGGCCCCGTGCCCGCTGAGCACGACCCCGTGGTGGGCAATAGAAGCTTCTACCACTTTGTCTTTTCTGCTGACATTTGGGCACGCCCCCGTGGTGGCTGAGCACGGGGCGTGTTCAGTCTTCTGTCTTCTTGTTTTGCTTGGGAAGATGCTGTCGTGGGGTCGGGCATGTCACGTTTGTTCCTTTTCTTGTATTTATGTTAGATTTTGCTGTCTTTTTGCTTCTTTTGTTAATTTGAGCTCATTTAATCCTGAAAATACAAAAGGAAGACAAAAGCACACTTTTTCCAACATTAGTACTAAAAAAGAGTTAGTTTTATGCCACAATTGATGTAATTTATATGTTGCATTTTGCACACATCAGGATCGTTCCTTGCATCACCCTAACCCAGCACGAAAACACGTCCCCTGGCACCATTGCCATTATTGTTACCCCCGTTGTTGCCTCCATTGTTGTTCCCATTTCCTTGATTGTTGTTGTTCTGATTCTGGTTCAGCTGAGGACAGTTCCTCTTAAAGTGGCCTTCAGCGCCACACTAAAAGCATCCTTTATTACCCTGCTGTTGCTGCTGATGGTGGCTCTGTGGAGCTTGTTGTTGTTGTTGGCGATTCTGATTTGCTGGTGGTGCGCTCCTGCATTCCTTTACTTCATGACCAAACTTGTTACACCTCAGGCAACGACCCTTGTTGCACTGCCCGCTATGATGCTTGTGGCACCGGTTGCACTTGGGGTGGTTCCCTCGGTATCCACCCTGTCCTTGACTACCGGAATATTGCTGACCAGGACTCTGGTAGTCATCAGTTTTTCGCTGCTGAGACTGAACTGAAGTAGAACCCTTACTGGAATTCCCATCCCATTTTCGCTTGTTGTCGCTAGGTGCATCAGGAGTAGCTGTGGCACTGATACGTTTGGGCAGTTTGTTCTGTTCAACTGCTTGATCGGTGAGACGATGGGCCAACTTAATGATTTGCTGAATGGTACCCAGGTTAGCTGAAGTCACATGACTCTGAATCTCTGGTACAAGACCCTTGAGGTACAGCTCAATTCGTTTGATGGGAGGGTCCACCATAGTAGGGCACAAGATGGCCAGCTCGTTTGACCTTTTCGTATACGCTCAATCTCAGACCCCGTCATCTTCAGATTGAAAAATTCCACCTCTAGCTTGTGGATGTCGTCCCGACTACAGTACTCTTCCTTGATTAATTCCTTGAAACTGTTCCAGGGGGTGGCATTAGCAACTGCCATCCCTAGTAGTTGAACCTGTGCTTTCCACCAGGTTAACGCAGCACCTTCAAGTGTTCTGGTAGCATATTTCACCCTACGATCTTCAGGGCATTCACACATCTCGAAGACAGACTCAAGCTTCTCGAACCAGTGTAGAAGGCCTTCAGCTCCTTCCGTGCCGCTGAATGTACTGGGTCGGCAATCCATGAAGGTTTTGAACGTGCACACAGGAGGCTGAGCATGTTGACCTCCTGCTGGATTTGCTGCGAGTGCCTCAGCAACTCGTTCATTGATCACGGCCCCGTGTCCACATCCTTCTCTTTCTTCATTTAATGCAGCTTGTCTGTATTAGTTGACCACGCCCCCGTGTCCGCTGAGCACGACCCCGTGTGCAGAAGCATATCTGTACTATGAAGATTTGCCTGGATTCTGCGAATCTTATAGTTGACCACGGCCCCGTGCCTGCTGAGCACGGCCTCGTGGTGGGCAATAGAAGCTTCTACCACTTTGTTTTTTCTGCTGACACTTGGGCACGCCCCCATGCTGGCTGAGCACGGGGCGTGTTCAGTCTTCTGTCTTCTTGTTTTGCTTAGGAAGATGTTGTCATGGGGTCGGGCATGTCACGTTTGTTCCTTTTCTTGTATTTATGTTAGATTTTGCTGTCTTTTTGCTTCTTTTGTTAATTTGAGCTCATTTAATCCTGAAAATACAAAAGGAAGACAAAAGCACACTTTTTCCAACATTGGTACTAAAAAAGGGTTAGTTTTATGCCACAATTGATGTAATTTATATGTTGCATTTTGCACACATCAAATACCCCCACACTTGAATCTTTGCTTGTCCTCAAGCAAAACTCTTTATAATGTGGCTTTACACTCCCAAATGGAATGGGTAGAAGAGAAAGTTTTTGGGCTTGTCATAGAGTGTTGGGATTTCCAAGATTCTTTATTAAGTTTTATTTTTATTTATTTACAATCCTATTCGTCATGATTTATTTAAAACTTTTCATAAGATAAATTACTTATTAGGGCATAACATGCCTCTTTAAAATTCCATTTATATACAAGTTCACATACCTCACGGGGATCACTCAACACTCGGCCGAAAATGTATTTTAGTGGATCACTCGAGAGCGGCATGGAACTTACTCCTACCATAAGTTTGCCAAGCATTCATTCCTCCTCCTTTTTAACTATATACCTTTGTAAATATCAAGAGGACTTTTTGGGTGAAGGGTTAGGCTTGAGTTAAAGGTAGGTGGTTGGGTTAGTGGTTAGTGGTTAGTAGAAAGGGCGAAAAGCGTAACAAGCGTCGGTTTTCGTAAGACTTTTTATTTTTGTAACTTTTATTTTGATGAAGCTATTATTCAAACAAAGTTATTTTTGATAAACTTGTTTGTTTATTTTCTTTTTCTTCATCATCAACATATTTTTTTTTTTTTGAAAAGTCATACGAAAAACCGAGCTAGTTACTAAAACAAAGGGTTAAAAATGAAAAAGGTTTTGGTGGGTGAAAGGGTGTTTGGTTTGGGTTATGAAATGAAAAGGTTTAGGCTCAAAGGGGCTAACTAGGGGGATTTTGGGTAGGTGGTAAAAAAAAAGAAAAAATAATGGTGTAGAAATAAAAAAGGTTAGTCCTAATGCCTCCATCATTTACTTACTCGTCATGGCAAGTTCTAGAGTCGTAAGAACCAATCGGCTATTCACACAAGAAACGAAAAATGAGCATTTAATTTAAAGATATGTATTTGTATGCTCAATAAAGGCTCAAAACTCACTTTTGTGGGAATGGGTTTTTATGTGATCAAGTATATATAATCAAATTTTAATTAAGTTTGCCATGCCTTTTCATAATTTTCTTATGTTGGTTCTTTTTATCACGACGCTATCGGTTGTAAATTTTTAAAAATATAACCTTTTTAGAACTTGTAATTCCCAAGTTAAACCTAGATAAGTAAAAAAAATGAAAATTTTTGAAAAAATTTGGGGTGATTAGCGGTTCCAATAGAGTTTTGTGTAAGGCTTGTATTTAGGACTTGCAAGATTCAAGGTTTTAGCATCCCCCCCACACTTAAATTACACATTGTCCTCAATGCGTCCCAAAAAATAAGTCTTTAGGTTGATTGAATGTGTAAAAAGGTGTGAAAAAGCAAAAATTTATGTTACTGGGCGCTCAACACGGCCCCGTGTTCAAGTGCCAGTAACAAAATTAAATCAAGAGAAACAGAAGCCTGGACACGGGGGCGTGTTGGGTGAGCACGGCCCGTGTCCAGTTTACCTGAACTGGGTATTTCTGTAGACTGTGCAGCACGGGGCCGTGTTGGGCGGACACGGCCCGTGCCGAACTTACTGTAAACGAATAAATTTTTGTCGGATGGTCATGTTTTCCTGCATGGGGTGCTGGTTCAAGCTTCCCTTGTTTCCTTTGCCATCTCAAGTATGTTTTATTCATTTCAACACCATCCAAACACCAAATTAACTAAAACCATCATTCATTAAGCCACAGAGAGAATTACATAATAGTCCTAGAAATTAAAATACTAGATAGTTAGGTCAAAGAAACACAAGAAATCTAAACCAAGAAGTTCTAGCCTACTACTTATTCTATTAGCAAAATTTCCAAAAAGGTAAATCCCTCAGTTAAATGTGGCTTGAAAAACTTCTTTCTCCGGTCATGGGTTCCTCACACGTCGGCGAGCCATTCTTCTATCTCCCTAGGGAGAAGAAAAGCGGGCTCATTGGCATTGGTTTGAGGAGGTGCAACTTCCACCGGGGCTTCTTGGAGTTCTTCAAGAGGGGGTTCCGCCGGAATGTCGTCCCAACCGGTAGGATTGTGGATTCCAAGTGCTAGGTTCCAATCCTCTTGAGGGAGGATTGGTTCCATGGGAGGTGTTACAAGAATGTTTAACCTCTGGTGCAAGAGGTTTATTTCTTGAAAACTGTTTTCCTACCCCACTGAAAGATAATTTATACGGTCTATTAGGACCTCCTCTACTGAAGTCATCTCGTCAAGGGCTTCACGTAACGCCATCACGTATCTTACGAGTGTTGCTTCAATTGATGGCCTCCATTCCCTTCGACTGTTTCTGGAGTGCACAGAAGAGGTTCCACTGTTTTGGCTAGACATTCTACGAAAACAAACCAAAAATAATTCGTTTTAATGAAACAGTGTCACGGACACGGCCCCGTGCTCAATGAGCACGGCCCCGTGTTCAACTTTCTGCAGTTTTTTAGAACAAGGAATCTTGGAGTTTCAAGTTATTTTCCCAACTTATGAAGCATTTTTGAACCGAAATAACTTAAAACAATGTTGTGTAACTTATTTTTAACAAGATTCCTTGAACAAAAATTCAACAAACATCACAATAAAGCTTGAAATCAAGCTTTAATGGAGGTGTTGTTGCAAGAAAGATGAATAAGAAGGTAATGGATAAAAGAGGAAAGGACAAGATGTTTGTTAGAACCTTCTTTTAGAACATACCTAGGATGGTAAGTTGGAAAATCCTTTCAAATCTCTGTCCCTGGATGGTCCAAATGTGCAGGATTCTTGGCTGCATTTATAGAAAACGACAGCATGCTGGACACAGCCCCGTGTCGGCTGGACACGGCCCCATGTGCACGCAAGATCCTGACACGTTTTGTCCGTATTCTGACAGAAGTCAGAAGGGAATCTTTTGGTGGACACGGGGACGTGTTGACCTGGGCACGGCCCCGTGTCGGAGGGCTGTTTATGAAGTTTGTCTATTTTTAAGGAACTTTTCCGGATCGGGCGGTTCCTTACTGGATGGAACAACCCCAAAGTGCCTAAGATACCTTAATTGGTCTAGATTAAGACGAGAACGCAAGAGGTTGTCGGTGAGGGTGATTCCTATGCTATATGTAGGTGGACAAGTCCAACCCTTTTCCGGGCTCTCGTTAAAGAAGGTGTATGTCGAATCGCTCAGGTCTATGTATGCATCGAACGAAGTCGATGGGGAGTCCTTCACGGCACAATCGACACAGGGACGACTATCGCTCAAGTCCTCACTAGAGTTAGAAGTATCGTCAGAAACAACGAAGTTGTTTGAATGCGATTTCAACCTTCTTCTTGGTTATCGTCTTGGGATAGATCATTGAAATCTTTCCTAAGCTCTTTTAACCAATTAAGAATTAGATCTTCTAATTGAAATAATTCATCGAGAAGCATTTCTCCTAGAAAATCCGGTTGAGAGCATTCGAGGGAGAGATAGGGATTATTTTTACTTTCGCCCCTCTTAAGGATACAAGGAAACGATGGGTCTATATAGTGGGGCTTATAATTTAGAAAATAACATTCTAATTCCTCATGGGTACCACCACATAATTGACACCACGTACCATAAGAGTGCTGAAAGTAAAAAGTATCAGTATCACTGATGTTTGTGTCAGAAATTACCAACCGTCGGGATCTTACGGTTCTGTTTTCAGTAACTGAATCTTGGGCACGGGGGCGTGTTGAGTGGGCCCGGCCCCGTGTTCAGCTTACTGTCTGACTTAAAACAGGATTGCCAGTTCCAATGATTGGGCACGGGGCGTGTTCAGCGGGCACGGCCCGTGCTGATTTCTGCAGAAGCTGAATAACTAAGAAAAATCCTAAAAAAAATGAAAATTAAGAAAAAACGATTAGGCCGTTGATTCCTAACTTTCTTAAAATCCTTGTGTCCCCGGCAACGGCGCCAAAAACTTGATGTGCGTTAGGTGTATATGTAGGTTTAAGTATATTTTAAGCCCTTTTACACTTTTTTAGCCAAGTTTTAAATTTATAAAACACGATATTTACTAACACTAAACACACATATGGGCAAGTGCACCCATCGTGAGCGTAGTATAGTGTTGGTAAGATACCGAGGTCGTCCAAGGACACAAGAGCTTTTAGTACCGGTTTATCCTCAACGTCTAATCAAATCAAAAAGTTAGAAAAAGGTTTTAAACTAGAAAAATAAAAACTAACTAAAATGCTGAAAATAAAAATAAAAAAAAATAAAAATAGATAGACAAGATGAATCACTTGGTTCCGACTCGTGTATAGTGTAACCTTTGATTATTTCCGCACTTTTGCACTTATTTAAGAGATTATCTTAGTTATTGTAGTAGGCCCCTCTTTTGAAGGTGACGTTACCCTCAACCCAGTAGTTTGAGTCAGCAAGGATACAATCCTAAAGGGTCGGATTATTGAAAGATAATTAATTAAGTTATTAATGTAAATTATGGTAGGCCCCTCTTTTGAAGGTGACGTTACCCGCGGCTAAGTAGTCTGAGTCAGCAAGGATACAGTCCTAAGTAGCCGGGTTATAGTATTAATAGTAGTTTAACTTATGAGGGGATCAAAGAGTTTGGACCCCCGCCATCCAATACCGTTAAGTATTGAAGGAGGTCCTACTAAATTTGACCCAGGTCCCTTGCAGGATCTCTAAACGCTGAACAACGGCAAGACTCTTACCAAACCGTTCCCTTAACCCCCGACCAGGTAGCCAACATACCTCCATATAGACCGTGGAGATATGAATGGTGAAAATCTTTTATTTTATATAGACAGTAAAATAATGCCAAGACACCACGGACAAACGATAAGGAAGAATCACATTCAACATAAGAAACTAGTTATTAAAGTCATTAATACATAACCAATTAAAAAGTGCAAAAAGATTAAAAATAAAAAGTATTACACTAAACACTTTGTCTTCACCAAGTGATGTAAGAGACTTAGGCAAACATGGCCTTGATTGTCAAGAACTCTTACGATCAATCTTGGATCCCGAGACGACTCACACACTCTATGATGGACAATGGATGATGGTGGTGGATGATGGTGTTATGGTGGTGGTAGGTGGTGGGTGAAGTGTGAGAGAGGTGGTGTGCCAAGGGATGGTTTGAGCTTGAGCCAAGCACTCCTATTTATAGGCTGAACAGAAGCTCAGGCACGGCCCCGTGTCCACATCCTTCTCTTTCTTCATTTAATGCAGCTTGTCTGTATTAGTTGACCACGCCCCCGTGTCCGCTGAGCACGACCCCGTGTGCAGAAGCATATCTGTACTATGAAGATTTGCCTGGATTCTGCGAATCTTATAGTTGACCATGGCCCCGTGCCCGCTGAGCACGACCCCGTGGTGGGCAATAGAAGTTTCTACCACTTTGTCTTTTCTGCTGACATTTGGGCACGCCCCCGTGGTGGCTGAGCACGGGGCGTGTTCAGTCTTCTGTCTTCTTGTTTTGCTTGGGAAGATGCTGTCGTGGGGTCGGGCATGTCACGTTTGTTCCTTTTCTTGTATTTATGTTAGATTTTGCTGTCTTTTTGCTTCTTTTGTTAATTTGAGCTCATTTAATCCTGAAAATACAAAAGGAAGACAAAAGCACACTTTTTCCAACATTAGTACTAAAAAAGAGTTAGTTTTATGCCACAATTGATGTAATTTATATGTTGCATTTTGCACACATCAGGATCGTTCCTTGCATCACCCTAACCCAGCACGAAAACACGTCCCCTGGCACCATTGCCATTATTGTTACCCCCGTTGTTGCCTCCATTGTTGTTCCCGTTTCCTTGATTGTTGTTGTTCTGATTCTGGTTCAGCTGAGGACAGTTCCTCTTAAAGTGGCCTTCAGCGCCACACTAAAAGCATCCTTTATTGCCCTGCTGTTGCTGCTGATGGTGGTTCTGTGGAGCTTGTTGTTGTTGTTGGCGATTCTGATTTGCTGGTCGTGCGCTCCTGCATTCCTTTACTTCATGACCAAACTTGTTACACCTCAGGCAACGACCCTTGTTGCACTGCCCGCTATGATGCTTGTGGCACCGGTTGCACTTGGGGTGGTTCCCTCGGTATCCACCCTGTCCTTGACTACCGGAATATTGCTGACCAGGACTCTGGTAGTAATCAGTTTTTCGCTGCTGAGACTGAACTGAAGTAGAACCCTTACTGGAATTCCCATCCCATTTTCGCTTGTTGTCGCTAGGTGCATCAGGAGTAGCTGTGGCACTGATACGTTTGGGCAGTTTGTTCTGTTCAACTGCTTGATCGGTGAGACGATGGGCCAACTTAATGATTTGCTGAATGGTACCCAGGTTAGCTGAAGTCACATGACTCTGAATCTCTGGTACAAGACCCTTGAGGTACAGCTCAATTCGTTTGATGGGAGGGTCCACCATAGTAGGGCACAAGATGGCCAGCTCGTTTGACCTTTTCGTATACGCTCAATCTCAGACCCCGTCATCTTCAGATTGAAAAATTCCACCTCTAGCTTGTGGATGTCATCCCGACTACAGTACTCTTCCTTGATTAATTCCTTGAAACTGTTCCAGGGGGTGGCATTAGCAACTGCCATCCCTAGTAGTTGAACCTGTGCTTTCCACCAGGTTAACGCAGCACCTTCAAGTGTTCTGGTAGCATATTTCACCCTACGATCTTCAGGGCATTCACACATCTCGAAGACAGACTCAAGCTTCTCGAACCAGTGTAGAAGGCCTTCAGCTCCTTCCGTGCCGCTGAATGTATTGGGTCAGCAATCCATGAAGGTTTTGAACGTGCACACAGGAGGCTGAGCATGTTGACCTCCTGCTGGATTTGCTGCGAGTGCCTCAGCAACTCGTTCATTGATCACGGCCCCGTGTCCACATCCTTCTCTTTCTTCATTTAATGCAGCTTGTCTGTATTAGTTGACCACGCCCCCGTGTCCGCTGAGCACGACCCCGTGTGCAGAAGCATATCTGTACTATGAAGATTTGCCTGGATTCTGCGAATCTTATAGTTGACCATGGCCTCGTGCCCGCTGAGCACGACCCCATGGCGGGCAATAGAAGCTTCTACCACTTTGTCTTTTCTGCTGACATTTGGGCACGCCCCCGTGGTGGCTGAGCACGGGGCGTGTTCAGTCTTCTGTCTTCTTGTTTTGCTTGGGAAGATGTTGTCGTGGGGTCGGGCATGTCACGTTTGTTCCTTTTCTTGTATTTACGTTAGATTTTGCTGTCTTTTTGCTTCTTTTGTTAATTTGAGCTCATTTAATCCTGAAAATACAAAAGGAAGACAAAAGCACACGTTTTCCAACATTAGTACTAAAAAGAGTTAGTTTTATGCCACAATTGATGTAATTTATATGTTGCATTTTGCACACATCAGGATCGTTCCTTGCATCACCCTGACCCAGCACGAAAACACGTCCCCTGGCACCATTGCCATTATTGTTACCCCCGTTGTTGCCTCCATTGTTGCCTCCATTGTTGTTCCCGTTTCCTTGATTGTTGTTGTTCTGATTCTGGTTCAGCTGAGGACAGTTCCTCTTAAAGTGGCCTTCAGCGCCACACTGAAAGCATCCTTTATTGCCCTGCTGTTGCTGCTGATGGTGGTTCTGTGGAGCTTGTTGTTGTTGTTGGCGATTCTGATTTGCTGGTCGTGCGCTCCTGCAATCCTTTGCTTCATGACCAAACTTGTTACACCTCAGGCAACGACCCTTGTTGCACTGCCCGCTATGATGCTTGTGGCACCGGTTGCACTTGGGGTGGTTCCCTCGGTATCCACCCTGTCCTTGACTACCGGAAGATTGCTGACCAGGACTCTGGTAGTCATCGGTCTTTCGCTGTTGAGACTGAACTAAAGTAGAACCCTTACTGGAATTCCCATCCCATTTTCGCTTGTTGTCGCTAGGTGCATCAGGAGTAGCTGTGGCACTGATACGTTTGGGCAGTTTGTTCTGTTCAACTGCTTGATCGGTGAGACGATGGGCCAACTTAATGATTTGTTGAATGGTACCCAGGTTAGCTGAAGTCACATGACTCTGAATCTCTGGTACAAGACCCTTGAGGTACAGCTCAATTCGTTTGATGGGAGGGTCCACCATAGTAGGGCACAAGATGGCCAGCTCGTTTGACCTTTTCGTATACGCCTCAATCTCAGACCCCGTCATCTTCAGATTGAAAAATTCCACCTCTAGCTTGTGGATGTCGTCCCGACTACAGTACTCTTCCTTGATTAATTCCTTGAAACTGTTCCAGGGGGTGGCATTAGCAACTGCCATCCCTAGTAGTTGAACCTGTGCTTTCCACCAGGTTAACGCAGCACCTTCAAGTGTTCTGGTAGCATATTTCACCCTACGATCTTCAGGGCATTCACACATCTCGAAGACAGACTCAAGCTTCTCGAACCAGTGTAGAAGGCCTACAGCTCCTTCCGTGCCGCTGAAAGTACTGGGTCGGCAATCCATGAAGGTTTTGAACGTGCACACAGGAGGCTGAGCATGTTGACCTCCTGCTGGATTTGTTGCGAGTGCCTCAGCAACTCGTTCATTGATCAAAGCCATCAACTGGGCTTGAGTTAGGTTGATACGTCCTCT
Organism: Helianthus tuberosus; assembly: GCA_030545235.1. Taxonomy (NCBI): domain Eukaryota; kingdom Viridiplantae; phylum Streptophyta; class Magnoliopsida; order Asterales; family Asteraceae; genus Helianthus; species Helianthus tuberosus. Next base: position 173,981,411 of record CM060363.1, read on the forward strand.
GCGTCCGTTCATGATCTTCACAACGAAGCAACGTAAGTGAGAAAAGTGGTCGTGAAAGTGCGTAAGTGTGGAGTGACAGAAGAGAGCAAACACACAGGGTTTCAAGCAATAGTCGCTACACTAACTAAGCATACCATGATCAACTGAGCTGCTTAAACTAGCAGGCAGGCAATACAAACATAAACCATATTACCTATAGTGTTGAGTCTTGCACGTGGAGCGAAGCGTCGTTGTGGATCGTTGAGCACTGTACAGGTTATAGTCTGGTTTTATCAAAAAGCTTTTCCCTTTTTAAAAACCAAGTTCACTATAACCAATGGCTCTGATACCAATCTGTCAGACCCCCAAAATCCACCATGCGGAGTATCACCGCTTGGAGGCGTGACATGACCAGGATCGAGCCACCAATCATATTGAACAACATAATTAAGTAAATAAAACCAACCACAATACGATTGGTGACCAAAAGGAAGTAACCGACTTAATGTTAACAGCAGAAGCATAAAACGTAAGTCCAAAACATAGGTTTAATAAGTTCAAAAGGACTTAAATATTAAGCACGGAACATAACAGTCCGTATCCCACAATGGCCCCCTCCTCGTGCAAGCTCCATAAGCATCTAGCGACCTGTAAGGCATGTAACAACGAGTCAACAACAAAGTTGAGTGAGTTCACGGTTGGTTGTTTAGTTTTAAGTTGTTTCTGAAAACATGGTTTGACTTTCGTTGGCTTATTTGCCGTGGGGGTTACCCCGTAGTTGAAAGTATGTTTAACCAGTTCCTTTTATTACCCAAACCATATCCATAATCAGTGGGGAGTTTCCCCATGTGAACCACTAGACCGATATCGACAACTGACGAAAAATAGTTGTGCCCTACGTCAATGTTCTATCATCATTGACAGTTTGCCATAGGCCATTAGTTCACGCCCGTTCGGATGACACGGTGTGAGGTTTGTTAAACCTAATAGCGCTATTAACAAATGACCCGCTCGCCATTGGCCTCGGCAATTAAGTCGATATAAATTGAGGGACTTCATGATAGAGTTTTGTCTAGTAAGTTTTAAGGTTGTTGTCCTACCCAAGGAGGACGAACGTACGTATTCTCCCCAAAGAGAATACGCAGGATTAATTTTGGCATCCTACCCAAGGAGGATGGCCGTACATATCCTACCTAAGTAGGATATGTAGATTCCGTTTTAATTCTTTAACCCATTCCCAAACCACCGGGAATCCCATGCCTTGTAGAAAGTGTGAACTCACCTCGGTTGCTCGGTTTGACTCTCAAAAATAGCTAACAGTCAAGGTCGGTCAATCACGTCCTAATATGATTACCAGTTAGTCATTTAGTGGTTTTCAAACAGAGCACAAAGTTCCTACACGTATCTATCACATAACATGCATCACTTTAACGGTTTATGCCCATATAAGCTTCCCATCTATTCCCGTTCATAAGAAAACATACGACATTGCACATAACACTTTTATTGACATATAACATGTTAGATTATTCCCAGATAACCTACCCGACATTTAGACCCGCAAATCACTACTTATGTCTTTTCAGCTTTAACCTTCAAAACTGGGCTGTTTTCGGGAATTTTAATAAAATAGTTAACTTGTTCCAAAAATTTCTAACTTTTTACAGAATGTCTTAAACGATCTAAGTATTATTGTGTAAAAATCTCGGGATCCAATTCATCACCAATAATTTATAAAAATTCATTTTCCGGACTGCACTCAGATTTATCTTTTTCTGACTGCAGTCCACGGAATAATTTATTTGAAATTCATCGAGAGTCCGATTTACAAAATTCCAGTGAGAGAATTACAAATACATCGGTGGTCATCTACAGTACAAATTTCATGATCTAACCCCACACAGAATTCAAGTTATGACGGAAAACAGAACGCATATTTTCAGCAGTAAAAATGCAGCTCTAGCTGCTGTTACAAAACGACACTTTAAAAATAGTAAACGAAGTCCAAAAATTATGATTCCAGTGCCATTAGAACCGTATTTCATAATACATAAATCTGGACTTCAGAAAATACATTTTTCGCTTTATTAGGGTCCGGTTACAGCCAACTGAAGTTGGCTGTAATCACCAAACAGCCAACTGTTTTCAGCTTTTAACATTCTAAAGCGTGTTATATTGGTTCCGTTAACATGCTTAGTGATCAAAAACATTTCTAGTACTCAATATTAACAAGTAAATCAGCAAGTAATCAGCAACATATCCAAACAACTTCATACTAACATTATTACATCATGTTTCATCTTTTTAATGTTCTTGTTTCTTTAGTGATTTGAACATACTAAACATACTACAACTTGTAACCAAGAAACAAGATGAACAAGGGTTTGTCAAGAGCTTACTACTAGCACAAGGCTAGGGTAGGATCTAGTGATGAAGATGACGAGAAAAGATGATGAAGAAGCAAGAAACAAAACCCTTTTGAAGCTCTACAAGTTGCAAGCTTCCTTGTACCACCTTAAGGTCTTGAATGGAACACTTTAATGGAAGAGGATGGTTGTGAAGTGGTGGTGATGGGGGCGGATGTGGATGACCGAGAGGAAGGGAGAGAGAGATGAGAGAGTTGGAGTGAAGTAGTGAATGAAATGATATGGTGATCTTGGTGCCCATACTTATAATCTTCATCCATCATATTTTGTTCATTCATAGAAGCAAGCAATCCAATCAAAAATACATGATAATCTTTGAAGGCATGGTGGAGATTTTTGTGGGTCCACTTGGGGACCGATTCAGTTAGGGGGGGGGGGGGGTTGGTTGCAAGTTTTGTAACTAAGTTGCAATTCCAAGTTAGATCTCAAGTGTATGCTTATATGTGGTATTTACTAGAGAAGTTAGTGGGTGTTAGGGTGTTCGGGGATCATGCCTAGTCAAAAATAAATACAACAATGTATTTGACAAATATTTGGTGTCCCGGGTAATGTCCGGTTGTTCGGTTTGATACCGGTTCATTAAAGTGTTTAATTATTCCGTAAAGTGTCTATTATATATATTTTTGTAACACTTTTAATTCCTAACACATAGGAGGATATTCGGGACCATTTAGTCAAGTTTTCTGCACAAGCCTTGTACGTTAACAAACACATGTAAGTATGACACAATAATCAGGAAACAGTTAAGTAATTCAACACAGTCACCAAGCACTTTAATTAACATTTAATAATCGTACGGATACATGTAATTACGAGGGTTGTCACAGTAACAGTACCATCTTTTGATTTCTTAGTTGTCGACAACCTAATATCAAACCCAGCTTTCTCAGCATATGACTGATACATGGAAGCTGCATCTTCCTCTTTAGCAAATACCGTACCCAAAACAGGACTATACGCTTCCAATACATTGGGTATCCAATATCTAGTGCCATTCGGTGAATGATAAAAAGTACTACGAACCGATTCCTAAAAATCTTGTATATGTGGCTCTACAATAACATAAAATAGAATATATAGAACATCGGATTATGATATGATAAAGACTTGGCATCAATAACACAAAGAATAGCACAAACAGTTACACGTGTGTAAATATGAACAAGATGAAAAGAAAGCCATCAGCAGTTACACATGTGTAAATCTGAACAGGATGCTTTTACACATGTCTGCTTTCAAGATCTTAAACAACCACACAGGCCTCATTTGTTTGTATGCGATTACACATTTGTAAAGTAGAACAGCAAGTCACGAAACTAATTTAAGTCGAAAAAAGACAACATAAATGATAAAACATCAAGGCACACACAATTCAGAAGAATAAACACTCATACTGATATTTCATTAAAATAAGAAACAAATACACAAATAAGTACAATACAAACAAATACATACACACTAAAATTACTTTTAAAACATGTTGAACCCTAGACTTTTATTTTTTTTTGACAATTTCTAGCATCATGATAACCCCAAACACCACAAATTGTACAATAACGTTTATCCATCGTCTTGTGAACATCTAGAGTAGTAGTACCTTCTTCATCAACAACATTGGTATTAATGGAATTGTTCAGTGCATCATCAGAGCTATTGTTCAGTGCATCATCAGAGTCGGACACATTCGACATCATGTTGTTTTGCTCCTGAACAGTTGATTTACCAGATTGTAGATTCCACATATTAGCTACACCACCTACTTCAACCAGCCCTTCTAATTGTTCCTCATGATTAACAACATTTATGCAATTCGAATCACTATTGCTCTCAAAAGTTGTAAGACAAACCATAACTGTAATTCACCAAACAACAACAAATTAGGGCAAATTATGAGCAAACATGTAAAATCCATAGATTCAATTTGAGATTGTGAAACATATAAACAAAATCAACAGTCATTGAAAATCGAAATTCAATGAACTTGTAACAAAAACAACAAATCAACAAAGATTAGAATTGAATAAACAATAATCGAAAACCTGAGTTCATACCTGCAAATCACTGAGAAATCGATGATGAATATAGCTTCAGAACAGAATTGATTGAATATTAAAAAGCCCTAAAATCGTTGAATTAATCTAACGATTGAAGAAGTCATGGAGGATTGCATCTTCTTGATTTGATTTGGTAAGTGGGTGATATCATATTCATCTTCTTGATTTGGTAAGTGGGTGATTTCAGATCTGGTTTTTTTTTTAGATACGACTAGTACAATATTAGAGAATTGTATTTTTACTAAATTGCCCTTTTCATTAAAACACAAGGGATAAAGATGAGTGGCTGAGATTTGTTCTCATGGTTCTCACAAAAATTGGGTGTTCTCATTTAAACCCTTCTATATATATATATATATATATATATATAGGGAGGAGCTCATGCGAGAACCACCCTTATTGTGAGAACCGCGAGAACCAATGTGAACACAACCTAAAATAGCTAAAAAAACCTAACCCCCACCCCCCCCCCCCCAAAAAAAATCTAAACCCCCCCCCCCACCCCCCCCCCCCAAGCTAAATGCTAAAAACTAAAACCTCCAAAAAACCTAAAAAAAACCTAACCCCCCACCCCCCCCCCCAAAAAAAAACCTAAACCCCCCTCCCCCAACCCCCAAAAACCTAAACCCCCCCCCCCACAAGCTAAAATGCTAAAAACTAAACCCCCAAAAAACCTAAAAAAATCTAAAAAAAATCTTAAAAAATCTAAAAAAAAAAAAAATTTAATATTTTTTATGTTAAAATCGCTACTTTTAAAAGCCAAAAAAAAAATTTTTTTTTTTTTAAAAAAATTTTTTTTTTTTTTTTAAAATTTTTTTTTTTTTTTTTTGCTTCGAAAAGTAACGATTTTTTTATAAAAAATATTAAAAAAAAAATTGTGTGATTTTTAGCTATTTTTAGGCATTTTTGTTGTGTTCACATTGGTTCTCGCGGTTCTCGCAATAAGAGGTGGTTCTCGCATGATCTTCTCCCTATATATATATATATAAGATCAAGATCATTTCAGAACCAAAAATATTTTCAGAACTTACAGAACTTTTCTCAACCTTTAGATCATTTAATCAATGGTTCAAAACTATAATGGCATTCTTGTAAATAAATAAAAGGTTAAGGAGATTAATTAAAAAAGAAAAGGGTAGAATAGAGATTTTATTTAATTTATTGATTAACTTCTCCTATAATCACTCTTTTCATCTCTCAAATTACGAAAATCTCTCTCTTTATATATATATAATGTGAGGTTCATTGTGGAACACTAAAAAAGTGGGGAACAGTGGGGAACCGACTCAAACGAACTCTGATTGGACTCATTCCAGCGGCGTGGGAACCGGCTCGTCGAACCCTAACTAGGATCTTTTAACCCTAAACCCTAAATCATAACCCCTAAACCCTAAATATATTAAGGTTTGGCTTTTAGGGTTTAGCTTTAGTGTTTAGGGTGTAGCTTTAGGGTTTAGCTTTAGTGTTTAGGGTTTAGCGTTAGGGTTTAGCTTTAGGTTTAGCCTTTAGGGTTTAGCTTTTAGGGTTTATAGTTTAGATTTTACGGTTTAGCTTAGGTTTTAGCCTTATTTTTTAGTTTTAGGGTTTAGAGTTTAGGAGTTAGGATTTAGGGTTTAGGGTTAAGAGATCCTAGTTAGGGTTCGACGAGCCGGTTCCAACGCCGCTGAAATGAGTCCAATCGGAGTTCGTTTGAGTCGGTTCCCCGCTGTTCCCCACTTTTTTAATGTTCCCCAATGAACCTTCCCCATTATTTATATATATATATATGGTGGGGTTCTAGAGTGAACACTATTGTATTTGTGAACTAAGTGAACAAATCCTAGCCATTCATTGTGGAGATCAATGGTTTTTAAATGAATGATATTTTTGTAAATAAGTAGACTTATTTTAAGTTAAATCTAACTGTCAAGGGCAAATAAGGTATTTTCCCAATCAATTATTCCAAATCCCTGAATTGGGATTTCATGCGTTTTTTTAAGAATTAAAATAAATTATATTGCATAAACACTTTTGTTTTAACAATTAAACCGGTCAGTTTTTTTTTACGTTTTAACATATCTTTATATACACGTGTAATAATATTTACAAATCTGCATATAAACATGTGTAATAATATTTACAAAGATATGTGTAATAATATTTACAAACATATGTGTATTCTGTGTTTGTTTTCACTTTTACATATATGTATAATCACATATGTACATATATGTACAATAATATTTTCGTTGTACATCTGTATGTTGTATTCATGTACACCTGTGTATATAAACAATAAAACGCTGGAAAACGAAAAATGCATATGTTGTTCGTTTTTATTAAAAAAAACTATAGCAATATCATACTCAAATTAAAGAGAATAAAAAACTCTTTTTTATGGTGTATTTAAATAAAAAAATATATTAACGTATGAAAAAATTATAACTATTTAAAGATCATAAGGGATAGTTAGTTTAATGTTAACAAAAATATACAACTTCCTAATTTAAACTAATTAATTACCATCATATCCTTTACATCTAAAAAATGATCAATGGCTCAGATTGGTTCACACGGTTCACAAACAAGGATGTTGTTCACTCATGATCCTCATCCTATATATATATATAGTGGTGGGTTCAAACGAGAAAAAAAATTTTGTAAGAAGAAAAAAGAAGAAGTTTCAACCAACAAGAATGCTTCATTTTACTTCATTTAATATTTGCACTTAATTTTAATATAAGGATATATTGGTAAACTTACATAGATCATTAATTTTTTTCTTCCCCGTTAATAACTAACTAAATTAAATTTGTAACTCCTTTTCAAAATATATACTTTTTTTTTTTCAAATTAAAGAGTAAATTATCATTTTAGTTCCTGAGATTTGTCCTAAATTGTCATTTTAGTCCAAATGGTTTTTTCCTCCTCTGGGTCCCTGAGTTTTTCATTTTTTGCCATTTTGATCACATTGACTGGCTCAGTCTAAAAATCTGTTTATAACCATGGGTATTTTTGGCATTAACAAAAAAAGGTTTCTAAATTGCCATTTTCATCCAAAACAATTTTAACAATTTTTTCTTTTAATCATTTTTTTGCCAATTTTTTGTTTTAATCATTTATAACCACTGTGCACCACCACTGCCACCACCATTCACCACCACTCCCTATCACAACCACCACCATCCCCACCGTTTCACAACCCCTCTCTCTCTCTCTCTCTCTCTCTCTCTCTCTCTCTCTCAACATTCACCACCACAAACACTATCGTGAACTACCACAACCACCACCACAAACATCCGGCAGGAGACCAAAACGAACCCCCATCTCCCTTTTGTCTTCACCTTTCCACCAGATCCATCATCGGAACGCGACACATAAAAAAAATTCCTTAACAACCATCAAAATTAACATATTTCCATCTTTGCTCTAAATAATGTCATATTAACACAATTAAAAAAATCATTCCATAAATTAACCTTAATAATCACAAAAAAAAAAAGCACCAAATCACAAAATCACAATCAAAACTTGACAGATCTCTGTAAATCAAACCACACAAACAGAGTTATTCATGAATTCGAGATTCACACAATAATAAAAGCATTATTACATACCACTGTCAACGATTAACAAGAGTTTGATGTGGTAATCATAATCCGCTCGAGCCCTAGCAGGTGGAGCAGCCATCTAACAACTTTTAATCAAATTGTGCGATAAGAAACCCTAGGAGAGCTGGTAACTTCTAATCTTCTTCCTCTGAGCAAACAAAATTGGGGGAAAATTAGAAACACAAATGAAAACTATCATAATTAAAAAAAATTATATTTATATATATGTGTATGTATATGCATTTATAAAGATTTGCAAGACCAGAGAGAACAAAGAAATAGAGATCTGATCAGAGAAAGGGTCATGTTTTTTTATGAATTAATTTTTGATCTTAAATTTAGTATATTTTTTTGAACGGGAAACGAATCCTCAAATGGGCTACTGGTGAAATTCACCACATCGGGATACACTCGCCTTCAGAACCGGGGAAAACCCTCACCTAGGGCCGAAGCCCGTGAACACTCGCCTGAAGGCACGACAGTGCGGTGAGGTAAAACCCGCTCAGTTCAAGGATCGAACTAGCAATCGCCGCCTACTCACCTAGTCTCCCTTCATCACTAGGTGCCGCAAAAACTAAATGCTGAGGGCAGGAATTGAACCTGCGTCACTTGGAACACCAGTTCTCTCCCTTACCACTCCACCACTAGCTCATTGGCAAATTTAGTATATTATATTATATTTTTCCTTTCATAACAATAATCCTTTTTTTTTTTTCTTTGACAATGTAAAAGTGTTTTATAATGGATGAAAATGGCAATTTAGAAACCTCTTTTTGTTAATGCCAAAAATACCCCTAGTTATAACCTGGTTTTTAGACTAAGTTAGGCAATGTGATCAAAATGACAAAAAATGAAAAAAAATGAAAAACTTAGGGACCCAGAGGAGAAAAAACTATTTGGACTAAAATGGAAAATTAGGACAAACCCCAGAGACTAAAATGACAATTAAACAAATTAATTTAAAGTGTAGAATAAATTACTAGTTGTGTAGGATAAATTACGAGTTGTATAGGATATATTTCAAGGTGTGCAGATTTCGACTGTGTAGGATAAAATTCAATAATGTGTAGGGTATATGTAGGAAATTTGATATGTGTAGGTTTTGTAGATTATATGTAGGATAATTAATGATTAGTTGACTAATTAATTAAAAAGAGAAAAATTAATGAGATGGGTTATAAATGAAATAATATTTTACCAATATGTCCTTTCTTCTTTCAATAATTTTCTTCCCATTTGATCCTCCCCCTATATATATAGGGTAAAAAAAATTTCAGAAATCTAAATAATTGCAGAACTTACAGAACTCATAATAAACAATCATTCTACTTATATATTTTCGTATTTAACATTGCTTAAGGGTATTTTTATCATTTATTATTTATTATGATGATTCCATGTATGTTAAGAGTAGTTTTATCATTTTGTTCATATGTAATTTTATAATTACATATATGTAAATTGATTCCTTTACACATATGTAAATTAGTTCCTTTATACATATGTAAAGTAGTTTTTCATATATGTAATTATAAAAATACATATAATATATAAATGTTAGAAGCATCCTTAAATAATGTTAAATATAAAAGTATATAAATAAAATAATTGTTTACTAACAGTTTTGAAAGGTATGTGAATATTTAGAGTTGTGAAATGAACTAAACCCGATATATATATATATATATATATATATAGGGTAGGGTTCATTTGAGAACCATCCTTATTGCGAGAACCGCGAGAACTAATGTGAACACAAAAAAATACCTAAAAAATCCAAAAAACCCACAAAAAATATTTTTTTTAAATATTTTTCTAATAAAAATCGCTATATTTTGTTACAAAAAAAAACGTTTTTTTTTTTTTTTCTGAGTAACAGTTATGGATGCACATGTGCATATGTATCATTTCTTGGACAAATTCCATAATATATTATCAGTAGTAGAAAAATGCACTTTCATTTACACTACCATATGTAATACACTACTTTTTACATTACCAATATTAGAAATGCACATGTGCATCTATATGTATCAACATGAAATAAGGTGTTTTGGTACAAAAAGTTTGTGATTTTAAATGATGAATTAGGCCCATATACATGTGTTTTGGTTAGTTATATCTAGTGGTTGATGGTTTGATTATATTTGTCACTTTATGATGTAATATGTTGTTTGGATGGTATAAAGGTGTTGATGTACATATAATAAAGTGAAATATTGGTAATAGTATTGTATTATGGATGGTAAAAATGGTATTGTATTACGGATAGTAGGAGGTAATGGTAGTGTAGTATGGATGGTATGATAGATGAAAGGGAATGTGTATTCAAAGTGGTGTACTAAAACACGTTATAACATGTTCATATATATAGATGCACATGTGCATTTCTAGTGTTGTTAATGTTATAACAAGTTATACATATAGATGCACATGTGCATTTCTATTATTGTTAATGTAAAAAGTAGTGTATTATGAATGGTAGTGTAAATGAAAGTGCAATTGTCTGATATTTGTAATGAATTACGGAATTTGTCAAAGAAACGATACAAATGCACATGTGCATGGATAACTGTTACTCGTAAAAAAAATTATTATTGACGAAATATAGCGATTTTTCCAAAAAAAAATAGTAAAAAAAATTTTTGGTGTTTTTTAGATGTTTTTAGGTATTTTTTGGTTGTGTTCACATTGGTTCTCGCAATAAAGGGTGGCTCCTAACGGATCCTTCTCCTATATATATATATATATATAGAGAGAGAGAGAGAGAGAGGATAGAGGTATAAAAAGCAGGCATGATTTGATTGCAAATGGTAAGTTACCAAAATATATATTGACACGCCCTTCAGAATCAGAGTTGGGCGTAGCGACTGGTATCTTCATTATACAACGGAAGTATAAAGCTAAGACTTCTAGAAAGTTGAATGCCCGCTAAGTATTTGAATCCTAGTGGGTTCTCCTATTCCAACTGTGCCCAAGTTTGAATGTGTAACATGAGAAAGAACATGCGAAAAAGTCAACATGAGGTTGGCGAGTTCATAGTTTGTTTGAAAAAGATTTGAAATAAATCTTTTTGTTAATCTGTTTAAATAATGTTACGAAAACGTAATAAACCATTTTCCTCGGCATGTCAATTGAAAACTTTGTACTTGTAAAATTGGTTTAACCGTCAATGTCCGTGTACGACAAAGACAACATGCCCGCATGAGCCTATAACCAACCTCGAGCTAGAGAGTGCCTCACCGAACCGTTTACACGAGACGATAGACTAGCAGGCGGTTATAGTTCCGATATGTAGCGAGGACTTCGCTGTACATTTTTAAGAACCCTACGGCTCTTACGGTTGAGTAGAGGATAATCGAGTCCTTATGTTTGCATGTAGGACAATCCAGTCCTGATGTTCGTAAGTAGGACAACCCAGTCCCATTGTTTGTATGCAAGACAACCAATGGCGGACTCAGAAATTTTTCTATAGGGGTGCGGAATATTTTTAAAGATTTTAGCCCCCCAGGTATATAAAAAAATCGGGTGGGACCGGGTCGGGTCATGTAAAACAAAAGAACGTCAATCTAAAATTTATATAAACATCTGAAACACGTCAAACGTCATTACTTACATGTTTAAAATTGTGCCTACGGGTTTTCATTTTTTGAAATCTATGCAAAACATCATATATAGCTACTTTCATAACGGTTCCTCTTGAGAGATCTCGCCAAAACTTCCATACTCATGGTTCCTAACATGTATAAATCGTCGATCCATAAGTTCATAAAAAAACACTAGACACTTAAACAAAATAAGCAATCATGTTCAACCATAGTCTATAATTTTCAAGCCCTAGTAAAGTCTAGAACAACAAAAAAATATCAAAGCACATAAAATTTCAAACCCTTTTAACACATTTATAACTCTATTTCTCCTAAAAAAACCACATAAAACAACAAAAAAACATAAAAAACGAAGGTACCTTGTTAAATTTTGGATTCCGGGTGATGGGGGGCCGGAATCATGCTTTTCCGGTGAGAATACAGTCGTTGTCGCCGTGCCTGTTGACTGCTTACATGCGTCAGTCGCTACGCGGTCAGAAGAGGGAGAGGGGGAGAAAGAAGGGGCGGTTGGGTTGGGTTATTTTGTTTAACTTCAAATATAATTGGGTTGGGTTAATTGGGCTTGGGTTACAATGGAATATTTATTGGGCTAATGGCTAAATTGTTAAGTGAAAGTTATTGGGTTAAATTGTTAAGTAAAGTGGTTAAAGAATAATTATATAAACTAGGTTATATTTTAATAAAAATCAGTGTTTACAAGTTTTTTTATAAATTCATAAGATTTTTTTTCTAAGGGGTGCAGTTGAAAATTCCAAGGGGTGCGGTCAGGATTTTGTGCGAAATTTAACCCTAAAAGTTTTTTTTCAAGGGGTGCTGCCACCCACCCACACCAATTGGTAGGTCCACCCATGAGGACAACCCAGTCCTGTTGTTCGTATGCAGGACAACCCAGTCCCGTTGTTTTGTATATAGGACAACCCAGTCCCTAATTGTAACTAGGACAATCCTGTCACTAGTCATGAAACTCATGAATGTTTCGAAAATACGCGTATGTTTTGTAAAACCGGTATATTTAACATAAACCATTTGAGTTTGTTGGAATTCATTTGCAACATGGTTTAGAAATATGTAGTTTTCATTCATCAAAATATTGTATGCTTTTGCAAAACTTGCATGTCTTTCCACCCCCGAAAACATTTATAAAACTGTAAAACCGTAAAAAGTGGGGGTTATGAACTCACCTCGATATCCAGTGCAAAGCTAGCATAATACAATCCATAATGTCGTTTCCAAAACAAAAACTCGCTAGGAATGCAATCTATAACATTCCTATCAAGGAATAAACTCATAAGTTTCTATTAAAATGTAGCGAAACTATGTGTCACCGAGCTCTACCGAATCGTTAAGCAATGATCCAATGGGAAGATGTTAACTTGATGTAAACGATAATTATATGCTTGTTTAATCCCATTTATGTTAGGTGATAATGCTAAGTCTTGGAAGCAACTTAGCTTCCGAGAGGTTTAGGATATATATATTTATATATAAATATAAATATATTTCCTTTCTTTCTGATTAGGGTCCAATGTATCAACATTTTTATCCTTGAAATGACCAGCTCTCGTACATATAGTACTTTATATGCTTTTCTCCTTTGGCGTTTATCTTTTCAGTCCCTTTTCTTACACCAAACCCCACAGAATAATAATTATCAACGCTTCCGAAAATCATTCCAAACTTTGGTTTTAGATCGGTTCTAACGATGGGAATCTTGAACGTAGAACCAGTTTTCGGGCAAATCTTTTCATTCTATGAAACACTCTCTTCTGAAACAACAACAAAAAAATGTCATGAATAGTAATCCGATGATTCAATAACCATGACACTGAAAAAATACACGTTATGCATAAAATAAAGGCAACATTATCAGTTAATCATACACAATTCAATAACCATTGACAAATGGAAAAATACACGCCATGCCTAAAAATAAAGACACTCTAATCATTTAATCATATATGATATACACACCATTAATCGTTGATAATCAAAAATTAAATAAATTTTATATATAAATGGAAACACCATATAAGTGTGAAAACGCCATTTGTTAAATCAATAACGATTCAAAAAGAGTTGACATTTGACGGAATTTTTTAAAGAATTTTTTGAATTTAAACGCCATTAAATACATAAAAACACCAAGTTTAATATATGAGATTGAAATATAGCCCCGTTCAAAAATGAAAAACACCATAGCATTTACATGATTAGCTGGAAAAAAAACAAAATAAAACGCCATCAATTTTTATGTTGTTGGATATGAAACACCATTTAATATATCAAAACCTAAATAAGAGAAAATAAAATAAACGCCATTAGTAATTTTAATTTATGTTAATACCAAAATAAACGCCATTATAAGATATATAATAATCAAAACGCCATCAATTTTATATAATATGCTCAAACAAAAATCTAACAGAAAATACCCTGTAACTCGCAACCCATATCAAACGCCATAAATCTCGGAAACTTAGAGATGAGGAAACAACTAACACGACAATTTTGGAGTTTTGTTTGAGAACGGAATAAAAAGGCGCTGACAAATAAGGGAATGTTCAAAAGTTAACGTGGAATGACAATCGTACCCTCTCCTATTATTTAGCGCCATGAACACGTGTCGCATCCAGATCTTTTGTCATCGTTTTCACACTTTACATGGTTTTCACCAGAACCCGTTTCATTGTATAATTATCTCCTTGATAAAACTTTGAACAATGTACCTATTTAAGCACAATGTCAAACTTTTATAATGCTTTGACCATATTTTTCTTTTTCTTTCGAGTAAAGTGCCATTTTGGTCCCTGAGATTTGGTCACTTTTCCCATTTTAGTTCAAATCTCAAATCTTTTACATCTGGGTCCCTGTGGTTTCACTTTTATTGCCATTTTAGGGCAAAATTCAAATTACCTGTTATTTGACTATTAAAAGCTGGTTATTTTGTCTTTATCCTTAGGGGAAAAATGGTCATTTATATTTTATAAATAAATATCAGACCTCTCAACCAGTCAACCATCCATCTCTCTCTCTACCAGTCCGCCACCACCCCTCTGGTCTCCTTCTTCCCACATGATGCTACTATAGTAAGTACTTCTGGTTCAGATGTATATATCTAGGAGACTAATACCTTTTCACTTAGTGACATTATCAAAGATGCCCATGTGGGTAATGCTTATTCTCCAGCCAGAAGTCACACTAGTAATTTCATCTTCACTGGTGGTGAAAATGGTGTTATACATATGTTTGAGATTACTAGTAATGGATGTAGTTCAGTTTGCCAGCTAGCAACATGGGGTCCACATACGGGTCCTGTATATTCTCTCTCATTTGAGTTTCCATGGCTAGTTTCTGCGTCAAGTGATGGTATTGATGTCAGAAAGCTGCTGAAGAACATCCGGCATTCTTCAACAAATTTTACTAAAAACGCGATTCTTCAAGTGGAAATAATTTGGACCAGAAGAATATGAAGCCGCCGCAAAGAATGTTACACGGGTCGGGTGGGAGTTTATTCTGTGTAGAAATCGGTGCTGACCGGATCATATGTGGTGGAGAAGAGGGTACAATTAGGATTTAGAATTTTTAGGGAGAAAGAAAGAGATAAGGGTGAGAGAGAAATAAGAGAGAATGATATGGACAATTTTGCCCCCGAGGATAAAGACAAAATAACCAGCTTTTAATAGTCAAATAAGAGGTAATTTGATTTTCAGACTAAAATGACAATAAAAGTGAAACCACAGGAACCCAGATGTAAAAGGTTTGAGATTTGGACTACAATGGCAAAAGTAGCCAAACCTTAGGGACTAAAATGGCAGTTTACTTTTTTTTAATACATTTTACCATTTTGATTATGTATAGTGTAAAGTAATTAAAAAGTAAGTAGGACCCATTAAGTAATACAGGAAAATGTTGATGATAATGAAAGAAACTTGATCATGAATGTTGTTTTCAAACATTTATTTAAACTAAGTTTTTAAATAAATGGGTTGATCCGTTTAGATTCGTTATTGGATCATGGATGAGATCAAGATCCAACAGCTAATTGGTCCGGTCCGAATATATACATTTAGTTGGATCATGGGTCACTAACAATCCAATCCAGCCAGCCCATTCTGAATCCGGTCATCATTGTTATCTACCCAAAGCTTATTATTTTTTTACAATATGCTCAATGGTTCAATTAACTACTTGAGATGAAATTGCAGCCCATTTTTATCATACTAATCTGGTCCAACCAGGTATGAGAACTGCCCAACCGCATTGAACCGGGAACAATCGATCACATCACGGTTAACCCCTCGTCCGTGGTTTTAACAGCCCCATACACAAGCTAATTTAAGTTAGAATTGAGACTAGTTTCATGGGTTCAAGTAAAATTTAAAGTACTAACACTAAAATAAATAATATCAAACATAATTTCTTTGGTGAAAAAGAAATTTAAAGCTCTTGTAAGTGGGCTAACTAGCAAACATAATTTAAAAAGTCTAAACTATGGTGAAAAAGAAGTATTTATTTGTAAAACTCAAATGAACACACAAATACTTACGGGGAACTTTTGACACTCACCAAGTATGATTTCATGTTGTGGTATGAAGACATCTACAATAACCCCCTCAATCCCTTCCCCCCCCCCCCCCCCCCCCCCCCCCCCCCCAAAAAAAAAAGTTACTGGAGATTTGACACTCTATCCACTCTTTCTCTCACGCTCCAATCAAACCTCAAATACACCATTCTTTCTTGCTCTCCCCATTCTCTCTCACATAACTTGTTTCAATCCATTCATCCAAAAAACTACCAAACTCCCTTTTTCCTTCACCTCACCAAAAACGCCTAAAAACACTATTATTGTGATGGTATGAAGGTAGTTTAGTCCACTTGTAACACATGCAACACTTATTGCTATCTTTAGCCTTTGCATCCAATTCAAGCATATGATTGATAAATGGATGCCATAAACCCGCTCAAAACATACCAGGTGACAATTCATAAAGCATCTATTTCCAAGACATCCAAATAGCTACACTAGGCTCGGATGTCCATGTTTACAGAATTGGAATACGTTCTATTCTTCTTCTTATAAGATGTAGAGATCTGAGTTTGTCATTATTGTTATGAAAGTAGTCTAGTCCACTTGTAAGGCTATGCGGTATGGGTCCGTCCCCCCTCCCGTTCCCACCCGGCGACGCCAGCAACACCATCCCCCCCCCCCGGTCCCCGTCCTTTCCGTCGGTTCTTGGACATTGGCGACGGAACCAAAAGTGGGCCCCGGTTTGAAAAAGTTACCGTTTAAAAAAAAAATTCCTTTTTCCCATAAAAAACAAACGGTCATAAAATTCAAATATATATATTTCCTTTCCATTTTCACCTTCATTCACAAATTTAACCCCAAAATTTCATCTCTCTCACTTATTTTTTATAAATCTTCTTCCCACTTTTATAAACCTTATACTCTATCATGGAACCCTTCAACAACCCGAACAATCCCAACAACCCGACCCAACCTAATGTTTTCTCGGTTCCGGGATATTATCCGACGCTAGAACCGAACCAATTCTCGCAATATTCATCGTGTAGCGGATGAAAAGTTACGCGAGAAGGTCCGATTGTCGAATGAGAAAATCAGACTTTCGGATGAAAAAATCCTGCTCAAAGAATGGGAAATGATAACGATGGATGTCGATCAGTATCCCGAGCCGAAACGTTCGATGTTGAAAAAACTACAAGCCGACATCATGAAAAAACATAATATTATTTAAGTCTATGTTTTTTTTTAAGTTTATGTTTTGTTTTAAATTTATGTAATGTGGTATTAATATTAATGAAAATATTTTGTTAGTTTATTTTTTTTAAATGTTAAAAAATAAGTAGAAGATTAAAAATATATATATATATATATATAAATGGTGGGGAGGACTATGACTAGGACCATCCTCCCATACCCTCCACTTTTGGGGGATGGACCATCCTTGGGAGGACTCTGACGTGGCGCCTATGTGACGAATGGTCCTCCAAGGATGGGATGTCACCATACCCTCTAGCCTAACGTCCATAGCTTTGTTTCGTAGTTTCACGCAATTTATTGAAATATGAACTATGTACACCTTCGCGGGACTTCTCTTTCTAATCATAGTCTTCAAAGTATTTGATCTCCACCATAAGGGTAAGCGGGGCACCAGCAGGGAGTGGCCTCGGTGACCCTATTCCCCCAGCGGGAACACCGCCGCCATCCCTGCGGTGACCCAAATCGGGGAGGTGGGTCGGGGTGAATTCACCGAAGAAGGAAGGGGAGAGTGTGGCGCCACCCTCTTTTCAAACCAATCAAATTATTTCCTTTTTTTTTTTTTTTTTTTTTGAATAAAAAAACAAGTCACCTAATAGGGGAGTACACCTGATTGGGTGTGCGTAAGAGAGGGGACTCCCCTAAGAGGGGAGTGCCCCTCTCACTAAGAAAGATAAGAACCATGACGTCGTCATCACCTGTTGCACACAACATATTTGATCCTAGTTAGTTATTTGATCCTATTTTATTTTCTTTTTAGTTTTTAACTTTTCTATATTATATTATTATCCTTATAATTAAATGTATATTTATTTTATTATTATAATTATTTTGCGCCTATTTTTATTTTTTATTTATAATTTTATTTGAACGAATCAAATATAGTTGAATTTTATTTCTTTCACTTTGAGGAACATAACCAATGTCGTTTGAACAATATCGGTACTGGTATAACAATCGTTTTTTGTGGTTTTCTCAACGTAACGGTATAAAGTTCATTGAATATGGACTTGTATTCGCAATAGGTTATTTTTTGGTACTAGAAGCCATAACGTGTGTCGGTACGTACGATAATAACAGTGTGACGAACCGAACAGGTAATAGCTGATTAATAACAATAACATACTGATACAAGTATTCGTTTTTATGGTTTTTTATCAATATAAAACACATATCGATATCTTCTTAGATTTGTTGCTATTCCGAGTGTCAGTTCCGTATCAAACCTAACCGATATCGACCAAAAGCCCGCTACGAAATACTGGCAATTAATGTCACTAGTTTTAACTATTGATAATAGTTTAAAGGGTTTTAACTAGAAATATGCAATTATTCCTAAATGATAATGCATCCATATTTTGGAAAACAACAAAATCTCAGTCTTCTATACCAAGTACACTGACGACAGTTGGCCACCCGTTCGAAATACAAAAACCATTTGTAGACTCCTTGATATTAACATCAAACATTACAGATTCATCTGTAAACAAAAGAACATTACCGGTCGGATAGCCCTTTAAATCATCCAATCTGTTGTACCAAGTTGGCAGGAGCTGTAAAGATCAATGAGAATAGTAAAATCGTCAAAACAACCAACATGTAAGATAGACTTCACATCAGTTAATTTATTAGGTAAGTTATGAAAATTAAACATATAACCTGTTCTATTTTAGTCCTGTCTTCTATATAAACAACAAAACCACGCTCCATAACTGTGAACAGAACAAAAATAACATTAAGATAACGATAATCCGGTAAAAAACGAAATTAACATTAATGATTCAATTATAAAAAACAGAGTAAGGATGTGTGAAACAACAAACAACAGTGATATGTAAGTTTATGATATCCATTATATAAAGTTAAATTATAACAGTTAAAGCAAAGATTCTCAAAAAACAAAGGACAACGATTAAATTCATAACTTATAATTTTACTATTATATAAAAAACAAAGTAACAAAGATTACAAATAAAGGTATTAAAAAAATAAATTTTGAAGAACAGATAAAAAAAATCATGTATAAAAAAACAAAAATTTTGTGTCTAGGGTTTAATTATTACTTGAACACACAAAAATATAGTTACATTTATTGTGTTTTAATCGGTTAAATCTATGCTAATATAGTAACACAATGAAAAATCACAAACAATCTAAAGAAAATTACATTGAACATTATAAACTTTATAACAATTTAGGACAAAAATTAGACTAAGAACAGTCGGATGGAGAAAAAATAGCTTCGAAAATTAGGAGGAAAATTACACTAAGAACAAAATTACATTCAACATTCAAATCATTTACTAAATCAACAATAATAGGTTCGATAATATAGAAATCGGACAATGATATACTTACCAGAAGCAAAATCGCCGAAGAAATTTGTAACAAATGCCGACGCCGATGAAGATGATGATAGCAAGATGACGGTTTGAGAGAGAAATGATGAATGAGGATATTATAATATAAAGATCTCTTCTCATCTTCTTATCTTCTTAATCTTGTATACAAAGATATTCGCAAATTGGAAATGACTGATGTGATTAGCTATAGATTGGAGAGATGCAATGATAAATTGGAGGAAAAAATATGAAAGAGGGGAATTGTAGGCACCATTTTATTTGAAAGGATTTCAAAGGAAAAGATGAAAAAGGAAACGGGAAGTAAGGTAGGAAAAAAAACGGTTTTATATTGGCAATAAGATGGGTAATAAAAGGACAAATGGCAAAACACGGTTTGCTAAACAAAAAACAATTTATACTTTAATGCGTAAATACTTTATTATAGGTTCGTTCGAATATAAACAAAAATGATAGAAAGTACGTGAACTAAGATAAATAGATGAAAAACATAAAAAATTCACAAGCCATTGAATATCTCTTTATATACAACATTCATTGTTTTATTTGTAGGTCTGCCTTCATTGTCAAGTATTAGTAACTTGATTCCATCTCGTCTTGTAACCCTGGATAAAGCTACGTAGAATTGACCATGTGTGAAAACTGGTTGTCTTAAGTACAAACCAACCTTAGATAGCGACTGGCCCTGGCTTTTGTTAATCGTCATCGCAAAACATACCGTTATTGGAAATTGCCTCCTTTGAAATGCAAAAGGAATCTTTCTGTCCGAAGGTACCAAATTCTTTCTAGGTATGAATGTCCGAGAACCAATATTTCCACCTGAAATTATCTCAGCTTCAATTACACAGCTGTAAAGTTTTGTAACCTTTAACCTTGTACCGTTACACAAACCATTTCGTTGGTCAATATTTCGTAACAACATTACTGGAACACCAACTTGAAGCACTAACCTATGATTTGGTAAACCAGATACTTTAAGACCATTCAGCACGTCGGGTGAGTATATTTTTTGCTGATCAGCATTGCCATCTTCAATAGGGCATAGACTGTCAGAACTAAGATACTCTTTTTCTTCTCCTGGGAAAAGTGCCAACAATCTGTCGTTAATCTCGTGAACCACCTCATTCTTAGGCGCAAGTATAGCTCTAGTACTAAAGTAATTACGATCATTGTTGTTCTCCAAGATTGACGGATAGACAAAATCAATCAGGCTAGAAATTGGATCAGATGTGCTGTCAATTAAAAGCTCAGGTGGTATTTCAATTATTGCTTCTCCATCATTCGAACCACCAACATTTCCCTCACCAATGTCCAACAACCATTTTGCAAAATTATTGATCTCTTCAACTTCAAATGACGGTCTTCCTACGGTTAACCTCATGTTTCTAGTTAACGTCAACAACTTACACTTCCTCCACAAATAAGACGAACATAATGAGGCATTCACAATTTCTTGTCGTCCACCGTTTGGAACAACAGGTAATATTTGCCCAAAATCACCACCAAAAACAATAACCTTTCCTCCAAATAGAACATCAGATCTGGATGAATTAGAGATATTGAAAATGTCATGCATAGTTCTATCCAAAGCCTCAAATGCATGTTTATGAACCATAGGAGCTTCATCCCATATAATGAGTTTGGTCTGTTGTAGTAATTTAGCTACATCATCGTCAGGTTTAATGTGACAAACGGAATCCTCATTAAGATTCAAAGGTATATGAAACCTAGAATGCGTCGTTCTTCCTCCATCCAACAGCAATGATGCAATTCCGCTAGATGCAACGTTTAATACGATCTCACCTTTTGACCTAATTGCAGCAGACAATGTTTTCCATAAAAATGTTTTACCAGTCCCGCCATAACCGTAAACAAAAAAATACTCCCCCATTGTCTCCATCAACTGCGTTCATAATTTCTTCATATACTGAACGTTGTTCATCCGTTAACAAATTCACTTGACCTTGATAAACATTTTGTAAATCTGTTCTGTCGTATGCAAGCTCTTCGTTAATCAATCGGCAACGAAAGTTATCTAAAGATGAAGTATCTGGGTAAGGCATTGATACAAATCTTCGAAGCGATGAATTATTTCGAGTTAAAAACTTCTCAATTTCGTATAAAACATAGTTCTTTAGTTGCTCATCAGGAATTGATAAACCTGAGAAAATTCAGAATAACATATAAATTTAATGATAAATTTTTAGTAACTGTAACAATAATATAATATGAAATTTATAATTTTACCTGAAACACGATGATACTTTGAGAATCTGTAAAGAAAATCATCTGTCATATACTTCCATGTGCTTTCCCAGACTACTTCAGGTCTAGATAAAGTGCTTGACAGTAACATGGTGGCGAATAAATTGCGAATATAACCTGCGCTACCTGATATATTTGCTTCTTTGATGGCTTCAATGTACTCCGAGTCGTCATCCAACAAACCAAGCGCATAGCAAGCATCTCTAAAAGTATCGTACACTATACCATTAATTGTTTTAATATCATCAAACGATGTTGGTCCTTTAACTTTGTTAAGAAGAATTCTTAAATAGTACGCTTCACTGGTAGACGGAGAAACGGAATGAATTCTGCCAATTGTTTTTCCTTTTATTCTCGGAACCCATATACGCTGGTCAAGCTTCCACACATAAAAACGTGGAAACTGTACATATGTTAGTGTACGTGCAACGGTGTCGTTAGGATCTTGATTACGTTGCATCCAAGACAAAAACATTGATGAATTCACAGATGGCTTGTTTAGGACGTGATTAATATCTTCATCATGACCGAAATAGACTGTTTGTTGTCCAGGAAGATGGAAAGGCAACCTCATAACAGAAGGACTCCTATAATTAACTTCATTCAAAAAAATCCTCCAAGAGGCTTCACAAGCCGATATATACCTACAATCATAATACTCTTTGATTTCATCATTTTCTGCTTGCTCGTTTTCATTATTGCTCGAAACCACAGCAACTGTTGCTCTATCAGGCCCTTTATTAATATATTTGAACAAATACTTTATTGACGCCGCTTGGTTGCACCATTCAACGTTTATATGCGCCTGATATCTTTTCAAAAGTTTTTTGTTGTAAGGTACAACACTTCTGTTGTCTAACTCAATTCTATTTTTTAAAACGAAGGAACCGTCATCTCTTCTTCTGTATAAGGGAAATCCGTTACAATCCAAGGTTGAGTGATCTTGAAATTTCTTGGGAAAACCTTTTGAACATTTTCTATCAACCATACATGGAGAGCACATTCTAGCGTTACCACATGGACCGTGAATCATATGGTCTTTCACAAGCGTATATAGTTCCGGGTCTTTGTTTATATCAGGGATTTCTGCAGAAATAAACTGATCAACATGGTCTACAGTTGGAAGTTTGTAATCATTCTCCATGAATAAGCACATATGCGTATGAGGCAATCCTCGCTTCTGAAACTCAATAGTGTAAACAACTACACAAAAAGGTAAGAAACTGTTACATATCATTGAGATCATGTTTAAAAAAAGTAAATTTAATAACATACCAGCTGAAGCTTTTCCAAACAAATGACGGTCTTTCAAATCTTTGCAAATTGCATCCAGCTTTATTTTAAACATTCGCGATAAAATATCAGGCCTATCCTCCGAATTAAGATTTGTGTCCTTAAGAAACCTTTGAACCTCCGGCCACTTGGGATTGCAGGTAATGGTTATAAAAAAGTCGGGATAACCATACCATTTACAAATAGCCATAGCGTCTAGATAGTTTTGCATCATATATCGTGACCCGCCTGTAAACGAAGATGGAAGGAAAATACGTTTTCCAACCTTAGACAAATCTTGTTGGCCGTTATATCTTAGTTTGCGGATACTCTCGTATGTATCAGACCTGAGATCATGTTGCTGAAATCTTATAAAGTTAAGTCGTTCGCTCTCAATCATCGTATAAGCATCAACCAAGAACTGTTGGAATAACCGTCGAGAATTTAGAATCAATGAAAACTGGTTACTACGATCTTGTACACGATACGCAAAGAACTCTCTCATTGTACAATTCGGACGTTTCTTGTTAGTAACATCAATGACACCCCTATGGGGTATGTCAATTCTGTAACCGTCGTCTCCATATGGGAACAAAATAGGATACTGAAGTGCAAGATAGGAAGGATGCAACTCACTTATTCTTTTTAATGACCCTGTTTGTGTCTCGACAACGATATCTCTATTCTCAAGAGCGTTATCAATATCTCCAACAATAAGAGCGGCAACCTCGGAGGAAGTAGGTAAGTTATAAGTCCGACCATCTTGTTCTCTTTTCCCAATAAGGTAAAGCTTTAAAGTAGTATTAGGATTTTGTTGGAAGCAATCTCTAACCATCCTATAAATTTTCACAAGCACATTGTTGGCATCCAACATTGCTTTGATTTGTTGTATCAGCTTATTATCAGTTTCGTCTGAAGAAGTTGATGAGGAAGCATCGTCTGAACACCTATTTCATAAAATTGACATAGTAAGTAAATATATAGTTAAAACAAAATGTTATTAAAAAAATTAAGTTTTAGCATGGTACCTAAAAACTGATTGCATGTTTGCCAACTCATTTTCAGTATCGTATATGTATAACTGACAAAATTTAGGTTTCCCTCTGTTTTCTGGCACAAGACTACCAATAGCATGATAATTTTCACCACTAATTCTGTAGCAAAAATGAGCATTACCAGTATTAACGGTGCGGTCAACCTTACCACCCATTGACGTAAACGCAAACATAGAATTGTAACGTCGAATGTTCTTCAAAAAGTGTCTGCTTTCATTATCATTGGACATGAATAGACTTTTATAATAAGGTGTCGCAGATTTGTAATCAGGTAACACAACTTTGGCATAACCACAACATAACATATGACATATTTTGCCACCCTCTTTTCTTCCGCTTCCTTTCTCTGCATCCCATAACTTTGCATAACAAACTTCACAAGTAATAACTTGATCACCATGATCCAAATAATCTGTTAAAACATACAACATTAGAGTTATATATACAACATTCATTAAAATAATAAGATATACATATTTATAAGTTGATATTTTTACATTATGTAGTATTACTTATCAACAAACCTAACCTGTAGAAACACCTTTATAAGGATCTCGTTCTACGGTTTCCTCTGTGGTCAAGTCGATCATTGGTATAGGAGATGAAATACGTGGTTTGCATACCTACTTACGTTTCCCAGATGATAGCCTTGGCAAATTACAATTCAAAGATGATGTGCGGGTGGTTGATGTGATGCCAGTTGAAATATTTATTCTAAAACCATTTGCTCTCGTTGTCAGATTGCTGGTACTACAACTAATGTTACCTAGTACAATTAACAAAAAGCATTGTCAAAATATCGATGCAAAACAATACAAACATAATAAAATATATAAACATTAAATTAATAAATTACTTACTTGTTACCATACTTGAGGGACTTGGAGTAACATTGTTAGCCACATCAGGAGTGGATTCAAAATTGTGACAACCAATAACATTGACTATGTTATCCGATGTAACACCTATGGTAGTAGATCTTCTTTTGTCAATAATAGATCTAGGTAATCGCATGTTATCTCTATCCTTGTTTTGTAGAATCCGAGTCACTAATAGAAAATATTAAAGCACAAAAAATAAATTCATTGTGACGTATTTATATAAAATTTAATTCATACTAAACGTAATTAAAATAATATATAATAAATTAAACAAAAGTATAGCTTATAAAATAACATACCATCGGGTGAAACTGGACGATGTTGTGTAACACACGGAGTGGAAGTGGAATTAATATTGGTGGACACAATATTGAGGGATGACGATGTAGTTCCTCCATTTGATCTCTTATTATCCAAGTATAATTTCCTTAATTTCCTTCTATGAGATGCCTCGTCTTGAGTAACATTTGGGAGGACAACTAACAGAAAATCGTATACATATTGACAAAAATTATAATCAACAAACAAAAACAAATCAAAATAGTTAGTTGTAAATCAAGAAAGGATAATTTTCATTTTGTTATAAAAATATATAGCTAAAATAATACCATTGGTTATGCTTGATAAAGGTCTTCTGCCTCGTCGAACTTTGAAGAGACATAAATAAAAAAATGGAAGAATTAATAAACAATTCGAGCATAATAGTTACCTAACTAAGTAGGCGTAAAAGAATCGAAATTGACAATGAAAGAATTAGTGTTATACCGTTAACAATGTCGGTGGATGTGTTTCCATTTCGGTGAACTGCGCATAAAATATATATATATATATATATATATATATATATATATATATATATATATATATATATACTCAAATAGTTGTTAAACTAATTATCATGTGCTAGATAATTTTAAAGTTATTGTTTTTTTAGGAATGAGTAGGAAAAAAGCTGAAAAACTTTAAATAACTTACCATCCTGAGTGTTTTCTTTATCAATGTCATTGTATACGGAGTCAGTCTTTGGTCGTTTAGGCATTGCTGGAAATTTAAAAAAAAAGTGTTACATTAAAGAGTTGGTATGTTGGATCACATGTTAAGTAATATTTAATCAATCCAGATTCATATATAAACTCTAACTAACCATTATGGTGGTAATTGTGTACATCGATCTCTATTTTAAACGGACTCATAAATCATAAAATTTATGTAAACGGATATAAACAAAAAACAGTTACACACCAGTCTATATCAACAATAGAATGAATTAACATTAATGAACAAAAAATAATATGAAAAACATCATAATTTATAAAAACAAAATAAAACAAAAAATGTATATAAATAAAGTAAGTACTTGGGAACAATAAAAACAGAACCAAAACAAATTATATAACTTCTAACTAAAAGGAGAAATAATAGTCTCTATGAATAACGCTCCGTTAACTCCGTTAAATGTATCAACATCTTGTACATATTGCAACTCTTCGCCCATTAGTTTAACGGTAACCATATGTCCCCATTCACTCATTAAAATCCATGTGTTGTACTCCATTATATGTGGTTGGTGCCGCCTACTTTGGAAAGAAACTGTTTGAGAATTCTGAAAAGATAAAACCTTATGCCATACTTCACCTTCGAGTTTGAAGAGTTCAACAATAAGCTCTTCAGGTTCGGAAACAACAAACATGTGAATCTTCCGGTTTAATGTGATAAGATGCCCTTGGCTAGGAATAAGATCTTTACTCAAAGGAAAATTAATAAGTTTGAATGTTTCAGATAAAACATCAAAAGCAACTATAAACTTCTTTCCAATTACCCACCAAGATTGTGAAACAATGAAGTATACAGTCTTAGCGGATAGTGTTCCAACATACCACGCATAAGAACTTGAACCAAAGTTAGTTGCATTCATGAATTCGACATCTCTCCATATACCAAAACGTCAAGAATAGACACTTGCAAATACATTATTGTATCGACGCTTGATGTGGAGTACTTCAAGGTTGTTAGATTGATCGTAGTAGATAGCGCCAGTATCATATTCGTGATCGTATCCATGTTTAGGGTAGTCATCAGATAAAATAGTATACCAATTAGTAGTTGGATTCCAAAGGATAAGTTTTCTAATACAGTAAACTAATAAAAGTCCGTCGAGAGAAGAAAGAAAACGTAATGACAGTGGTGGAGTCTCGAAAGGAAAAGATATACTTTTCATTGAACCAAATTCAATCTTGCCCCAGATTACGTTATCAACATCTATTGACATATCATTCAAAGATATTAGCTTCCGATTTTTAGCTTTACTAAGGCATTCACAATGCAACATGGCAAACTGATTAGTTGATAATTCTGCACACCATGCTTTACTAACACATTTGAATTGACAAATTGATTTTGCAGGGAGCCTAGACAAAACTTCCACGACTAAGGTGTCAAAATCAATAGCTTCCATGATCTGAACTACATCGGAAGAAAAAAAATATGAAATACATAACGATGATGATTTGTGTATATCTATATATATATATTAATATAAAGATACATTATAATCACAGCATGTAACTTAAGTGAATGATACTATGCGAAAACAAATATTGTGAAAAAAAAAACATATAAGTTCAAATAAAATGTTAAATAATTAGCATAACAATAGATTCAAATACAAAGTGAACAAACTAACCGAGTTCAAAGGTTGAATGACCAGGATCAAATTAGCAACGGAAAAAACGTGTTTTGATCAATTCTTATTGAATCAGCCAATACGAAATGAAATGGTGATATAGAACTAACAAATTGAAACCAACTCTATATCAATATATAGAGATAGAATATACAAAAAAATGGAAATATATTTATGTAATATGTTACTTTTGGAAGTTATTAAATTGTAATATAGATTTCCATAAATAAATTTACTTACCTTATATTCAATATTTTTTTAAGGAAAATGAGATTGATCACATCTTTCAATTTAAATAACAAAATTGTATTGTGGAAATATGAAGATTGTAACTACTTACTAAAATAGACATATCAAACACTAACACCATTGAACATATTACAAAATAAGTTATTGGTATCATTACAAAACATCTAAATAAACTAAACCATAGTAAAGTAAGCAAAGTTTTCATGTTCATCAACCCAACCACCAAAATGTATCTGTTTAAAAGACTAACAAACAACATACCAAACCATAGCTGTTTTAAACAAAATGTATACCAGTCTTCCTTAGATCGAAGTTACATCATTCAACACAATCTTCCTCTGTGAAGTTACATATGTGAAGTGCAGCATGTGTCCAAACTGCAACTGGTTATCTTCCATGAATTTCCTCCAACCATCAACGGCGTAACGTAACGTACCACCGTTTAACTCTGTCTTTGTTTCATAAACTTCAACATCACCATTCATGTTTTGCACAGATAAAGGTTGCAAGCTTTCAGACAGGCCTGCTCTATTTACAACCTCAACAGGAAGCCGCTAAATGCGTTGAAAGAAAGGAAAATATAAGTGAATAAAAAAAATTAAAAAAATATGATGGTAAATCATGTAAAAAAAAACCTACCAGCCTATATTCTGCTTTACGACTAAAGTTGAAGAATTCAGGATCCATGCCGTCACCGGAAACTTTGCTTGCATTCCTTGTAACCTTCTTTCGATGCTTCACATTTTGAACAGCAGTTAACCGTTTCTTTGCCTTGTTTAAGGAAAAAAAATATATAGAGGTAGTTAACACCAAATATAGTATATATTGTACAATTAAAGTTATCTTGTACAAAGACTATTTATGAAATTGGATAACATACTGATTTGGTTGCCAAACAATTATTTTAGTTGAATAAATTTACATTTACATATAATATATAAACTTTGTACGACTTATAAACAATTATAAGCAAACAAACGTTAGTAAAATTAATAAAAATACATTAAATATTTAATACCTTGACGGTTTCAGCAGATGTTGTAAAACGTTTTCGGCCTTTGCATTCTGTGTTAAAATTCTCAACAGTCTCGGATCCGTCAACAAAAAGTTTACCTTTTCCTTTTCCTTTAACCTGTTGTGAAATAATAGACTAAGCACATCCATTATTTTACATCTAAAGCTAAAATTAAACCAACAAAATGAGCCAGAATAACGAAGGTTTGTTTATAAACTGAAAGTTACCCACCTTGCTCCAAAACCATACCAAACCAAACCATAAAACCAAAGCGCACCTTGTTTAAATGCATGTTATTGGATTTATTGACCAAATTCATTTTTAGGGCAACCATTTAATCCTGAAATTCATTATTAGGTGATTCACAACAACTTTAGGCCAAAAGTTTAAAGCTCAAATTTAGTATTTAAGCCCAAAACCGGCCAATTTAAATATCGAGTTTAAAGCTGAATGTGAAATTTTGGTTTTCGTTCGGTTTAAGCCCAAAACCGGCCAATGAACACCCTAAAGTCGCACATAGATAGTTGTTTTCATTTTCTATATTTATTTGTTAGTGAAACGTTCTATTCCAAGCTTTGTGGCATCATCTCTTCACTGTTTGTGAAGTAGTGGTTTCCTTTCTAAAAAAATGGGTCAATGAAAAGCTATGTTTTGGTTTATAAATTTATAGCTAAAATTATACTGCATCGTATTTCATATACAAAATGTAATATATTTTGACAAAAAAACGACTAAGAAACATTCCAGACCGACTCTCAATAAAATCTAATCAAGCTTCATTTTTTTTTCTAATATACTAAAGTTATTAAATTAATTGTACAATGTCATCAATATTGAAATACTATTTAACTGGTAAACCTAGGAAATAAACAATGTAGTTGTTAATCCTCTAATACAACTAATATGAGCATTGAAACTATTTCATGTACCTTACTTATCCAGCAAATTGATTTAACAATGTGTTTGTACAAACAAACAACCAAAAACAGCCTATAACACTAATGATATAGATGCAACCTTAGGTTTCAAATCAGTACTAAAGTTCGTATGGGTTAATTCAAACTTGAATTTCTAAACATGAGTTTTAATACGCAATTATGATAAATTAAATAATATAAATATATTTTAGTCGTGGTAAACTTACATCTTGCATTGTCTTGAAATGTAAAACATCATCTTCTTTCAACGTCTCTTTAACATGAACCTTCTTCGGTGTACGTGACGAGACTGTTCGTGATGGACTTTCATCAGGAATATCTTGGTTGTTATCATCTTCATCTATGTACTGGAAAACATCATTTTGAAGAAAAATCAAAGAAGGATAAAAATGGATACAAAATGTATTACTTAATAAATACGAACCTTCAAAAGCGTTTTAGAGTAATCGGCCTTAGAGATCTGAAATACATCATCTTCATCAGATTCAACCTTCTTGTTCAACCTTATCTCAACCTCGTCTCGATACACGGTTAAGCCAAATAAAACATCATCAAGTTTTTCAAAAACCAGTAAATCATCTTCTTGAACGCCAAGATCGTTGCAAAGTTGAGTCCAACCTTGTGAAAATACATAGTTTGAATTAAACTTACTTGTTGACACTGTCCACGAAGAACCCTTATAATTTATTTCATATGAGCTAGCCACTACATTGTCTTCAAAACATTGTTGAACAAAAGAATCTTCAATGGTCAACATAATATGAAGCATAATACATTGAGTTTCCACTTGTATGTTAGATTATAAAGTGTGAAAAACATGTTAACGATAAAATGTAATGAAAATAAAATGAGATTAAGTACCGTAAAACCCAATCTTAGATGACGATTAATTGTGAAATAAGATTGATCACAGACGCCGTTAACATAAGATGAAAGATGGAGACCAAAATGGTTCAATGGAAGAAAGGTCAGCAGACAATCCTTTTAAAGTTTGAGTTCTGAAACAACTGTTTGCCAGCCGTCAGTTAAGACTGGCATAAATTGTACTCGTTTCAACATTACGACCCATTTTTTCCCACTTGAGTGATATATACGCAGCTTCCTATCGGCCCAATTCTCTCCATAGAATTGAGTAACAAATGTGATCGGGACATCCTGTATATATATTAATATTAAGTATATTTAGTATTATAAGTTTCAAACATCAAAATACTAAAAAATAATACTCAAAAAACTGAATTATAAGTAACATAAAGAATGCTTACTATACTCAATGATGATGGGTTCAGAAGATACTTTACAAACGAAGTATACATTTTCAAACCTGCAACAATAAATATGCTAAGACGAATGATTTCAAAAAACAAATAATTTCACATTCTCGTACTTTACCAAACACTAATCTATACAGTATAAACAAAAAACACTACGGACAGAACACTGATTCGACTATAAATACTGAAGATTCAAATCATCCAAAAACCAAAGCTATATGGTTCAAAAATTCAAATTTTCTATGACCTTACAGACAATATTATAACTAACTTTAATGATTCTGAAATTTAAAGTTCTTATACCCGTATCTATCAAATTTTAAGAGAATGATTAAATACAAAATCATCATTTAACATTTATGTCTAAAGTACAATCGGTATATACACACAAGTTGAACATAGCATAACAAAAATAAACTACAAACACTAATTTTCTAACAATTAAAGACTCAATCTTACAAAAACAACAATATAAACGGTTAAGATTCGAAGTATATCAATGTAATGGTAAAAAATCAACGATAGGAACGATTAAATCAAAAATTTATGAATAATCTCAAGGAACTTAAATGTTGTTACCTTTAAATCAAGATTCCAAGCCCTAGTTCCGGCGCCGAAAACCTTAAGACCGATGATTCCGGCGATAATCCGAGCAGTAGTTCCGGTCACCGATTAACTTTCTCCTTGGGATGATAACAGTGATGATATGATGGTAGAGTATGGTAAGGACAATGTCCATAATTAAAAACCGCCATTTGAAATGTTACATAAACATCCCCTATAGTTTGAAAATTGACGACAATAAAATGGATTTAACCATAAATTACAACAACACCCTTTTATGTTCCACTAATGGTTAATAAATATTGAAGAAAGTGTTAAATTATTAGTATTGTTAGTACATTAGTACATATATAATAAATTAGTAAATTGGTAAATGTTGTTTAAATTTTTTGTATTCAATTTTTCATTTTTTATATTAAATTTATATAATTAAGTTAAAATAAAGTGTAACCTCCAATATATCAAGCGTGAATAATGAAAGGTTGTTAATCTATCTTTATAAACAAAAAAATAAATCGAAATATATTAATAATTAAAGAATGTATGAAAGGTGGGTTAATAAACGATAAAAAGGAATGTATGAGTAAAAATTGATAAAATTTAATACTAAGGAAACAAATAATTTTCTACTTCATTCTGTATCCTAAAACAATTTAAGGAGCACATTCTTCAATAACTTCTTCTTTACACTCTATTTTAACACGTGCAAGACGACGTTCAGGAATACGGACCAAATCTTCTGTGCCTCTAAAAACCATCATATCAAATTTTGATTCCGAAATCATCTCAAAAATAATATAGTGTTCGTCTGTAATTTTCATGTCTTCTTTAATTTGATTCCATCCAGTAGTGAAATACAAATTTTGACCATGCTTCTCCATAAAAACCAACCATGTACGGTTAGGAAAAGCAGTTATAGTAACATGGTTGGTAGGTATTGTGTTCTTCAACTTATGATGAACAAAAAATCTATTGATAAGCTGCAAGTCAAAAATAAATAATTATGTTAAAAAAAAGTTTTATAAAATTAGTCAAAAGCTAATATAGTATAAATATAAAAAAAATTAAATACCAAATGATCTTTATGTTCACAAAACTGTGATGTTTGGCAGTATAAGAAATCATCTTGAGCAAGTGCCAAATCTTGATAGAAGTATATGAGTCGAAAAGTTAGACTACCTTCGTACAAAAATAAAAGCAATGACTTATTTGGTAATAGTAGTGACTGTATCATGTTAAACCATCCATCATGAAAAAAATATGAAGACCCTGCTTTTCTAACCCTGATAGAAAAAACTTTTCGATCAGTCGTGATGATTTGAACCATACAATCAGGAGGTAACTTGAAATCAGCTACCCAATTGTGGCAATTCCTTGGTAAAATCTGTATACAAATTAAATAATAAAAATTAAATATTAAAATTAAATTAAGAATAAAGATAACATTTACATACCCGAGACTTCATCTTGTTGTCTGAAAGATAAAGCAAAAAACAATTCAAAAACTCCATTGATATATGAATGTTGGACAGGATGAAGATGGTTATGTATTATGTATAGTTAGAAGATAAAATTATTTATAGTTAGAGTAATACTCTCAATTATGGAAAAATATATTTTGTCAATTTTATGCACAAATATATTACTATTTTATAAAAAAAGATGTAAGAGTACAGTTTATTTGTTACAAAAAGTGGGAATTAGAAAATTAAAAATATAAATAAATTTTTGGACGAAATTAAAGGAGTGTATTTAAAGTTTTTAAATTTAAAACCGGATTGTATTTTTTAAATTCTGTATTACTTAAAAACGTTAATTTTTTTTAAATAGTATGTAATACTTTCTATAACCTGATTAATATATATGTTTAGGATCAATTATGGTAACTGTATATAAAAAAAATTGATAAGGTATTAACTACATTACTTAAATACATTACATTACATCTATAATTAAATTGCTCAGAAATTTAAAAATCAACCAAAAATTGAATTTTAGTTACAAATATTAGAAAATAATATGAATATTTTAAATAATATAAAAGTATCGTTTTTTAAATGTTACAGATTATCGAAAGATATATTGGGTCTTATATTTTTAGTAACATTATTTTTTTTGAAAAACGGATTATATTTTTTTGATTCTGTATTAATTAAAAAACGTAAAAAAAATTTATCTTAATAGTATGTAATATACTTTCTATAACTTGATTAATATATATGTTTATAATAAATTATACGTTTTTTAAATGATGTAGAGTATACAAAATGATATTAGCTCTTATATTTTTAGTAATAATATAAATAATCAAACGATATATTATTACAATGAGAGTTAGCAAAAAGAATAATGATGACATATATATAAGAAACAAAAAGTAGAATTACCAAAAACAATTAGCAAAAAACAATTGTTATTCGAAACAAAAAACTAAACCATGAAACAATCATGTTCATATAAAACAACCACACAAGTCAAACCATTGTCAAATTACGAAAAAAAACAAACAAAAATATCCAAATACTGAAGAAAAAACAAACGATGATATCAAATGTTTGAATTATAGGTGACTACTTTTCTTTCTTTGGAATTAGAAGCACTGCATCGACACCACCGTCTTTACGCATTTTTGATGAAGACTGCGAAGAAACATCATCCACGTTATACACGGTATCCAAATTGCGCTTCAAGTCACCTTCGCTCATCGTATCCAACTTAGCATCCTTCTGATCAAACGATGTTGTAAAGCCAACTTTAAAAACATTTGAGCAAGGGGTTACATCGTCTCCCGTTTGGGATATAGAATCCTACAAAAATAAAATAATTAAAGAGGGATGAGTTATAAATATACATTTAACAAATAATGAGTAAAAATTAAATCATATATAAACTAAAGGATAGTAAACCTTAACAGGCCAATCGACATTACGATTTGAATCAGATGGTTCGACATTGACGGCTTCCTCATCAATAGGCTGATTTTATTTAAAAAAAAGTAAAAAAAATGATAATAATTATAAGTTAAACATTGTTGGCAAATTGTAATAATAGTATAAAGGTGAAATGGAATAAATATACCTGAATAGTGTCAAAATGTTTATCAAGCTCGGACAAAATCACCGGGTTATCAGTCATCTTGGAGACTGAGTAGCCATCAGACTTCTTGCTAATGTTAAAAGAAGAAACAGCAATCTTGAACGCAAACTTCATATTGAGTAAAGAATTTAGCTCCTTTGGAAAGTTGCCTTCGTTTGCTAACTGTTGAAAAACAAAATATACTTCAATGTTGTAGAATAACCAAACATATGATAAAAGCAATTATTTAGTACATACTTCAATGTTGTTGTCTAACAGCTGATTCGCATTAACCTTCAAAAGCTTTGTCACCTCACGCTCAAACAATGTCAGAGTCACAATGCCAGTACAATATTGCACACGTATAGAAAGCCTAATTCTACATAATATATTAATAAGATTTCGTTTTTTTTGACAAACAAAGCTTAATATGGATAATATTTACCTTGGAATTGATGAAACGGTCCTTGTATTACAAACATCAGTCTTGCATTCCAAGACAGTAACCTCTTCAAAACCATCAGTACCATCCTGCTTCTCTTTAACAACAGTAATGGTTGAAACCTTTTTGTTGCAGCTTGTGCATGCGCTGTAAAACCACTCATTGTTCGATGCAAAACTCTTGATAGTCCCAACAATGACAACAAACTTCGTCTGTGTTTAAGAAATAGATAATGTATAAAAACAAAGATAAAGGAAAACATATTAAAACAATTTTAATCCGTGTTACCATATCTATTGCGCTTAACGACCCAATGGGATAAAAAGTCAAGTCAGAAAGGAACTCTTCAGTGGCAGACTTCACAACAGAAGAACTTAAGCCAGAATAATTGGAAGAAATTTCGGGAGAAAGTTTCTCGATAAATCTAATCAAACATGAAATATAAGTCTTTACACTCACAAAGCTGGTTACATAATTATAAAAACATATTATGATAGTGCACCTTTTTTTAAACTCAGCAACTTCATCAATATCACTATTAATTAAGACTCGAGTGACGGTATACAAATTAGAAACAGACAAATGTCCTGTACATAATAATAAAAAAAAATTTGATTAATTTAAACAACTATTAAAATTGAAACAGTAAAGAAAATACAGAATAGATTTAAAGTAGTTCTATACCTCCCCAGAATTTATATTTTCCAAACTGAATGATTACGACCACATTTTTCTTCACCTCGATTGCTGCTCTCATACTCCATTATTTGATCCGCATAACCGTCCCAAAGTGTCACAAAGATCTGCTTATTGCTGAACATTAAAGGTAGTTAAAAATAAAATTATTAGTGTAGAAAAGATAACATAACAAAGATAATAGTATCAGGAATAAAAGTGAAAAAAAAAATAAAAAAATACTTCAAGTCTTCAAGCATAAACGTGACTTTCTTCTGGTTCTTTCCATTATTAGTTTCCATGTCTACCTCGAAGGGAAAACTTTTGACCACAAATCCAATTACATCTGAGGAAAATATAAATGCATTCATCAAAATAAATATGTGTTATGTTGCATGGATATAGTGTAAATTGTATATGATACCAATTGGACTTTTAAAAAACTTGCTGTCATCTGTTGGATCCTCCACAACAGAATCAAACGAAGTAAAATCAAAACCCCATTCAGAACCAATAGCCTCGTGGCATTCCTCAACAACGGTGTTCTTGTTAAGGTTAATCTTCAAACCACCGTGAGCGTATTTGACCTTCTGACGATTCTCACCCAACGAAGGATTTCGAATCGTCAAACAACGCTTTTCTTCTAAAAGATGTTGATATTCAGTTGCGTTTTTAGCTAAAACAAAAGCTTGCATTTTTGTTCCCTGACAAAAAAAAGCATTATTTTCAACAAAAAATACGTACTTTAAAACTTAATATTAAATTAAAACAGAATTCTCTGAACGCTTACCTCACTGTCCATGACTATCATATCATAGCAATAAACTTTTCTAGCGTTATTGAAATCAGCTCTTGTCCACAAACGAACAATGCGAATTCTGATGGTGTAGTTATCAACATTGAGGTCCAAATTATTCAACAGAGTTATTGCAGGTGGTTCCATTTCTGCATAAAATTCAAACGAAAGATTAGTAAAAAAACACAACAATATATACTAACACATTCTAATAGATAACCAATCAATCTCTTATAGAACAGTCAATGGTATTCTTACCTAGGCTTATGAAAATTGATAGACAATTTTCAGATTAGAGAAGAATGAAGTAAACGTGAAATGTTTAAAGAATATTTATAATTAGGTAGGAAATGTTAATTAAAGAAACAATAAAGATCTACCAAAAATAAAATATCAAAAAAATCAATTATGAAGGCAATTAAACATGGAAATATGTCAAAGAATGGCATTTTCTAAAAATACAGTCAATCAGTTTACATATCCATAAATAGCTTAATTTAAACACTCATCAAGATTATCATATAATAAATAAAATTAAAAAATTAAAAGTATAAAAAGAGGAAACAACTTACTTATTATTTGCAACTGAAGATCAATGAAATTGATCTCTATTGATTTCACGTATGAACTTAAGACTTTTTTCTCGGCATTTATCCGATGCTGTAAAATGCATATGGAATGTATTGCGGAAATCTTAAATCTCCAGAACATCTTCAAA
The DNA here is from genome assembly GCA_030545235.1 of Helianthus tuberosus. Taxonomy (NCBI): domain Eukaryota; kingdom Viridiplantae; phylum Streptophyta; class Magnoliopsida; order Asterales; family Asteraceae; genus Helianthus; species Helianthus tuberosus. The sequence continues at coordinate 174,019,109 of CM060363.1, forward strand.
TCCGAATTCTGCAACTACTATCATATAAAGTTTATGGTTAAAACATAAAAAGTTAAGAAGATTAAAGGGTTCTGATTAAAAATGTTATAAACTATACAACAGTATTCTGCTAATTTTTTCTTTAGTAAACAAATCAACTGGACACAAACGGGGGATATTACATCAATGGATGTAGTCAAGGTTTTCCGATTGTTAAATTAAGGAATGACCTATAAAATCGATAACAAAAAAATAAGAAAGTTAGTTTTAATATCAATAAAGAACAACAAAAATACTTTAAGATAGATAAAAGTAAAAAAGAACTTACATAAAAATGAGATGACCTGTGGTGATCAAAACTGAATCGATCAATTTTCAAAAACAAAAAAATCATAATTGAATCTTGATGTAACAACACATACAGGGTCAGTCAACACAGTTGAGATGATACAGGTTCAGGTAACAAAAAGAAACCCTCTGTTGTAGAAGCAACCAGTGAGAGAGTTTTGATGGAATTTTTAAGAGGGGTCGGTGACATTGTCGAGGAGTGTAAGGAAATGATATCACTTAGCATTTCCTGACACTCCTCGACAACATCACCGACCCCTCCATGTTTCCAGCAAAACACTCTCACTGGTTGCTTCTTCAACAGAGTGTTTCTTCTTATTACCTTGAACATGTATCATCTAAACTGCATTTGACACATCGTTTGTGTCTTCCTCTCTTCCTTAATAGCTAAAAACATGACACGTAGGCAAATCGAGGTCATCCTGTAATCTCCCTTAATAGATAGTATAGATTCTGAAAACACTACATGGAATCAAAATCCACGAATTAGAACTGTAATTTCGAAATTTCTAAAATTAAGCAAATTACTACAATAAAGTAATAAAATTATATAAAACTAAACACTTCTAATTAGATAAAACACTAAATTCATTCAAATTGTACCACAAATAGCAATCGAGTCATATCCCAATTACTTTGTAGTCATCAGAAATCAACATAACAGAAAAAAACTACATTTATATTAATATCAAAACATACCATGAGCATCCACAAAGCAAATCAGTAGATTAAAAGGGTTTTAAATATAGATCCATTAATATCAAACATACCATGAGCATCCACAACGCTTTGTAATTGACATATAAAAAATTAGTGTTAATAAAAATTGATAAACAATACATATTATGAAATAATCTAATTCGATTAGAACAACATTACAAAAAATATGAAAATATCAAAGTAAATTATGAAAAATTTTTATTTCAGTTATGATATTAATAAACATGTGTATATAAACAGTAATGGCATATTTTTTTAAAATTAACAGCTATGTTAATATCTGAATATATTAATACATTTATATCAACATGTTAAGTATGACTGCTATATGTACATATCACGAACTGGTATAAATTATAATTGTTGATAAATATTTTAAAAGGTTTTATTTTACCGTTTTTTATGTATATGTTTAATGGAAAAAAAATTCTTAAAATAAATATTAAACATTTTACACATTGGGTTTTTAATAATATGATATTATCATATAGACTGCAATTATAGTGGTTAAAATAAAACTTAAGATATGATAAAATGTACTATCTTGAAATTGAAAACCATAACAATGTTAAAAACCAAAAACCATAGAAAAAGTAAATATCTAACTGATCAAAAAGGAAAAAACAAAAACCAAAATGTCAAATAACTAATTACTACGCCTGACTTAAGGTACAACCTTTTCAACAATTAGCACTTGCTCATTTTCGTCAAAAGAATAGTCAACGGTATCACGGACCTTAATTCTAGCAGTTTTCATGAACTTCGACCATCGACTTAAAGCATATCGAAAACCTTTACGTTTCCTTTCACGTCTAGTACCGTTGGTAAACTGCACTGGGGGATCCCGATTCAAAAGTCTGACGGTTATATCTTTTAAACCAAGATGAAGTTTGGCCATTTCAGAAACACGATCGGGAAGCATCTGTATTGTTATAAAAATATAATTAATAACAAAAATAAAAATAAAAATATATTAACAATTAAATTCTTGTACTTTATAAAATGATATTAGAACTTACAAAATCGGTACCAGCCATACGGGAAAACCGATGAACACGACCATGTGGTTCTTCATACATTTCATTTACAGCATCGATAAGTGCAACTAAAGGCTGCAAATTAAATAGAACATTTATTAGATGAAAAAATATAAAAAAAAATATATATAGAAGTACCCAAAGTCCCAAATGTATACTTACCACATCAACATCAACATCTACATCAAGAAAGTTCTTTTCAACACCGTTTTTTCCAAAAACTTTTAAATTAAAATAATTACCAAAATATTTTGTAAATAACAAAAAACAACCAGGCTCTAACTGTAACTGACTAACAATAACGTCAATACCAACGGTAAAACCGAATTTACCGTCAGCCGTTTCAATCATAACGTGAAAAGTTTTGTTGTCTATCATTATAGTGGATATTACATCAATGGATGTATTAAAGGTTTTCGGCTTAATAAATTCAGGAATGACCTATAAAACCGATAACAAAAAAAATAAGTAAGTTAGTTTTAATATCAGTAAAGAACAACAAAAATACTTTAAGATAGATAAAAGTAAAAAATAACTTACATAAAAATGAGATGATGTACGTAGCAGATATGTCCAAAAAGAGCTACCACTAACACCATCAAGGAAATATGTTACTTTAAACGTAGTACAATCTAGGGGATTGAATACTACCAAACATCCTTTGGATAGTCGCAAATGTTGGGTTACATTGGACCATCCTTGGAAAAAGAACAAATTTCCTTTAGATTCGCTTAACCAAACATTAAAAATCCGGCCATCGTCAGTATGTATCATAACATTTGTAGGGGCTTTACCCACACCCCACAGTTTGCAAGCAGCATCAGAAGGAATAGACTAACAAACCAAAACAGTGGAACATGAATTATAATTACATAAAAAAATAAAAAAATAAATTATAATAAATTGTATTTAATGATAACAACCAAAAAAACAAAAGTATGTCATGTAATGTAATAATATATCAATTACCAGAATAACTTCGTCTGCTTTATTCATATGCCTACAGAAACATGGTTCTCTGATACTAATTTAAAAAATAATAAGTTAGTAAACATTAAAATGTTATTGTTCGAAACAAATGATAAAGAAGGAAAGCAAAAGCAACAAACAATAAATGATTGAAGTTGATTTAATCATAACATGACAGATGATATAAAATAACAGAATAACCAAAAAAATGAAAAAAAAATTCCACAAATTACATATGATAAACGATAAGATAAATATTGTTTTAATAAACACATTAAACATAAAGGTATAAAAAAAACTGATAAAAAACAAAAAATAACATAATGATCAAAACTTTATACAAAATGTACATACTATCTAGGGGTGTTCATCGAATCGAATATCGAATTTTCGAATTATTCGAATCGAATTAATCGAATAATTTTTTTTTCTCTTGAATTCGAATTCGATTCGAATTCGAATAAAACACATACTATTCGATTCGAATTCGAATAAAAACTTCAATTCGTATTCGCTTCGTATTCGAATAAAAATTCGAATTCGAATCGAACTCGAATAAATTCGCTACCATAAACATTTAAAAAACTATTAAAATGAATTCGAATCGAGCCGGAGATAATTTAGTTTAAACTCATTGCCGGAAAAAACAGAATTGCTGGGAATCGTGATGGTGGCTGAAAACCGTACACATCAAAAGTGCTTGTTTAAACTAGGGGTGTTCACGATCCGATCCGATCCGATCCGAGCGAGGGTCTGCTCGAGATCGGATCGAATTACAACCAATCGGATCGGTTCGGTTCGAATTTGTATAACCGAGCATAAAAGTGGTGCTCATGATCGGTTCGAATTTAAATCGATCGGATCGTTTTTTATCGGTTTCGCTCGGTTTTTCTCTAACACCTAAATTAACATAAACAGAAGTTTAACAAACTTATATTAACAAACAGACATACATAATCATAACATCGTAATATCTTTAACAAACTTATATTATCATCGGATATAAAGTATAGTAATATGTTTGAAAACATCGTAAACAACAAGTATGTCATATTTGATGGTCCAATTATTATGGGTATGAATCGTGAAATCAAATGCTTAATCGGATTAGACATAGAGATGAAGAACGAATTTTTTAGCAGTGAGGGCACAATCAGATCTTCGCACAACTAGATCTTCGAACAATAATCAGATTCGCACAATAAGATCTTCGAACAATATGCAGATCTTCGCACAATCAGATCTGTTTTTGCTAGATCAGTCCCCCAAACCACAAACCCACCAGAAATACAAACTTAAAACGAACGAATCTTACCTTGGATTTGAAATCGAATGAAAGTCCCACTGCCGAAACCCTAATCGGCGGATTTTAACACTGCAGAGAGAGAAGTCTGATATTTTGTGAGTTGTGAGAGAGATGAGAGAAGGTGTACGTATATATGTGGTGGTGGGGGATTTGTGTTTTTTTGGAAGGGTGCTTTGAGCCGTTGATTGGTGGAGAGGTGAGGGGTGGAGTACCGCACGATTGTGATCCGTGTGATGAGTGATAAATGGTTTTGATTGGTTCAGTTTGGAGTGGCGGATCATGCATTATTAAACTTTAAATTATATATATTATATATATAAAAATAAAAATACATGTATAATTCTTATTCGAATTTCGAATCGAATCGAATTTAAAATTGTAAATTCGTATTCGATTCGTATTCGATTAACTTGACTCGAATCGAATCGAATTCGAATTCGAATTCTTGCGACTCGAAACGAATTCTTGATAATCGAATCGAATTTCGAATTTTTCGAATCGAAACGAATTCTGAACACCCCTAATACTATCAACATAATTTCAAAGATATAATACAATAAGTTAGTGAATAATAAAAACAAAAGATACCTTAATGAAGAAGATCCAGGCATATTGGAAACCAACAAAAACAGGTTTGAATGACAAAAAAAAATCAGATAATATATTGTAAAATTCAAACATAACAAAAAAAAACATGCAACGGATATGTTTTAATTAAAAAATATAATAAAAGAAAAAGAATTCAGGATTAATAATGGAAATCATCCGTAATGTTAATACTCAAAAATCAACAGATCTTGAATGACAATCAGATACAGGCTTAATATAAAATAACAATGATCAATAAACCAGACCAATCAAACACATTTAAAAAGAATACATTCAAATAATTTAGTATAATTCAAAAATTACATAAACAAATAGGGTTCATAGAATACAGATTCAATCAAAATTATACATTTTTTTAATGAAAATCAAATTTAGGGATTTTCATAAAAATATTTTTTTATAACAAAACATAGTTTTAATACAGAAATTCAAATGAAGGATTAACATTAAAATTAAGATATTAACATAATAATGTTAATAAACATAAAGAACATATCTAAATCTGACAATCAGACTTAGGGTTTCTACAACAGAACAATAATTTTTCAAAAAATAAATCAAATTCAGAATAAATATTAAGATGAAATAAAACTTTTTCAACATTACAATCGGATTTAGGACTATGAGTAAACATCAAATTCAATAACAAAAACATAATGTTAATAAACATAAAATACAGATCTGTAATTACAATCGGACTTAGGGTTTCTAAAACAGAACAATATTTTTTCAAAAAATAAATCAAATTCAGAATAAATATTAACATGAAATAAAACTGTTTTCAACATTACAATCGGATTTAGGACTATGAGTAAACATCAAATTCAATAACAAAAACATAATGTTAATAAACATAAAATACAGATCTGGAATTAAAATCGGACTTAGGGTTTCTACAACAGAACAATATTTTTTCAAAAAATTAATCAAAATCAGAACAAATATTAACATAATCAAAAAATTAAAACTGATTTTACATAAGAATCAGGTTTAGGATTTCGTCTGTGGCGTGATAGATAACATTAACATATGAAATAAAAGTTATTATACATTACAATCGGTTTAGGGCTATGAGTAAACATCAAAATCTATACTAAAAACATAAAGATAATAAACATAAACAACAGATCTAGAATGACAATCGGAGCTAGGGTTTCTTGATCACAAAAATAGTTTTTCAAAAAGTAAATCAAATTCCGAACAAATAAAGAATGATTAAACTAAGAATTTAACAATCTACACTTACAGATTTCGATATGGATCAACGAAGAAAATCAGAAATCGATTGAAGAAAAGGACGACGTAGATGAAGAAGATGAAGAAGATGAAATCTATATATGTAGGTTGATTTAGAAAATCCATTGAAATATGGAAAGCTTTTGGTATTCGAGAGAATTGAAGAGAGAAGACGGTGGAACGTTTTGGTGGATTGAAGAGCATTGAATACCTAATTGAAGGAAATTGAAGGAAATTGAAGGAAATAGAGAGAAGATAAGAATGCCGCCCAAAATCCCAATTCTCTGGCCAAAGAGAATAGCCACATCAAAGTCAAATAGTCAACCATTATTTTGCTTTAGTATAAGAGATAGATACTTGCAATTTTAATATCAATCTTAGTGTATAAAAAAAGTTTTCTTACAATAACTATATATTTTTTTCTCTCTATTTTTAGCAGCAAATTTCTTTTAACCTCTGTTGTCGTCTGTGAGACTTAAACTCAAGATCTCCCCTTCGTAAACCTAGATGTTTAAAGACTTTGACTTTGCCAATGGACTACCAATCTATTGGTATATATTTTTTTTCTCTTGTTAGCAAATCTATATCGTTTATAAAGCTAGTGCAAACGAAACAAATAAATTGATGAAAAGTCAAACTTTATTTAAAAAACTCACATGATACAACAAAAAAAAAATCTAAGCAGCACATATAAATTCGTCCTCTTTATTACCATAAATTCATTCAAATGTGTTGTTTTCTTCATAGTACTCCCATCCCAATCCTATGTCAGTGTTGTCGTGAGCACACCACCTCCTACATATAGTAATCGGGTTGAAATTGTCATCTCTATCTTTAGATAGACCCATCTAAATTATTAAAAGATTCAAAAGTTGAATACGTTTTTAGTTTACTATTATCAAAAAGCAACATAGCAGAAAAGGGTTGATAACAACTATATTTAAGTTATACCTCAATGTTAAAAGTACACTTTAATCCTAAAGTCTTTTTTTTAGGATACGGTTGTTGATGTAGGCTCATAAATGAACCGTGTGTTTAGTAAACCATTCGGTGAAAAGTTCATTTATGTTTGTCTATTTAATCGACTAACGAATTTGAACAAATATTTTGTTTATTTAATTTAAACGAACAAACATGAACACATGTTCCTTTTATAGATTTACTTTTTATTTTATGTTCGTTCCTTTTCGCCCGTTTATGTTTGTTTATTCACATTTGCTCATTATTAATAGATTATATATGGAATGTAAATAATATATTGTAGAAATATATCTCTCTACCAAAATAGGAGGGATTATTTGGTGTATAAATATTATTGTATCAATGAATGGAAGATCAGTTAGCAATTCTTACATGGTATCAAGCCATTAAACCTAACCCTAAACCCAGGCGATTTTTTTTTTCTCGGCCCTATCTCGCTTTCTGCTGCTGCTGTTCTTCGTTCATATTCTCCTTCTCGGCAACATGTCTTCATCTTCTCTACACCCAGCCGTAACAGTCTCTAATATCAAACAACTTATTCCCATCACTCTTGACATTGAAAACAGTCATTATACCGCATGGTCGGAGCTCTTTAAAATCCACTACAAGTCCTATGATGTTTATTATCATCTCCAGCCGAAACCCTCCACTATTGCTACTTCTTCGGATAAAGACAAGGCACCAGTCACCTCTCCGTCGTGGGAACGTCTCGACTCCATTGTCTTACAATGGATATACGGGACGATCTCTACTGATCTTCTACATACAATTCTCAAGCCTAACACTAGTGCTCATGCTGCCTGGACGGCTCTTGCTAATATATTCCAAGATAACAAGGCCACTCGCACATTCGATTTACAGAACAAGTTTGCCAACACTCGTCTGGGGCAATTTCCTTCTATGACTGCATACTGCCAGGCCCTAAAGGTTATCTATGATCAACTCACCAATGTCAGATCACCGATTACTGAAGAACAATTGGTCCTTCAACTTCTGTTAGGACTCAACGAGCAATACGAGAGTACTGCAACCATCATTCAGCAGACTAGCCCCTTACCGGATTTTTATGAAACCCGGTCCAGGCTCTGCATGGCGGAAACACGAAAAACAAATCAAGCTCGAAACGCAGCGCAAGTCGCTGGAACTGCTCTTACTGCTTCTACCGATAATCAGGCCACACCACCATCGGACCAGTCGCGGTACAGTACCCGCTCGGATCAGCCGTCCACACGGGGTCGTGGACGAGGCCGCAACAGAGGACGCGGTCGCGGCTCCTCCTCGTCATCTCGGGGTCGCGGAACAACTCATCAGTAGGGAAGCTATTCTTTGGGCTTCCCACCTTGGCCCATGAACTATAATCCCTGGACTGCTCCTAACAATGCTTTTGGCCCGACTCCCTGGGCCCCTTGGAACACTTTGCCTCCTTGTCCCTACCCGACCACTCAGCAAAGGCCTGCCTCCTCGGGCTTGGGTATTTTAGGTCCGCGGCCCGCTCAATCCTATGCGGCGAGTTATGCTCCAACGGAATTTGATCAACCTTGCTACACCATGGACACGGGTGCAACAATGAACATGACTCCTTTAAACGGTAACTTCTCATCTTTTTTTAATGATGGCATTTTTAAAAATATCCTTGTTGGTAATGGCAGTACGATTCCGGTACTCGGACATGGCAATCAAATTCTTAAACCACCTCTACCTCCTTTTAAGTTAAATCAAGTTTTATATGCTCCCTCTTTAATTAAAAACTTGATTTCCGTCCGTCAATTTACCACATATAATCATGTTTCAGTTGAATTTGATCCCTTTGGTTTTGTTGTGAAGGATCTCAAGACCCGGACCCCTATCCTACGATGCAATAGTCCGGGAGATCTATATACTCTTGATCCTACACAAGTCATTCAGCTTTCTCAACCATCAACTTTTGCTGCTATATCTCAAGACCTTTGGCATCAACGTCTCGGCCACCCGGGATCCAATTTACTTGCTTCTATTAAAAACTCTAGTTTTATTAATTGTGATACATTGAAACCTTCTTTTTGTCAGTCATGTGTGTTTGGGAAACAAGTTCGTTTACCTTTTTATGATTCTATTAATACTACGTTTATGCCTTTTGACATTATTCACAGTGATTTGTGGACCTCTCCCGTTTTAAGCGGTGGTGGTCATCGATATTATATTTTATTTCTTGATGATTATACAAACTTTCTTTGGACCTACCCTCTTGCTAACAAAACACAAGTCTTCTCTACCTTTACCAATTTTGCTAACCTTATCAACACACAATTTCATCTCAAAATAAAGCAATTTCAATGTGATAATGGAAAGGAATATGCAAATTCCTCTTTTCAACAATTTTGTCACCAAAACGGCATGATTTTTCGTTTTTCTTGTCCCCACACCTCGTCCCAAAATGGCAAAGCTGAACGTAAAGTACGCACAATTAATAATCTCATTCGCACACTCTTAGCTCAATCGTCTTTACCCAATACCCACTGGCACCATGCTCTAGAAGTGGCCACTTATCTCATTAACATCCTACCTAACAAACTTCTAAACTACAACTCACCCACTCAATGTCTATACCGTGCTCACCCAACCTATGACCATTTACGGGTTTTGGGGTGTCTCTGCTACCCACTTCTACCACCTACATCGATTCACAAACTTGATTTTCGGTCCATGCCATGCGTATTTTTGGGGTACCCGCCCAATCACCGTGGATACAAATGCTTGGACCTTAAGACAAATAAAATCATTATTAGTAGACACGTTATATTCAATGAATCTACCTTCCCGTTTCATCATAATCCTCAACCCCTTTAAATACTTACGACTTTCTGAATCCTAATTTCCATCCTTTACTTTGGTCTCACTTTCAAAATACTCACCTACCTAATTCTTCACCTCAACATTCCCAACCGGCCACTCCTCACAGCCCTTTATCATCATCTCCTATTTCACCTCAAAATACTTCTGGCCCACCTTCATCGGCCCATACTTCTGGACCGTCTCTTCCTTCTCAGCCCTTCCCCTCACCTCCTATTTCACACTCCACAGCCCAACACCCTCCCATTTCTTTGTCACCTACTACCGGCCCAATACCATTCGGCCCAGCAACTCTGCCTACCTCCTCTTCTAACAGCCCACCTAATTCTAACAGCCCACCACTCCACAGCCCACCTATTTCCGTCACACCACCTACTACTCCTGTTAATCCCTCTACAACAACTACTACTCAACCTCCTCCTCTCAACACCACTCGTACTATCCGTACTCGCGCCATGGACGGTATAACTAAACCTAAATGTCTATTCAATCTCAATGCTTCTTCCATTGCCTCTATTCCTAAGAACCCTAAAGATGCTTTGTCCGTACCAGAATGGTACAATGCTATGACCATTGAGTTTAATGCCCTCATTAAAAATGAGACTTGGGAATTGGTACCTAAACAACCACATATGAATGTTTTGCGTAGTTTGTGGTTGTTTCGTCATAAATACAGGTCGGATGGCACGTTGGAACGTTACAAAGCACGTTTAGTGTGCGATGGTAGTCATCAGCAAATTGGGGTCGATTGCGGGGATACATTTAGTCCGGTTGTTAAACCAGCGACTATTCGGATAGTATTATCACTTGCCTTATCTCGGTCTTGGAAGATACACCAATTAGATGTCACGAATGCATTCTTGCATGGTACTCTTCATGAGACAGTTTACATGTATCAACCTATGGGATTTCGTCATTCAAAGTACCCCGACTACGTGTGCCGCCTCAAGAAATCTCTGTATGGATTAAAACAGGCTCCTCGTGCATGGTACCAACGCTTTACCGATTTTGTTCTTTCACTTGGGTTTCATCAAAGCAGGTGTGACAATTCTCTGTTTGTTTATCATCATGGTGGATCTGTGGCGTATCTTCTCATTTATGTTGATGACATAATTCTTACTACTTCTCATGATGCTCTTCGAGACCATCTTATGCGTCGTCTTGGACATGAGTTTGCCATGAAGGATCTCGGGCCGCTTAGTCATTTTTTGGGCATTCATGTTACTCGCACTGGCAACTCTATGTTTCTCTCACAACAGGCCTATGCCAACGAAATAATTGAACGGGCCGAAATGCACTCGTGTAATGCAGTTGCCACACCTGTTGACTTGAAACCGAAACTAAGTGCTACCTCCAGTCCTGAGTATGACAATCCTACGCAATATAGAAGCTTGGCATGTGCTTTACAATATCTGACTTTTACTCGTCCTAACATTAGCTATGCGGTTCAGCAAATATGCATGCACATGCATTCACCTCGGGTCGATCATTGGAATGCGCTAAAGCGTATACTGAGATATTTACAGGGTACGTCTCACTTTGGTCTTACTCTCGGTTCGTCTACGGATTGTTCTCTCCGAGCTTATACGGATGCTGATTGGGCTGGCTGTCCTGATACTCGCCGGTCCACATCAGGGTACTGTGTCTTCCTAGGCACCAACCTCGTGTCGTGGTCTTCGAAACGACAATCTGTTGTCTCTCGATCAAGTGCGGAGGCTGAATATCGAGGGGTCGCTAACGTTGTGTCTGAACTTTGTTGGTTGCGAAATCTGTTACTTGACCTTCATAAACCGATGACCAAGGCAAGTGTGGTGTTTTGTGATAATATCAGTGCTGTTTACTTATCAGGCAACCCGGTTCAACATCAACGCACCAAGCATATAGAACTGGATATTCATTTCGTTCGGGAGTTAGTTCATCGTGGTCATGTTCGGGTTCTGCACGTCCCTTCTTGATATCAGATTGCGGATATTTTTACTAAGGGCCTCCCTAAGGTGTTATTTGACGATTTCCGATCCAGTCTAAACATTCGGCCTCCTCTAGTTTCGACTGCGGGGGTGTAATAGATTATATATGGAATGTAAATAATATATTGTAGAAATATGTCTCTCTACCAAAATAGGAGGGATTATTTGGTGTATAAATATTATTGTATCAATGAATGGAAGATGAGTTAGCAATTCTTACAATTATCATTTAATTTTTTTTGTTAGTTATTAGTAATATATGCTAATGATGCATTAACGAGTGACTTGACACTTGCCAAGGCTGTCTCCGAGAATCTTAAAAAAATTGGGCCCTCGGCGAGATAATAAAAACCAGGCCCTACTAAAACAAGAATTCAGAGCCATTGTCGCGTGTAACGTTCCGTAGTTTTTTCATTTCTTTTTCATTTTATTGTAATTCATAATTTCATTTCAATACTTTTTAATTCGAGACTTGATCATAATGAAAATCTTATTGGATATCATTTTTATTTAATAGTACTTTTTTTACTTTAAAGTTTATATAATTAGTTATCATATGAATTTTCGTTGTTATAAATTGTAACCTAAGTTAAATGGATTCAAGTATCAGTGTATCACCAATCCACAACTTGCAAAATGCACCCTTCTATAGGACATTCATAAAAAACGCACCCTTCTATATACACTCATTCGTCAAGCACTCAAGCTGATGTATCTTGTTTGGAGACCAAATCATTAGCATGTGATGATGAATTCATCCTGTATCCCAAAGTCATTCAGAAAGACTACATTATTAGCCATAAGAGGGGAGAACTGTGTCGCCTTAACCCACAAAACTTGTTTTCAAAACTTTGATAATTTTACAAACTTTTATAAAGCTTGGACCATATTATTTCAAGAAATTTTATCCCGTCTCATTTGGCAAACTTTTACATAGTTCGAATTTGGAGAAATGGTGTAACAAGGGTTATATCTAAACAAGATTACCTTTGTGGTTGCGTATTTTGTTGAAAAGTACTTCTTGCTTCTGCTCAAGTCTTCTATAAAATAATGAAGATTAGGTTCAACATGGCTAATAATTAGATACAAGAGTGCAAAAGAGTTATTGTCTGGTATAAAGACTATGAACATAAATATGTTGATAAAATGTTTGTGTATACCTAAGTTTCTATGGCAGAGTCATCTTAGATAGAAACAAGAGTCAATTTCAGCTAGCTACCTAAAAACATTTGGCTCAGTTGAATTCAAGATACTTGAATCAACCATTTAATCTTCGTCACCCAATTCTCATAACAACTTAGAAAACAGCACCGAATGAGAACACAACAACTTAGAAAACATCTCAATTCCGTTAAAAGTGAAATTTAAGGTAGCGTTCGTTTCACGGCATGAAATGGAATATAGATGGAATTGGAATCTTGATTCCGTTTCTTATTTTGTTGATTTCAACAAAAAAATGAATTCCAAATAAACAATAACATAAGAAAGAAAATTTGCATTCCAATTCTATCGAGATCTCATTCCATTTTCTGAAACAAACACACCTAAATTCTAAATGAAATTCCAATTCTCGATCGAATTACAATTGCAATTCCATTACAATCCATGAAACGAACGCTACCTAAGTGTCAAGCTTTTCACAAATTCAGAAATTGGAACAGAAAAGTAGTTAGTAGGATAAGTTTCCAATTGTTGCCACAGAGAACACAAGGGAAAAGCAGAGGTGGCTAATAGGAGAAGGTTCCAATGGGCAAAACATTTGTCAACCTGTTTATACCTAATCTTTTGTATACACCCCCAAAACCTCCTGTTTTAATCTTAGCAAATATAAACAACATTATGAAGATAGTCTAAACCACATGGATTACGGATCACCACTAACTATTCTTAGTGGTTGCGCCGAATTTGAAGAACAACGAGGTATTTGTACGTTTGCAATCATCAACGTATGTGGCTTCAGATTGCGGGCGACAATTGTGTGTTGAGATCGATGATGACAAATTGCCCTCATCAACTCTTGCTTACTATTATTGAGATCTGTAGTTAATTTATTAGATATATATAGTTGTTGAGAAGTTGGAAGAGATGCAAACTGCAAAGAGCCTATCATTTAATGAGTTCATTAAAAAATGAGCAAGCCCAACTAAACAATCTATGCTGGGCTTTTCGTTAAAAATCTATTAATGTTAGTTATATAACTTTAAAATTTTACTAATATAGATATTATTTATGTGAATATTCTATAAGAGGCTAATTAACTCTGGTGTCCTTTTAAATAGTATTATTTATTTCTCTTAATCATAATTAACAAACTTGATTTTATTTATTTAGTTTGAGATCAGTAAAATCTAATGAAAAAATAATGAAGAATGAGTAGTTATAACGAGTAAATAAAGTTTTGTGGAAATTAAGTGGTTATAAAATTTTCAATACGGAAAATCAAATTAATTATTGAAAATAAATATTTGTAAAGAAAACTAAAAATAAACATCTATTTGTAATTAGAATAAATTATAAATAGAATTTTTGAAGCTCTTGCAAATTGGCTTAACTCTTGAAAACAGAACATAAAAGGTCTAAAGTCTAAGGCTGTCTTCTCTATCGTTTCATGCTCTTTTACTTTACATTACCATCACGTCATAAAATAACTGCCCATCTTTGTATACCCGGTCAAAAAGTGGTTCATTTTGTTGTTTAATTATTTGTGTTTCTGTAACGAACAATCTGTCCATCTTTAATCTAAAATGTAAACTCAAAACTGGGTCAAGAAATGACAGATTGCTAATACTAAATGATAGCGCTAAACAAACAAGTCTGAGTTTATATTGGTTAAGTCACCAACAAATATATGATCCATTTGGCTTCTAAATATAATAGTCTTGTCATTTGAATTTCATTTTCCACATCTTATAGATCAATATCGTCCAACACATTAGTTCATTTGTTTTTTGATACTACATTATAGCTTACAATCTGTTATGGATGATGAATGGTGAATTTCTTTTAAGTTTGTCACTTGTGAAACTTGAATATGTGACCTCCAAACCTTAGGTGTTACTGAAGGCTTTGTTTGTGCCATTCGGCCCCCAACCCCAATGATACAAACCAAACCCATTTTTTAAATTAAAATTAGAATAGAATAGTAACATCATTAAGAGATGAGCAAATGGTATCGGGTATAGGTACCGGTCTCAAATTTACCAAACCGGTGTATTTTCGTTACCGGTTCTGCACAGGTATTCACTGGTTTTTACCCTCAAATACCGGTGTCGTTCCAGTACCGACCGGTACCGAACCGTACCATACTAGGTATATTCGGTACCGGTACCCCCTTTTGGGGATTTCGGTAACGGTATTTTCGGTACCGGTTGGTACCGAGCTCATCAAATCCTGTAGCAACGCAGCAATGCAAGTAATCCGGTATCAAATTTACCAAACCGGTGTATTTTCGGTACAGGTTCTGCACAGGTATTTACCGGTTTTTACCCTCAAATACCGGTGCCGTACCAGTACCGACCGGTACCGAACCGTACCATACTAGGTATATTCGGTACCGGTACCCACTTTTGGGGATTTCGGTAACGGTATTTTCGGTACCGGTTGGTGGTACCGAGCTCATTAAATCCTGTAGCAACGCAGCAATGCAAGCAATTGCACCGTTTAGATTACTTTTTATACACACAGTAAGTAAACTGTATTTCGTTTGAATGAGGTTTTATATATACAACAACTTCTTTTGCTTTCTTTTTTGTCTTTTTCTGTAATGAATGACTTGTAGCATGTAAAATTAACTTAGATATTTAGAATATTGATGAGCAAATCGTATCAAATCCTGTAAACGAACATGTATCGTATCAGTACCAAATTTACTATACCAAATCATTTTCGTTACCAATTTGGTACCCACCTTTTGGCGTTTTCAGAATCGTTACTTTTGGTTTGCCACCGGTCTAGCACCATACCTGTATTTATTGATTTTTACCTTCAAATACCATACCGTATTGTACCGAGCATTTTCGGTGCCGGTACCTAATTTCGATGATTTTCCGGATCCGTACTTTCGTTGCCGTTACCGGTACCGAGCTCATCCATATTTTAACGTGTTAGCACCGTAATAACTGAACTGAAAACAACTGAATTTCCAACGTGTAGGACGTGTGGGTCCTATTATTATATATTAGGTTATTTAAAATCGTTTTTTTATGACGGAGTGATTATCCTTACCACGTCATTTTATTTATGTTTTGATATTCGGTATCTGTTTGCCGTTACTGACACGCCTTTTGTAGTCATTGGGTCCCGCCGCAACGCGCGGGCGAAAAATAACTAGTTACATATGAAATTGAAAGTCAAAGTTATCAAAACATCCCATGATTTTCTATTTTTTAGAAATTTTACTTTTTTTCATTTTATTTTATATTTACATACTTATAGATTTCCTCCTTTTTATAAACATCTGAGTGCTCTCACGATTTGCATCACCTACGAAAACAAAGATAAAGAGTTTACAAGCGAATGCATTCTTCTTGTTTATGTGAGCTTACCCTATTGAGACCTAAAGAGTCGTCTGTCTTAACAAGTTATCATGATTTACCAATTTAGTTTTTATAGTGATTTACCAATTTAATGTAATTTATTTATAAGATTTATCATATTTCCAATCTAAAGACTCTAAGACTAGTGGGTGTGGGGCGGGGCATGCCAGGCAACGCTGGCTAAACCACACCGGGCTAGCGTTGGCTACGGCGTTGCCCCGCTGGCATGGCTTTGAAGCCTGGCGTTGGGCGGGAGGAGGTCTGAGGTGGCTAGCTTGGATTGGCTGGTGGGAAATGACCGTTTCCACACCCCACTTTTTTAAAAAATCAACATGGCACCCCACAGGGTCGTTTCAACGTTTTTGGAGGCCCTAAGCGAACTTCAAAGTCAGGGCCCTTGAATTGGTATAAAGGAATTGAGATTGAGATTTGAGACATTTAATAACCATAGCGATGATTTTTCCTAATCTTGGCCTTAATTTCGCTCAATCAGCAATCAGATTCACATTGGTTACTCAAAAGACGCCGCAAGTAACGAGGGTTGATGTGTTGTGTGCGTGGACAATGCAGACCCCTAGTGTAAATCCTAAATCTTGAACCTAGAAATTAAAACCGTACCAAACTTTCCAATTTCCAATCTAAAGACTCTAAAGACAAAATTAAAACCCTACCAAAGCTTCCAATCAAAAGACTCTAAAGACAAAATAAAAAACGTTCCAAAGCTTCCGATCTTCAGAACTTCTTTGGCTTTGCTAGTTTTGTGGTGCATTTTAGCTTTAGATAATTTCAAATTTGTGATCATAAGTCCGTCCACTATAGGCTAACGCCCATTCCAGGTGGCCACATGGCTGGCGTAACCCACGTTGAACACCGTCTCGGGCGACGTGTGCGGCAGCGTTAAGGCCGTGGGGTATGGGGCGGGGGTTTGGGCGTGGGTTGGGGTAAAACGCCCAAGTCACCACCCCGGGTGGGCTTGGGTTGAGGCGTGGCCCCTTGGGGCTTGGCTTTCAAGCCGGGCGTGGGGCGGGGGGACATGCTAGCTGGCTTGCTCTTATTGGCTTGCTCTTTTTGTATTATTATTTTTTTTTAACAATCTGCCACAACCCAAGCCCAACCCAAGCCCCACCATACCCCATGGGCGTGGGTTTTGGTGGTGGGAGGGCTCCCATTCCACGTGTCAACAAATGCCCCAACCCAAGCCCCCCATACCCCACGGTCTAAGAGCGGTCCTGTGAGGCTGGCCATGGCGTGAGAGAGGTTTGGATGTGGGGACCACTGCCAATGGTCATTTGACCGTTCAAGCTTAAAAAATATTAAATTCTCAAAAGTCAAATATGTATAACACTTACCATTTTATAAACACAACATCCACTTTCAACCATGTTTTCTTTTCATCTCTTTCAATTTTTTATAAAACTGTACATGTATTTTTATAAACCATGTTTCCTTTGAGCATCATAGAGCCGAACAACCCTTACCGAAGCTCACCAAATACGCCCAACACACCGAATACCCCCAACCCACCAAACTCTCAACCTAACAATTAACTCTTCGTCAGTTGTTATCAGGCGACCGATGATCCAACATTCGACTCACAACAAGCTCAAGCGGCGAATTTTTATTACCAATACCAACTAAACACACAAAATTCACAAACTATCATACCCGAAACTCAACCGACTTTGTACAATCAACACAAACGGTTCCCTACCGCCAACTAAAAAAAGAAAGCATAAAAAGAAGGTGGACGGCGCCCAACCCATTGAAAAAACATCCGCTAGGTGGACGTTTACAGAGGGGATTGCTTTGGCTCGTGCTTGGGTGAACATCTAGGATGACCTGGCTTCCGGTATTATTTATCATTTCATATTTTTATTATGTTTTGAATATATTACAATTTTTATATTTTTTATATGTTAAGTTTTAATATCTTATGATTTTAACATCATACATTTTTTATACATTATGTTTTTAATATATATATATATATATGGTCTGGATTTGGAGAAAACGGTGAAAAATGTGAGAACGGTGAGAACGATTATGGATCGTCCGATCAAAACAATCCATGGACTAGATTGTGCGGTGGCGTTTTCGTAAATAACATCAATATTATTAGGTGGGACGCGCTTCATTAAGGGTAAAAGGGTCTTTTTACCCTCATATTCAAAACGCCATCATATGATAAAACGCCATACAAAAATAAAACGCCATTAAAAACAAAACGCCACAAATTAAAAATAAAACGCGTTGAATATTACAGGAAGATGAAACAACACAAATAACTGAATTTCAGTTATTAACATTTATTAGAAGAAATTACCTCCTAAATTACGCGCCAAAACATCATTATATAAACAAACGTAAACCATAGCTTCCATAATCACTTCAATCTATCCATTTTCTGCAAAAAAAAAATCGTTAACCAAAAACGCCAACTTAAGCAAAACGCCAAAAATGGCAACAATTGTTTCGTGGAGATACACTCTGGGGATCAGGCGATACGTCGTTCATTTTGACAACAGAAGGAGGGTGTATGTTAAGACAGTCAGGGCAATTCTAAAGATGGAAGAACAAATACAGAGGCAAATCTTATCCATTGGCATCGCTCTAGACAACGAATGCCATGAAACGCATATGCTTATGAAAGCATTAACCAGAAAATTTGGACCAATCAAAGGAGATGTGAAGCCAGACCCTGTCATGACATCATGGTGTTTTGATGATGAAACAGACATGGTGACGATTACATACGACAGCGGAGAGCAGCATGTCTACTGGCTAGAGAACATCATGACAAAGCAGCGACTGGGTTTCATGGAAAAATTGCATAACGCCACCTGTACCAACCCAGAAATAGACTCAAAATTGGAGTTAATGCAAGACATGTTCAGGTGGAGGCTTCAAAATCTTCAGGAACAATAAGCTGACGAAGGTGAATGTGATGACATGGATGAAGATCAAGATGAAGACTCCGAGGAGGAAGAAGATGACACAAGTGATGGATACTATTCAGATAAAGTACCTTCTGACGAAGGATTTTAATTTTTTTCCTCTTTTTTTTTCTTCTATGTAATCTTCCTTTTTTTTAAGATAATTAAATGATATATTACTATCTTTATTAGCAAACGCCAAAATAATACTAAAAATGGTTTACCCTAACAAAACGCCATAAATAACAAAATTTATTTTCCTCCTTACTATTTTATTTACTCCGTTATTGTATTTTGTCATGATGGTCTGCATAAGGCCATTTAAAAAAAAACGCCAAACTTAGAAGATGGGACAACTATAACCTATAAAACTGATAAAAGCTGATCAACACAGTAAATACAAAATACAGTAACTGAAAAGACAATTACTTTATAACTATCATTTATTACAATAAAAAGTCTCGCCTAAACTACGCGCCAAAAAACTCCTATAAGAGAGGGGTCTATACACAATGAAATTAATCACACACAGAAAAACACAAAAACGTCATATCCTCTAGAAACCACTCCCTTTAAAACGCCACAGATGTCAAAGCTTTCATTGAAATGGATCCTTTTTTCTAAGAGGGTTAACTCAATAATATTTTGCTGGATGAGATGAACAAATATTCAAGAAAAAGAGACTGATGACAGTGATATGCCATCATGTGAGCTTTCTTCTTGATGATTATAGGCATGGAAGAAAGGGTTCAACTAAAGTGTAAAATGCTATTTTGGACTCCATTATTACAAATAGCATCAAGCAAGAGTTGATCTTCAATGACATGCCTCCAAACAAGAATATCACACCAAAAAACAGGATGTCACTAAGCAGCTTCTTCTGAAAAAGACGGGGTTTATGTAGGAAAGTTGGCAACTAGCAAAACTATTTAAAAAAGGTTCAAAACGCCAAAACAAATTCAAGAAGATAGAGGCTGATGACAGTGAAGATTCAGAAGAGAAATTAGATTACAATTTTTTATTATTTTAGTTTTCATTTATATTGTTTTGATATCAAGTTATATGTTGATTTGTTAACTAGTTGTCTATAAAAAAAATAACATTATTATATAAAATGCCAAAAACTACAAACACCAAAAAGCTAGAAGTATGGAAACTGGGAGAAAAGTTGCTGGCAAAACACCTTGTAAAGGGTATTAAACGCCAAAAGATTCACTAAAGGCCAAAAAAAATTGTCTTATTGTAATCTTATGCAAATATTAGAGACTCGTAGTGAATTATTATACAAAATGCCATAACGCCAAAAAAATTAACCAGAAAACTCTATAACGCCAAAAAATTATATATGTGACACAAAAACAATTAATTCAACGCCAAAAAGTTTAAAAATACGATTAACGCCAAAAAAAAAACTTAGACGCCATAAAATATTATACCGCGTTGGGAAATAAAAGAAGAATGAAAAGACAAAAAAGCCCCTCCGCCCCTTCTCTATGACGCGGGACACGTGTTAGGCCAGGAAGCGTTCTCACCGTTCTCACACTTTTGAGCGTTTTCTCCTGAACCCGTTTCTATATATATATATCATATTTTTATATATTATTTTTTTAATATGTTACATTTTTTATATATTATGTTTGTAATATATCATCATTTTTATGTATATTATGTTTCATATAGGATCATAACAAAAAGAACCGATTTTGGAAACGTGTTCGTGAAACCTTCCACAACATCATGGAACGTCATAATTACCGCAATCCGGATCAAATTTCCGGTAAATGGGAGAGAAAAATGCAGAGAAATGCAACCTCCTTTAACGACATCTTCAACAACCTCACCAACCAATGCGCTGGTTGAGTGGAGAAGTGCAAATGATGTAGATTTGCTTATCAAGGCACACAAATTCTATAAAGAAAATAAAGGCCACTCATTTACAACGGATCAATTATGGCAAATTTTAACTAAAAGCACAAAGTGGCATCTTGTCTCGCTTATAGATGCACGGGGGGCTACGGTCCAAACAGTCGAAGAACGTATCGTCCACCGACGTAGGTTCCAATGCGCGATCCCATTTTAATTTAAATGATTTTGGATGATGAGTCTCATATTCCAAACGATCCGGTTGATGTAACTCGCCCTATTGGGAGAGATCATGTAAAAGCAAAAAAAAACAGAGGTGTGCGTTCGTCTTCAGTCAAGTAGATCTCGAAGCCAAAATGCATACACTCGACGAGAGTATCAAACAATTGTTAGCCCTCAAACAACAAAATTCTTATGCCGTCGATGTTATGGTGCTTGGGATGAAAGGTTAGGATATGGACAAACAAATACTCGGTCATAAAAAAAAGCCTTGATTCGCCAACGATTTCTTTCACAAATGCCTTAGTTTAATGTTAGCGTGTTTATATTTTTCAAATTTTAATGTATTTTTATTCTAGGACTTTAATGTATTTTTACTTTAAGAATTTTAATTTTAATACATTTTAATTTTAGTTATTTTAATATTAGTGTGATTTTAATTAAATATTTAAGTAAATTACTTTATATAAAGAAATTTAATTAAATGGATAATGATTAAAAAATGATTGTTGTATGATGAAAACTATGGGGTTAGAGGAAAAAAGTGAAGAAAAGTGGTATGAGAATGTATTAGTGAGGTGACAATTAATTTATGATTTTACAATGATATGGTGTTAAAACATGTGAAACTATAGTGAGTAGGCTAGTTAGTTTTCTAGACAAAAGATCAGATGGTAAAAATGTTATCGTACAAAACGTACAAAGTGAAGATTTTGCTGAAAAAATGCGGTGGCATTTTTGTAATTAAAAATCGTAGAGAAATTATCAAAATTACCATACAAATGATCTTGTAGGGTAATTTTTTATTTTGTAGGGTAATTTTGTAAAATAATCTTGTAGGGTAATTTTAATCTTGTAAGGCAATTTTGTAGAGTGTCATAATTACTATACAAACGATCTTGTAGGGTAATTTTTATTTTGTAGGGTAATTTTGTAAAGTATCATATTTATTTTGATTTTTGTAGGGGTGATTATCTTGTAGGGTAATTTTGATCTTATAGGGTAATTTGGTAGAGTATCATAATTACTCTACAAATGATCTTGTAAGGTAATTTTGATCTTTGTAGGGTAATTTGATAATTTACCCTACGAGTTGCAATGGATAGCCTTTAACTTCAATAATTACAGTCACAATTCTTTATTTAGAAAACGCATTACACCTTTCATCCTTAGCACTACCAAGTTAAAATTTTCAAATATGTCTGTCCACTTAGGGGTATTCTGGTCATTTCATGTTGTTATTTAAAATTTTCCTTAATAATTAAACATCGTCTTTCCCAATTCTCCAACCCTAACCCTAGAATCTATACTCTTCATCTCTCTCTCCAACCAACCTCTACAACCACCACTCCCACAGTGCTACCATTCTACAGTGTACGAAAGGAAGAAGCTTGGGGGAATGTGCCACCAACATGCTTATCATGATTCCGTGTGTGCAGCCTATAGAGAGAAAAGCAAAGCACATTAAACAGCACCCCACAAGGTCCACAATTCATGTGTGTGAATCATCATTGAGCTATCTAGGATACAAGACCAGTATAAGCAATCAAAAATCAAGTAAACAATCTCAATCTAATGGAATCACACATATCAATATCTGATAAACACACAAATTTGATGAAACCCAAATGCTATTGATTCATAAAAAGTTGAACACCAAACACCTGGAGTCCTTTTTTAAAAAGGGTTATTGGATTTAATCACCTTTACCTATTGGCTATTGGCCGCTGCCACCTCCAACTATCATTTTGACGCCCGCCACCCCCCAACTTAACACCTAGTGTGTTCTGTCACCACGTCGTTAACTGATCGCTAACTTTTGATCATGTTACTATACTTTTGGGGTGTCCTAAGTTCCCTAAAACCTTCCTAAGATCCCTATGACACCCCAAAAGTATAGTAACAAGATCAAAAGTTAGCAATCAGTTAACGACGTGGTGACAGAACACACTAAGTGTTAAGTTGGGGGGTGGCAGCAGCCAATAGCCAATAATTAGAGGTGATAAAAATCCAATAACCCTTTATAGAAAAAAACTCATTAAGACAAAACATCAAACACCTGGAGTGCACTTTTTTTCTCCTCTTAGTAACTAAACTCACATATATAGCATCTCTAACCCAGATTACAACAAAACAAATATGCGATTTCGAACAACCAGAAGTTAAAATCTTTATCCAACATAACCAAAACCTGACACAAGAAAAAATCAAGCACCCATCTCAAGATTCGATAAAAAAATAACGAGTCTAGAAAACAGGATCTTAAACTACTTAGATCTGTGATATTGTGAGTTGGCAATTGCGAAGCACGGCTTACACGGTCCATTAAGTACGGTTGGACAACCTCAAGGCGTACAAAACAGACATCACACACTTGTTTCGTGTCTACAGCACGAAACTTTACAGGCAACAAGCTTCTTCCTTTGACTTCAGAATGGTGGCACGGTGGGAGTGGTGGTGATAGAGGTTCGTTGGAGAGAGATGAAGATGAGAGATTCTAGGGTTAGGGTTGGGGAATTGGGGAAGATGGTGTTTATTTATTAATAAACATTTTAAATATAAACATGAAATGACCAGAATACCCTTAAGTGGATAGATATAACTGAAAAAATTTAACTTGGTTAGTGCTAAAGGACGAAAAGTGTAATGCGATTTCCAAATAAATGATTGTGACTGTAATTATTGAAGTTAAAGACTATCCATTGTATTTCTTTGTTGAGCCATCCTCCTTTTGTCTTTTAGTCCCTTCTAAATCAAGTATTTAATTTATAACAACTGGGTTAGGTTTGGGTTGATTTCATTAACATAATATGCCTATCTTTAATCTATACTCAAAATGAGTTTAGAAATGATTGGTAAAACTGACTAAAGTACAAGTTTGGGTATAACAAATCGAGTTTATTTAGGTTAAACCACCAACAATTATTATCGACTTAGCTTGCCCCCCTCCACTATTTATCTTTCTCAATTTTTTATTTTAGAATTCGAATTTTAATTTCAGATTCAATTATAGTATAGAAAACAATGTTGTTTCTCTTATTTTCAAACCTATATTAATTATCATTATCAATCTACTTTACAAACCAAACAAATAACATTGATGAATAGTTAAACTTTGTAAAAACATCACATGATCTAAAGGGAAATATAGTTCTAAACAACACATATAAGTTCGCCCTCTTTATTACCATTTCTTCATAGTACTCCCGTCCCATTAATCCTATTATAGGGTAACACCCGTTATTGTTGTAGCCAATACACCACTTACTACATAAACTTATTAAAAGATTCATTAATTAAGTACCTTTTAGTTTATTGTTATCGATTGACGAGAAAGCAAGATAAAAGAAGATGGTTAACAATTACTATATATATTAAATTTTATTTTAACAACAAATTTCTTTTATTCACTATTGTCTGTAGAACTTGAACCCAAGATCTTCACGTCTTCTAAAGTGTGTAAAGGCTTTGTTTTTGCCAAATGACCACCACCTCATTGGTAATATATATATATATTAAATTTAATATATATATTAAATAGAGTTAATTGTCCTGATGGTTTGGATCGTTTGTTACTCGGATAGTCCCCTGAGTTGATGACAATTAGTTTGCTCAGTTAAATTGTTATGAAATTACTAAATTACCCTTACTTTTGATACTATTTATAATAATAAAATAAATAAAAAAAACAAATTAAGTGGGCCCACCATAGTATTTAAATAAAAAACCTCTCACCACCCCACCGCACTCCCTCGTTTTCTTCTCCGTCAAGCTTTAACGCCGGCCAACTATTATCACAATTCACAACGCCTGACCACCATCGCCTAAATAAAGTGGGTTCAATCTCTTTTGTTTAACTATAACTTTAACTACCAGCCACCCTCACCTTCCTTTCCCCACAATCTCTTGTCGTCAACGCCAGTCATCTTTCCCGGCGAATTCGTTTTTACAGCGGCACAACACCACTTCAAACACCTAGAAACAATCTAAGTCGTTTACCGGAAAACAAATGTTGCAGAAGAAGATGGTGGAGATGGTTTAGCTGTTGGAGAGGGGGTGGGGTGCGGTGGTTCACTTAATCTCTCACTAGTTCAAACTGCATAAACTTCTCAGTCGAAGTGTTTAAAGTTTAAACATAATCATCGGCGTTCCATCGACGCTCGAAAACACCCGGTCATCATCCTATGGCTTCTCTACCTATGAATTTCACATGCTTCTCACCATGAATTTGTAGTCGAGTCTGGATCTTCCACCCGTTCGCCGTCAATGATTTTACAGATGATTTACGTCTTAACTGACTTGAGTTCAGACGGGAATTCATAGGAGTTTACAGATGAAGTATGTTCCGATTTTGGAAACAAGAGTGATGAAAATTGAAGTTATGCGTGGATTGTGTACATACATAAGGAGTATGTTTGAGTGTTTAGTATGGTTCTGCATACATGTTTCAATCAATGTGTGTGGGATGGTCACTTGATTATAGTGAGGGGTTGGTCGCTGAAATACGTGTGTCGTCCACTTGCAAACCACCACAAGTCTGAAACCCACCTATGCCAGAACCACTTAATCGCAGCTGCCGTAACAATTGCAGAGCTGATCTGAACACCGTAATTGCACCAATTATGCGTTCTATTTTACAGAACATTGGTGATTTATTAGTGTGAGGGCAGAGAAGTATGGTTGACGGGAGAGAAAATGGTGATGGTGATGGTTGTCTGTGTAATGCGAGGGAGAAGAAGAAAGGGGGTAAGGGTGGGGTAGGGAAATCGTATTTAATTATAAAGATGGGGCCTACTTAAATTGATCATTTATTTGTTATTATAATTATTGAAAGTAAGGGTAATTTAGTAATTTTACATCGACTTAACTAAGCAAATTAACTGACATTTACGCAGGGGACTATCCGAGTAACAAACGATCAAACCACAAGGAGCATACATGTAATTTTAAAAGTTGAAGACTAAAGGTGAAAAATAACAAGAGACCATCCAGATAATTAACTCTATTAAATAACATCATAAAGTACAATATACCTTTTCATCTATCTTTTTTAGTGTTCTTTAGTTTTGGTTTTTACTTGATTAATAGGTAACATTTACCTAATTAATAATATAGCTACTCATATGTTACATTTACATAATTAAAAATATAGCAATTCATATTATAATAATCAATTGTAACCTCTACCGTGGTTTTTTTTAAGTTTTGAATTAACTCTACGCTATAAAGATATATGTCTTTAACCCAATAGTTTTATTTTCCTTTTATAACTGTTGTTCATTAGTTTTTTTAGAATGACCAAATAACTGATTTCTTTTTGAAAACGGCGTAACATCATGTGACCACCACCATTTTTTCATTTATTCAGGTCGCTACACCACGTCATAGGTATCACGTGACTATTCTTCTTTTATTTGTAACATTTTATTTCGTTTTTTTTTTTTTACATATTTACATTTTGCAACTTCATAATAGTCTTTAATGTTTGGTTCGTACCAATATTCCCCGCCGTAACGCGCAGTGGGGAAACCTAGTTAAATTTAAAGTAACTCAATTTAAAAGCTCACTTTAAGCCTAAAGTTTGTTTGTTTGTTTTTCTTTATTTTTTTAGAAGATACAGTTGTTCATGTAGGCATGTAAATGAATCGAATATTAGTGAACCTTTGTTGGTCATTTATGTTTCTCTATTTAATCAATGGACAAATATTTTGTTTCTCTAATTAAACAAACAAATATGTCACATGTTACGTTTGTTTGTGCATTTGCTTTTTATTTTATGTTCGTTCCTTTACGCCGGCTTTTATGTTCATTAGGATATTCATTCGCAATTTTGTTATAGCTATTGCTCATATATACTAATGATCCATCATGCATCATCTCATCAGCCCATAAAGAAGGACATTCATGTTCTTGTTTATGGTCACTCGTTTAAATTCATTTACGTTCATTTAACTAGTGAACATAAATGAACACATTCATTATCTTAATAAGCGAACACAAACAAGAAAATCCATTCATATAAATGTTCGTGTTTGGTTGAAATAAATGAACGAACAGTAACAATCCTTCTTTGTATTTGTTCGACTTTTTTACAAAACTAATTTCAAATAAAGATTAGGCTAAAGAAGATGATGATGATTAACTCATTAAATTATCCTTAAGTGACAATAATTAACACTAGAAACATTATAAAACTTGACAATTTTATACCATATATAAAACTTTCTATATCATTTATCTAAAAAATTAAGGAAATAAACCGTAGGAACGTATGCAAGATTGAGAGGTAGAATGGAATGGACCATTGTGGAGGAATGAAAAAAGAGTTTTTGGGTTGGTCAATGGAATGGAATTACCCATTCCAAAATGCATTCTATTCCCTCAAGATCATTCAATCCGTCCCCCCTGTTTTTTTTCCATTTCATTCCCTATTCACCCTTCATTAACGACACAACCCACCACCGTTGCCACCCCCAACGTCACCACCGTCATCCACCACCGTTGTTTGCCGTCATCACCCACCTCCGCCGCCACCCACCGTCGTCACAGCTACCACTACCCGCTGCCGCCAGCTCCATCCACCACCACCACCACCGGCGCCACCTGCCACCCACCGACAACACCACCACTACCACCGCAACCATCGCCACCATCGCCACCACCTCCACCACCTCCGCCACCATCACCGCCCCCACCCGCCACCACCATCCACCGTCACCGCTGCCATCTCCGATCACCGTCGTCACCCCACCTCCGCCATCGTCGTCACTGCCACTACCGATCACTGCTGCTACCCACGTTCACTATCGCCACCCACCATCGTCGTTGCCACCTCCGATCACCGTCGCCACCCACCTACGCCATCGGTCTCAATCGCCACCGTCGCCACCCACCCCCACCACCGCTGTCCCACCGCTGCCGGCCACCACCCGCCGCCGCCGCCCGCCCCCACCCGCCGCCGCCGCCGCCCCCACCATCGTCATTGCTGCCACCCAGCTCCGCCGTCACCTGCCTTCGCCGCTGTTACCACCCGCCGCTGTTAGTCTTGACTCTTGATTGTATTATTATTAACGTATAAAGCCTCTTAGATCTTTAATTAAAAAAAACATATTTACATACTATTAATTTGAAACATATGTATGCATCTTTGGTTGTAAATTATGCTTAAATGTTTGTACCTTAATCAAATAGTATGCATCTTTGGTTGTAAATTATGCTTAAATGTTTGTTCCTTAGTCAAATAATTTGTATGCATGTTTGGTTGTAAATTGTGCTCAAGTTGTTGTACCTTAATCAAATAATGGTTTCATTACCTTACCAAATTCAATCTGTTTTGTATGCATGTATGATCGTAAATTGTGCTTAAGTGGTTGTGCCATAATCAAATAATGGTTTCATTATCATACCATGTTCAATCAGTTTGATCCATTCAAATTTGTGTTGTTTTATTTGTAAATTATTATTATTTATAATAATCTAATTAATTTAGCCAAAATCTTATATAAATATAATTTGCAACATATTGATGCAATGGTTGTTGTAATATATTCATTATGGTTTGTATAGTGGTAATTATATATATATATATAGGGGAGAAGATCATGCGAGAACCACCTCTTATTGTGAGAACCGCGAGAACCAATGTGAACACACCAAAAAATGCCTAAAAATAGCTAAAAATCACACAAATTTTTTTTTTTTTTTTTTTTTAGATTTTTTTTTAGATTTTTTTAGGTTTTTCTAGGGGTTTAGTTTTTAGCATTTTAGCTTGGGGGGGGGGGGGGGGGGGGGGGGGGGGGGGGGGGGGGGGGGGGGGGGGGGGGGGGGTGGGGGTTAGTTTTTTTTTTAGCTTGGGGGGGGGGGGGGGGTTAGGTTTTTTTTTGGGGGGGGGGGGGGGGGGTTAGGTTTTTTTAGCTATTTTAGGTTGTGTTCACATTGGTTCTCAAGGTTCTCACAATAAGGGTGGTTCTCGCATGAGCCCCTCCCTATATATATATATATATATAGGGTAAGGTTCATGCGAGAACCACCTTTATTGCGAGAACCAATGTGAACACAACCTAAAAAATCTAAAAAAACCTAACCCCCACCCCAAAAACCTAACCCCCCCCCCCTCCAAGCTAAAATGCTAAAAACTAAACCCCAAAAAACCTAAAAAATCAAAAAAAAAAATCTAATTTTTTTTTTTAATATTTTTTATGTTAAAATCGCTAATAGCAAATTTTTTTTTTTTTATTTATTTTTTTTTTTTTTTTTGCTACTAAAAGTAGCGATTTTTTTTATAAAAAATATTAAAAAAAAATTTGTGTGTTCTTTAGCTATTTTTAGGCTTTTTTGGTTGTGTTCACATTGGTTCTCGCGGTTCTCGCAATAAAGGGTGGGTTCCTAACGGATCTTTGTCCTATATATATATATATATATAGGGAGAAGATCATGCGAGAACCACCTCTTATTGCGAGAACCGCGAGAACCAATGTGAACACAACCAAAAATGCCTAAAAAATAGCTAAAAAACACAAAAAAAAAAAAAATTTTTGAATTTTTTTAATATTTTTTATAAAAAAAATCGCTACTTTTCGAAGCAAAAAAAATATTTTTTTTTTTTTGGCTTCTAAAAGTTGCGATTTTAACATAAAAAATATTAAAAAATTCAAAAAAAAAAAAATTTTAGATTTTTTTTTTATTTTTTTAGGTTTTTTGGGGATTTAGTTTTTAGCATTTTATCTTGGGGGGGGGGGGGGGGGTGGGGTTAGGTTTTTTTTTAGCATTTAGCTTGGGGGGGGGGGGGGTTAGGTTTTTTTTTTGGGGGGGGGGGGGGGGTTAGGTTTTTTTTTGGGGGGGGGGGGTGGTGGTTAGGTTTTTTTAGCTATTTAAGTTGTGTTCACATTGGTTCTCGCGGTTCTCACAATAAAGGTGGTTCTCGCATGAGCTCCTCCCTATATATATATATATATATATATATATATAGGTAAAGAGTACTGTACAATATTGCTTATCGTACATTACGTACGCTTCAATCTCAGCCGTCAGATCATCTTCCCCGCCTTTTAAAAATCGCATGTTGT